>CM042402.1:7896825-7901825 GCA_023634145.1 Thymallus thymallus | reverse complement strand
ATGTTTGTTTATTTATTTAGTTTTATTTAACCTTTATTTAACTAGGCAAGTCAGTTAAGAACAAATTCTTATTTACAATGACGGCCTACCAAAATGCAAAAGGCCTCCTGCGGGGATGGGGGCTGAGCGACAACACAACACTACATAAAGAGAGGTCTAAGACAACAACATAGCATGGTAGCAACACATGACAACACAGCATGGTAGCAACACAACATGGTAGCAGCACAACATGGTAGCAGTACAAAACAGGGTACAAACATTATTGGGCACAGACAACAGCACAAAGGGCAAGAAGGTAGAGACAACAATACATCATACAAAGCAGCCACAACTGTCAGTAAGATGATTGAGTCTTTGAATGAAGAGATTGAGATAAAACTGTCCAGTTTGAGTGTTTGTTGCAGCTCGTTCCAGTTTCTAGCTGCAGCGAACTGAAAAGACGAGCGACTAAGGTCTCAGCGCTGCGGGAGTCTGTGTTCTTCTAGCTGCAGGTCTCTGCGCTGCGGGAGTCTATGTTTTCCTAGAGAAGGGAAATCATTTGAGATGCAGACCCTCTGCTACAGTCTTCTCTGCTGGGCCCATATAGGCTAAGCAAGCCTCACTCTCTGCGAGTGGCAATCACTGATCACCTGAAGGGATATGGGGTGTGCATTACGTAGGGAATACAGTGCCATTTGGGACGCAGCCCAGTTCTCCCCATCTACCCCGGTCACCTGGTCAAACAACTAGAGCTGTCGTGTCCTGATTTAAACCTCTGTGCCTCATTCTACAGCTGAAGTGTGGCCTTCATTGTTGGGCATACTGAAGTATGATGCATATAATGCATTGTAATAAACATAATGTAAAAATGTGTTTCTTTTAACATACATTGAAAGGGTGGTATGGAGATGAGAGGGTAGGGTTGTGGTGAAGTGGGGTTAATGGCTGGAGGTGGTGTGTGGGGACACCAGTGACAGTACACAGACTACCTCATAGACACTACAGCATGGTGTCAGTCTGTGACCCAACATCCGCAAAGACAGTTATCTGTGTAGGTCTCTATCTTATCCTTCTCTCTCCCTGCCTCTCTCTCCCCCCATCTCTCTATCTCTTTCTCTCTCTCGCTCTTGCTCTCTCTCTCTCTCTCTCTCTCTCTCTCTCTCTCTCTCTCTCTCTCTCTCACTCTGTCATCCCTCTCTCCATCTCTCTCGCTCTCTCAGTCTCTGTCACAACCACACCTGCACAAACACACACACACACACACACACACACACACACACACGCACACACCCACACACACACACACACACCCACACACACACAAACAGTGCAGGTGCGTAGGGCCATCTGTCCAATCATACTGCTGAGCCACCGGAGAGAGGGATGAGTCACCGGAGAGAGGGATGATGGATAAGTGACTGAGTGACAATGCAGATGTGTGTGTGTGTGTGTGTGTGTGTGTGTGTGTGTGTGTGTGTGTGTGTGTGTGTGTGTGTGTGTGCCAGAAGTCCTGACAAGGATAATAAAACAAGGGAAATTCTGACAACCGGGGACATTTTTTATTTTAGACTTTGGGGTTAGGTTTAGGGTTAGGGTTACAATTAGAGTTAGGGTTACAATTAAGGTTAGGGTTATGGTTAGGTTTAGGGTTAGGGTTAGAAGTTAGGGTTAGGTATAGTGTTAGGATTAGGGGTTAATGTTAAGCTTAGGGTTTTAGTAAGGTTAAGGTTGTGGTTAGGGTGTTGTCTCTTATTTACAAGAGAGACAGAGGGGTCACACACTCTGTCTCTATGCGTCTATCTGTGAAGGTCATAACAGACAAACAGCTCTTTGACATGCTTCTCTCAAAATGCACAAAGGCCCAACTGACACCAATCAACAAAGCTTCTGTTATAAGATCCTGAGCACTAAAACACAACTTCTCTCTGACATAGCTACACACACACACACACAGACAGACTGCAATAAATCTTTATTCAGAGTGCGCTTGTCTCTTGTTAGAATTCCTCCAGCTTATATTGATTTCCCTGCCCTGAAAAGACAAACACAAACCTTTGATTTGAACATTAAACAGCTTCCCTTCCGAATTAGTGAGTTTGAAAGTGCCTATTGGAGGTACAGTACATTCGGAAAGTATTCAGACCCCTTGACCATTTCCACATTTTGTTACATTACAGCCTTATTCTAAAATGTATAAAAAAAGAAAAATCCTCATTAATCTACATACAATACCCCTTAATGACAAATAAAAAACAGAAATACATTATTTACATAAGTATTCAGGCCCGAAATTGAGCTCAGGTGCATCCTGTTTCCATTGATCCTCCTTGAGATTGATTGGAGTCCACCTGGTAAATTCAATTGATTTTACATGATTTGGAAAGGCACACACCTATCTATATAAGGTCCCACAGTTGACAGTGCATGTCAGAGCAAAAACCAAACCATGAGGTCTAAGGAATTGTCCGTAGAGCTCCGAGCATCATTCTTAAATGGAAGTTTGGAACCACCAAGACTCTTCCTAGAGCTTGCCGCCCGGCCAAACTGAGCAATCGGGGGAGAAGGTCCTTGGTCAGGGAAGTGACCAAGAACCCGATGGTCACTATGACAGAGCTCCAGAGTTCCTCTGTGGAGATGGGAGAATCTTCCAAAAGGACAACCATCTATACAGCACTCCACCATTCATACCTTTATGGTAGCGTGGCCAGACAGAAGCCACACCTCAGCAAAAGGCACCTAAAGACTCTCAGACCAGGAGAAACAAGATTTTCTGGTCTAATGAAACCAAGATTAAACTCTTTGGCCTGAATGCCAAGCGTCACATGTGGAGGAAACCTGGCACCATCAACAATGGAAGAAACTCCCCAAATACAGATGTGCCATGCTTGTAGAATCATACCCAAAAAGACTCAAGGCTGTAATCGCTGCCAAAGGTGCTTCAACAAAGTACTGAGTAAAATCGCCAATTGGCAACCCATCCCTTATGGGATTAATTGACACATAAACAAACCTTACAATAATTCACTGTTGTAATTCAGTGACAATTCTTCTTCTGGTGTTCTCTGCAGTGAGCATCGCAATCTACAGATCTTGACGTCTGCCGTAGTGTTGTTTTCTACCCGATGTTGATTTGAACAGTTTGTTTACTGAAATCACCATAGCAACTCATACCATCTTGCTGGCTTGCTTTTGTCATCAACCTCTTTCTTGCTTTCTTGTCCCACTATACCGACTGGTATGACGTAACACAGACATGCATGCACACACACACACACAGATCCTGCAACTACAGGGTTCAATCTGATGTCACTCAACAAACAACAACAGTCACCTTTGTGATAATCTAACACTTGGTGGAATACGGAGACACTGGTCACCACTTTCCACTCCATCAAGGATGAACTGGCTTCTTGGGAACTGGTAGAGGACCTCAAGTCCCTGATAACACTGGCAATCAGGGTTGACAACCGCCTTCGAGAATGCATGAGACAGCGCCTTTTTGACTCCACCCCAGTATACTGGTTTCCTGTGCACCCCAAGCCCCCCTAGCCCGGCATTGAGGAGCCCATGCAGCTGGGACACATATGTCTGAGCCCACAGGAACGTGGTAGGCTCATGCACGAAGGCTGCTGCCTCTACAGCAGAGGTTTCGGCTATCTCTATGCTACATGCCCAGAGCTGACGGGAACATTCCTGGGCCACATTATCTCTACCACCGGCATCCAAATGAACCCTGTTAAGGTTACGGCCTTTCGTGATCTGGACGGACCATAAGAACTTGGTCTCCATTCAAGAAGCAAAGAGGTTGCACGCTTGCAATGCTAGGTGGGCTCAGTTTTTTTAACAGATTTAACTTCACTCTAGCCTATTGCCCGGGATCCAAGAATCAGAAAGCAGATGCAACACAATGTCTCTAGCGAGATGAGGGACTCTGAGCCCATCATCCCCAGCTCCCACATTGTGGCTACCATGGTATGGAGTATTGAGACCACTGTACGACAAGCCTAGATCTGAGAACCTGACCCCAGTGGGGGGCCAACTAACAGACTATGTTCCGCGATCAGCCCTGTTCTTGAGTACTACAATGGGGACACTCCTCTAAACTGACTGGGCATCCAGGGGTTAATCGGACTCTGGAGTTCCTGAGGCGGAAATTCTGGTGGCCCAACATGATTGAGGATGTGAGATCCTTCATTGCAGCTTGTTCCACCTGTGCCCAAATCAAGTCCTCACGACAGCGACCCTGGTCTCACCTACCCGTAGACTTTATCACAGTGTTACCGCCATCCCAAGGGCTCACATCCGGCCGTGATTGGGAGTCCCATAGGGCGGCGCACAATTGGCCCAGCGTCATCCAGGTTTGGCCGGGGTAGGCCGTCATTGTAAATAATAATTTATTCTTAACTGACTTGCCTAGTTAAATAAAGGTTAAATAAAAAATAAATTACCACTATCCTGGTGGTCGTCGATCGGTTCTCTAAGGCAGCCCATTTAATCGCCTTACCCAAATTGACCTCGGCGAAGGAGACCGCTGATCTCATGATTACCCATGTCTTTTTTCAACTACACGGACTTCCCCAGGACATTGTCTCGGATCGTGGGCCCCACGATCAGGTCAACGGGTGTGGCTGTCCACCCGTGATCTTCCCTTAAAGGTGGAATCGCGGAAGCTTGCTCCACGCTACATAGGACCATTCAAGATCCTGAGTCACATCAACCCAGTCACCTATCGTCCCCAGTTTCCCAGGTCTATGAGGGTCTGTCCATCCTCCCATGTCTCCCGTCTCAAGCAGTCCCTTCTCTCCCTCATACCTGCCGCTCCGCCCCCTTGACTTGTTGATGTCCGGGCGTCTGTTGGAGTACCTGGTGGACTGGGAGGGCTACGGCCTCGAGGAGCGGGCGTGGGTGCCTGCCCGGGACATCCTGAATCCGGGACTTGTTCGGGACTTCAACCAACTACGTGGTGGTCACTCCACCTGTCACACTCAGGTGTGTCCTATTTACTCATTATGATTTCC
>CM042402.1:7581825-7891825 GCA_023634145.1 Thymallus thymallus | reverse complement strand
GAGATGCAGCGGGCTGGCCCACCTTCACAGAGCGGAATCAATTTGTTTTGGGGTCCTACTAGAACACAAACAAAGCTCAGCTTGTCATTGAGGGAATAGCTTAGTGAACAGAGTCTAGATAATTGATGATGCTGATTACAGCTGCAGGCCTGCTGCTACAGAACAGTCCAGTAGGAAGGAAGGAAGGAAGGAAGGAAGGAAGGAAGGAAGGAAGGAAGGAAGGAAGGAAGGAAGGAAGGAAGGAAGGAAGGAAGGAAGGAAGGAAGGAAGGAAGGAAGGAAGGAAGGAAGGAAGGAAGGAAGGAAGGAAGGAAGGAAGGAAGGAAGGAAGGACAGCCAACAATGCCACATAGACAGAATCGATGATCTCTTATTTATACCCCCCCCCTCTCTCTCTCTCTCTCTCTCTCGCTCGCTCACTCGCTCTCTCTCTCTTTCTTTCGTTCTGTCTCTCTCTCAATTCAATTAAATTCAATTTGCTTTATTGGCATGGCGTAACAATGTACATATTCCCAAAGCTTACTTTGGAGATTTACAATGTGAACATAATTAATAATAATGATCTATATTGTCAACGGGACAACAGTAACAACAATAACCAAGGTTTAAAATAATCATACATTGAACAAAATCAATAAGCAGGTTGGTTGGTCTGTTAGCAATGTAGAGCGCTGCCAACCCACAGCTCTCTGTTCCTCCCCCAACAAGACGGGTAGCCTCTCCTCATCAGAGAGGTCTTTGAAACCTTGAATAAGGGTTTCAAATTTGGGGAAATGACACTCTCTAATTGTTTAATATTTTTTACATTTTGTAGCTCTGTCTCTGCTGTGGTGCAGTGGTTGCACAGCCTTTCCTCTACAGGGAACCACGTTTTGTTTTGACTGTGTTGTAATTTGTTTTGATCTGATTGATTGAATGTTCTGGTCCTGAGGCTTCAGTGTGTTAGTAGAACAGGTTTGTGAACTCAGCCCCAGGACCAGCTGGATGAGGGGACTCTTTTCTTTGCTCAGCTCTTGGTATTGCAGGGCTTGGTAATGATATGAAAGGGGGCCACTGTATTTGAGATGTTTCCAGAACTTAATTGCTGTTTTTTGAGTTTTTATTATTAGTGGATATTTGCCTAATTCTGCGCTGCATGCATTGTTTGTAGTTTTCCTCTGGACATGTAGGAGAATCTTAAATAACTTTACATGCAGGGTTTCAATGGGGTGTTTGTCCCATTGGGTGAAATCTTGTTTTGCAAGTGGACCCCACACCTCGCTGCCATAAAGTACAATTTGTTCAATGACACATTCAATTAGTTTTAGCCAAATTTTAATAGGTATTTCCATTTTGATTTGTTTGTGCTTTAGCCAACTCTCCTATTGATTAACGGAGGAGTCATATACAGCGGGTGAAATAAGTATTGAACACGTCACCATTTTTCTCAGTAAATATATTTCCAAAGGTGCTATTGACATGAAATTTTCACCAGATGTTGGTAACAACCCAAGTAATCCATAAGAAACCAAAACAAATAAGTTCAGAAATTAAGTTATGTGTAATAATGTGAAATGACACAGGGAAAAAGTATTGAACACACTTACTGATATTTATTTAATACTTTGTACAAAAGTCTTTGTTGGTAATGACAGCTTCAAGACGCCTCCTGTATGGAGAAACTAGTCGAATGCATTGCTCTGGTGTGATTTTGGCCCATTCTTCCACAAACAGTCTTCAAATCATGAAGGTTCCGTGGGCCTCTTCTATGAATCTTGATCTTCAGTTCTTTCCATAGATTTTCAATGGGATTTAAGTCAGGTGATTGGCTGGGCCATTCTAGCATCTTTATTTTCTTTCTTTGAAACCAATTGAGAGTTTCCTTGGCTGTGTGTTTGGGATCATTGTCTTGCTGAAATGTCCACCCTCGTTTCATCTTCATCATCCTGGTAGATGGCAGCAGATTTTTGTCAAGAATGTCTCTGTAAATTTGCCCATTCATCCTTCCTTCAATTATGTGAAGTTTGCCAGTACCATTTGCTGAAAAGCAGCCCCACACCATGATGTTCCCACCTCCAAACTTCACTGTTGGTATGGTGAAATGATTGTCTTTCCACTTCCGTATTATGGCCCCAACAGTGCTCACTGGAACATTCAGAAGCTTAGAAATGCGCCTATAACCAATGCCATCATTATGTTTTGCAACAATTAGGTTGCGAAGGTCTTGAGACAGCTCTTTGCTTTTACCCATCATGAGATGTGTCTTGTGTGACACCTTGGCAATGAGACCTTTTTGTAGGCCATCAGTTGGGACTGAACCAGCTGATATTAATTTGCACTGACAGGGGGCTGGATTGTTTTTTAATTACTGATAGTTTTCAGCTGTTGTCTTGGCTTTCCATGCCTTTTTGCACCTCCCTTTCTTCATGTGTTCAATACTTTTTCCCTGTGTCATTTCACATTATTACGCATAACTTAATTGCTGAACTTATTTGTTTTGGTTTCTTTGTATGTATGGATTACTTGGGTTGTTACCAACATCTGGTGAAAATTATCTCATGTCAATAGCACCTTTGGAAATATATTTACTGACAAAAATGGTGACGTGTTCAATACTTATTTCACCCGCTGTATATATATATATATAGAGAGAGAGAGATCATTACTGGTTAGAGTGTAAACTCAACTTCCAGACTCACATTGACCATCTCCAATCCAAGATTAGATCTAGAATCGGCTTCCTATTCCGCAACAGGGCTTCCTTCACTCATGCTGCCAAACATGCCCTTGTAAAACTGACTATCCTACCGATCCTTGACTTCGGCGATGTCATTTACAAATTAGCCTCCAACACTCTACTCAGCAAATTGGATGTAATCTATCACAGTGCCATCCGTTTTGTTACCAAAGCCCCATATAATACCCACCACTGCGACCTGTATTCTCTCGTTGGCTGGCCCTCATTACATATTCGTCGCCAAACCCACTGGCTCCAGGTCATCTATAAGTCTTTACTAGGTAAATCCCCGCCTTATCTCAACTCGCTGGTCACCATAGCAACACCATACCGCTCCAGTAGGTATATGTCACTGGTCACCCCCAAAGCCAACACCTCCTTTGGCCTCCATTCCTTCCAGTTCTCTGCTGCCAATGACTGGAACGAACTGAAAAAATCCTTGAAGCTAGAGGTTCCTATCTCCCTCACTAACTTTAAGCATCAGCTGTCAAAGCTGCTTATCGATCACTGCACCTGTATATAGCCCTTCTGTAAATAGCCCACACTACTACCTCATCCCCATATTTATTATTTTAGCTCATTTTGCACCCCAGTATCTCTGATGTGCACTATTTGCACATCATCATTTGCTATCACTCCAGTGTTAATTCTAATCTGTAACTTATCTCACCACTATGGCCTATTTATTGTCCAACCTTCCTAAACTTACTGCATTTTGCACTACATTTGCACACTCTGTATATAGATTCTCTATTGTGTTATTGACTGTACATTTGTTTTTTTCCTCATGTGTAACTCTGTTGTACCTGGTTAAATAAAGGTGAAATAAAAAATAAATACAAATAAAAAGTTAAATCACTGATATGAATACTGTTTCAGGCTAGGGCTTGCCTTGTGTTGTCCATTGTAGAAATTAACAATAGGCTCCACAGGTTCTGTAATATTTAAGAGGGAGAGATGAGTAGTTACTCTACTGCACTGCAGCATCTGCCTAAATCATATCCTCTCCTCTCTTATCCTCTCCTTTACTCTTCTTCAGCCCTTTATCTCACTCCTCTCCCCATAAGAGAGACACGACATTAGATTGGCAAACAAGCTCCTCTCCGCTTCCTTCTACCAGACAGACAGTGAACAAGATGTTCTGCTGGCCGGGCCATCTATCATAAGAAGAGACGACGTCGCACACATCAGACACATAGAACAAACATACTAGGCTTCTCCAGTCACCCATAGTCGTATCCATCTAACAGACAGGCAACATGTAGGCCTAAAACCCCTCTGGAGGATAAATAGCTGCTTTTCAGAACAATCTAGAGCATGGGGAGTCACCTGAAGCATTGTCTTCTGACCGGTGGCGTCATTCTAACAGCCTGACATAAGACAATGCACCTGCAGACGAACCTGGTCTGCTTCCCAAATGGCAACCTATTCCTTGCACTTCTGGTCAAAAGTAGTGCACTATGTAGGGAATATGGTGCCAATTGGAATACAGCCCTGGATTGGCTTTCACATTATAATTTTTCTATATATCAATTGTGAAAATTAAACATGTCAATGAAGATAAAATGGAATGATTTGAGCAGAAATAACATTGTATCATGGTTACCATAGCAGCTGATTTAAACATGACGACTAAATTAGCTAGAGACAGGAAGCAATTCTCATTCCATTAATTGAAACAGTAACACACCCTGATTACAGCTGAGGGAACAGAGCAAGGGAGAGAGAGGAGAGAGAGAGACAGCAGAGGGATGGAGAGAGATGAGGGAGGGAGAGACAGAACACATGAAAAGAGAGACTGGGGAGAGAGAGACAAAGAGAAATAGATATAGGCCTACATTTTACATTCTGCAGTGTGGATGTGAGCATATTGATATCTTCACTTACACATAATATTAAATGACCAATCTAATAACGATGATGATGACCATACTGATGATGGTGATGATGATGGTCAATAAACGCACGCCATCTCTTTCAAGGCTGGTCTCAGTTGGTATGAGAGCATTTTTACTGCCCACAGATCTATAACAGCAAACAGGTGGCTCACAAAGCGTGACTGGAGAAGGAAAAATGCACAACAGGGACACAACACACACACACACACACACACACACACACACGAAAGCATGCACGCACATACTCACATACACACACATGCACATACTCACACACAGTTAAGTTACAACAGGATAAAGACTATGACTACTAACCTCTCTCTCTCTCTCTCTCTCTCTCTCTCTCTCTCTCTCTCTCTCAATTCAATTCAATACAAGGGCTTTGTTGCCATGGGAAACATATGTTAACATTGCCAAAGCAAGTAGATAATAAACAAAAGTGAAATAAACAATAAAATTAACAGTAAACATTACACTCACAGAAGTTCCAAAAGAGTAAAGACATTTCAAATGTCATATTATGTATATATACAGTCATGTAACGATGTGCAAATTGTTAAAAGGGAAAATAAACAAACATAAATATGGGTTGTATTTACAATGGTGTTTGTTCTTCACTGGTTGCCCTTTTCTTTTGGCAACAGGTCACAAATCTTGCTGCTGTTATGGAACACTGTGGTATTTCACCCATATGGATATGGGTGTTTATCAAAATTGGATTTGTTTTCGAATTCTTTGTGGATCTCTCTCTCTCTCTCTCTCTCTCTCTCTCTCTCTCTCTCTCTCTCTCTCTCTCTCATCAGACTAGCTCTGTCTGTCTCCAGTGATTAACTTCATTCCTGGATTGTTTAGTTTTATTAGCACAGTCGACTTCACTTCATTTTTAAACACTCCTCCAGTATGTCTCCAGGCTCTCCCTGTTCCCTGCTCGTTCAGTGCTATTATTCATTCAGAACAGAGAGTTGGGCTTTATTCTGGGGTGTGAACGTCTTTTACTTGTCTCATTAACACCTCCACTCTGATGCCTACTCTCTCTCTCTCTCTCTCTCTCTCTCTCTCACTCTCGCTCTCTCTCTCTCTCTCTCTCTCTCTCTCTCTCTCTCTCTCTCTCTCTCTCTCTCCTCCTCCTCTCTCTCTTGCTCTCTCTCTGCCTCTGCCTCTCTCTGCCTGTGGGTTGAACAATTATTGTAATTTTTCACCCAAACAGTGGCTGCTAGAATCTCTGTATATTTATTTTTCTCTCCATCTCCTGTATATTTAATCCAGTCTCTCTCCTGCATGGTTAGTTCTCAGGAAGGAAGGAGTCAGAGCAGAGGACTCTCAATAATTCATGGGCCTCTATCCACCACCACTACTACCACCACTACCACCACTACTACCACCACTAACACCACCACTACCACCACTACCACCACCACCACTACCATTACCACTACCACTACGACCACTACCACTACCATTACCACTACCACCACTGCCATTATCACCACCACTACCACCCCCACCACTACCACCACTATTACTACCACTACCACTAAAACCACTACCACCAATATTACCACCACTACCACCACTACCACTAAAACCACTACCACCACTATTACTACCACTACCACCACTACCACTAAAACCACTACCACCACTATTACCACCACTACCACTAAAACCACTACCACCACTATTACTACCACTACAACCACTATAACTACCACCACAACCTCCACTACCACTACCACTACAACCACTACCACTACAACCACTACCACTACCACCACCACCACCACTACCACTACCAATACTAACCCCCACTACCAGGCTGGGTGTCTAAACTAGGCCAGTGAAACTCCAGATGGAACTGACTGGGACAACAATGGAAGAGCTGCAGCACAGTATGGGTACCAGGCTTGTGTGTGTCAGGCTTGGGTTAGCCCAAAGTGTAGTCCTAGAAGGGCCTGCATGGGCCGGGTTAGTGTGCGTCAGACTTGGTTTAGCCCAACGTCTAGTCCAAGAGGGGGCCTGCATGGAACAGGTTAGTATGTGTCAGGCTTGGGTTAGCCCAACGTCTAGTCCTAGAGAGGCCCTGCATGGACTAGGTTAGTGTGTCAGGCTTGGGATAGCCCAACGTCTAGTCCAAGAGGGGGCCTGCATGGACCAGGACAGGTGTGAGCCACTAGAAGAGGTACTGTAACACCATGTTTACTGGTTGTGTTATCAATCAGCCATAAAGCTGTCTCTGTGTGTGATTATCATGCTGTGTCATAAAGCATATTCATTACAGTAACAAACAACATCAATACAGACTAGAGCAAGTTCCCTCATCCTTGTAATGACAACTGAGGCTCAGGTACCATATGGGCAAAAAACATGCCTTGGGCTGAAGTAACAATTTAATTAATCAGACACTGAACAGTAATATTCCACAGTCGTTTCAAATTGAATTACATGGCAATTAAATTCCTCAAGTAATTGGATATTCATCCAATTGGTTCATCCATGAATGTGGAAATCTCTTTTCGTAAATAAAAGTTATCCAAGTGTTTGCAGATTTTCTCTTCTTACTTGTTGAATATATTCTAAAATAGTCCTAATTCAATTATTCTATATTTCAACTGTTTCTATTTAAATTAAAACAAACAGAGCATGTAAAAGCATTTAAGAGTTTACAATATAATTTCACCTGAATTGTTTTTCAGTGGCTGAAATACAATATTCAGACACAGAAAGACAGAGAGACAGACAGACAGATTGTCATGGTTGGAAGACAGGCCCTGAGGCGCAGAGCTGTAGAACCAAGACATTCCTTTATTTGTTATAACAAAAATAACACCGGCGATGCCGCAACCACAAACTGGTGTGCAAACAGCACAAACACAAAAACCCACAACATAGGTGTGAAATCAATTAACTTAAATAGGATCCCCAATAAGAGACATTAATTGGGGACCAAAAGCAAACTAAACAGAGTCCACTAGAACTCTTTAGTCAGGCCCTGACTGTACAAACATAGAGAAGCCCAGAGGCCTCCCTACGGTCAGAACCTGACACCGACAGACAGACAGACAGACAGACAGACAGACACAAAGACAGACTTTTTATTGTTTATTTATTTAACCTTTATTTAACTAGGCAAGTCAGTTAAGAACAAATTCTTATTTACAATGACGGCCTACCTACAGGGTCAGCCATAGTAGTACGGCGCCCTTGAAGCAAATTAGGGTTCCGTTTTGAGCCGTCATTTGTCCCTGTGCTGCTGTGCTGTTTGTTGCTTCTTGGCTACCTGCCAAGCTTTACGTTTTTTTCTTTTTTATAACCGTTAAAAATCAATCTTCATTTAACACATTTACCAACGTCTTAGATATTTATATTTTTTCCTCTGTTTACTTTTTTTCATTCAACTTTTTTACCCTGGACGCTTTATCTGGACATAGTTCTACAGGACTTCCACCAGCCGAAGCTAAGTAGTAACATTATTAACACCATGCCATCTGACTTTAATTGCAGTCACTGTATTCATAACATACAGGAAAACTATCGCCTTATGGCGAGGATAGCCTCACTGCAAGCCCAGCTTCAGACGCAATCGTTAGGCAAGGGCAATTTAAGTGTAGGAAAGGTTGAAATCGCGTCTGTGCCATCAGTAAGTACAGTTACTAGTAAAAATCCCCTCGCACAGTCCCCGCAGCCGGACAATTTTCTCAGGGCTTCTGGAAAGAAATGCAGTCGGCATGTTCAACTGGTGTCGCTCATTCAGCCGACAGAAACTTTCAACCGGTTCTCCCCATTAAGCAATGAGTCGGAGCCAGAGGCTTCTCAGGTCTCTCCTCCACCCGTTACGGGGTCTGAGCCACCGAAGCCTCCCACCATTAGCTCTGACAAATTGAAAACCCTAGTCATTGGTGACTCCATTACCCACAATATTAGACTTAAAAAGAATCATCCAGCGATTATACACTGTTTACCAGGGGGCAGGGCTACCGACGTAAAGGCTAATCTGAAGATGGTGCTGGATAAAACAAAATCTGGCGAGTGTAGAGAGTATAGGGATATTGTTATCCACGTCGGCACCAACGATGTTAGAATGAAACAGTCAGAGGTCACCATTCGCAACATAGCTTCAGTGTGTAAATTAGCTAGAAAGGTGTCTCTGGCCCCCTCCCAGTTAGGGGTAGTGATGAGCTCTACTCTTTTCTGCCACTCCCAAAGGATAGAATTTGTAGACAATTGCCCTCTTTCTGGGACTCACCCACAAACAGAACTAAGCCTGGCCTGCTGAGGAGTGACGGACTCCATCCTAGCTGGAGGGGTGCTCTCATTTTATCTATGAACATAGACAAGGCTCTAACTCCTCTAGCTCCACAATGAGATAGGGTGCAGGCCAGGCAGCAGGCTGTTAGCCAGCCTGCCATCTTAGTGGAGTCTGCCACTAGCATAGTCAGTGTAGTCAGCTCAGTTACCCCCATTGAGACCGTGTCTGTGCCTCGATCTAGGTTGCGCAAACCTAAACATGGCGGTGTTTGCCTTAGTAATCTCACAGGAATAAAGACCTCCTCCATTGTGATAATATCTCACACCTCATTTCCAAGGCAGTTATGAACTAATCACTGATCATAATCTTGATATGATTGGCCGACTGAAACATGGCTTAAGCCTGATGAATTTACTGTGTTAAATGAGGCCTCTCCTCCTGGTTACACTAGTGGCCATATCCCCATATCCCTGAATTTCTATCGAACCTTGTAGTCATGGCAGATAATATTCACATTTTTGGTGACTTTAACATTCACATGGAAAAGTCCACAGATCCACTACAAAAGGCTTTCGGTGCCATCATCGACTCAGTGGGTTTTGTCCAACATGCCTCCGGACACACTCATTGACACAGTCAAACCCTGGATCTAGTTCTGTCCCGTGGAATAAATATTGTGAATCGAAATGTTTTTTCTCATAATCGGACCACCATTTTATTTTGTTTGCGAACGCAACAAATGATTTGCTTAGACCCCAACCAAGGATCATCAAAAGCTGTGCTATAAATTCTCGGACAAACCAAAGATTCCTAGATGCCCTTCCAGACTCCCTCCACCTACCCAAGGATGTCAGAGTACAGAAATCAGTTAACCATCAAACTGAGGATCTAAATTTAACCTCGCAACCCTAGATGCAGTCGCACCCCTAAAAACAAAAAACATTCGCCAAAAGGAACTAGCTCCCTGGTACACAGAAAATACCCAAGCTTTGAAGCAAGCTTCCAGAAAACTGGAACGGAAATGGCGCTCCACCAAACTGGAAGTCTTCCTACTAGCTTGGAAAGAAAGTGCAATATCGAAGAGCCCTCATTGCTGCTTGATCACCCTATTTTTCCAACCTAATTGAGGAGAATAAGAACAATCCTACATCTCTATTTGATACTGTTGTAAAGCTAACTAAAAAGCAGAATGCCTTTCACTTCAGCAGTGATGAATTCATCAACTTCTTCAACGAAAAGATCATTATCATTAGAAAGCAAATTACGGACTCATCTTTGAATCTGCGTATTTCCCCAAAGCTCAGCTGTCCTGAGTCTGCACAGAACTGCCAGGACCTAGGATCAATGGAGACACTCAAGTTTTTTAATCCTATACCTGCGGTTATGGAACCCAGACCTGTTCATCGGACGTGCCACCTTGTCCCAGACCTGCTGTTTTCATCTCCCTCTCTCGCGCTCTCTCTACCGCACCTGCGCTCTATCACACTGCACCTGCGCTCTCTACCACATCTAAATGCCTGGCTATGAAAAGCCAAGTGACATTTACTCCTGATGTATTTACCTGTTACAACCTCTACAACCACTATGATTATTATTTGACCCAGCTGGTCATCTATGAACGTTTGAACATCTTGAATAAAGAACTGGCCTTAATGGCCATGAATTGTTATAATCTCCATCTGGCACAGCCAGAAGAGGACTGGCCACCCCTCAGAGCCTGGTTCCTCTCTAGGTTTCTGCCTTTCTAGGTAGTTTTTCTTAACCACCGTGCTTCTACATCTGCATTGCTTGCTGTTTGGGGTTTTAGGCTGGGTTTCTGTATAGCACTTTGTGACATCGGCTAATGTAAAAAGGGCTTTAATACATTTGATTGATTGATTGATTGATTGATTAAGTGCCTTGCTCAAGGACACATTGACAGGTTTTTCACCTTGTCGGCTCAGGGGCTCGAACCAGCAACTTTTCGGTTACTGGCCCAACGCTCTAACCGCTAGGCTGCCTTCCTCCCATAAGACAGACGCAGACAGACAGACAGACAGACATGCATAATGTATACCCTACATATCAGCCACTCAGGTTGGGCCAAATCATTCTGAAAGCTCTATTCAGGATATACGGACGTCATTCATGAGCTCACACTATCTGGTGAGGGCTGATGGTGGTAAGGGATAATGGTTCATCTTTTCTCAGAGCCGCTGTATCTTCGTGCAAGTCTTTGGAGAGTGACTAGATAATGGATTACAGTAGTACACATCAGGACCGTACGGTACTGTAGTAGTAACTCTCCTCCAGAACGACTTCCATCTCTCTCTCTCCTGTCTGAGTCCCTGCTGTGAGATCAGCATACGGGGATAGCTCATGTCTAACATCCCCAGCATCTATGAGCTGCTGCAGTACTAGTCCATTACAGTTTAAAGATAGCATGTATAATTAATTAGCCAGCCAGTTAACTTTCTCCTCTGTAGTTGTTGCGTGCTCTCTTATCTGTCGGATGGTTCTCTACCTCATTCTCATTCTCCAAACGCACCCCCCCCCCTGCCTATACCCCTCTCTCCCTGTCTCTGCCTCTCCCTCGCTCTACCCCTCCCTCTCTCTCTCTCTCTCTCCCCCTTTCCTTCCCCACTCTCTATTTCTCTCTGTTTTCCTCTCCCCTCACTCTCTCTCTGTTGACTCCATAGATACCCAGCCAACTCTGTCCGGCTTGGTGCGGCCAGTCATTCAGGGATGTTGAGTGCCTGCCTGCCTGGGATAACTAGGTCATCAGTGTTGGTGCTGCTGCTGTACCAGGCAGGGTGGTGAGGTAAGAGGCTTTCTCTCAAAGCTTTGACCACCCTCTCTCTCACTCTTGGCTTTGACCACTCTCTCTCTCGGCTTTGACCACCCTCTCTCTCTCGGCTTTGACCACCCTCTCTCTCTTAGCTTTGACCACCCTCTCTCTCTCTCTCTCTCTCTCTCTGCTTTGACCTCGCTCTCTCGGCTTTGACCACTCATGCTCTCTCTCTCTCTCTCTCTCTCTCTCTCTCTCAATTCAATTCAAGGGCTTTATTGGCATGGGAAACATATTTTAACATTGCCAAAGCAAGTGAAGTAGATAATAAACAAAAGTGAAATACACAATAAAAATACACAACAGTAAACATTACACTCACAGAAGCTCCAAAATTATTATGTATATATACAGTGTTGTAGCTATGTGCAAATGGTTAAAGTACAAAAGGGAAAATAAATAAACACAAATATAGGTTGTATTTACAATGGTGTTTGTTCTTCACTGGTTGCCCTTTTCTTGTGGCAACAGGTCACAAATATTGCTGCTGTTATGGCACACTGTGGTATTTCACCCAGTAGATATGGGAGTTAATCAAAATTTCTTTGTGGATCTGTGTAATCTGAGGAAAATATGTGCCACCTCATTTTGTGGGCACATAGCCTGTCTTCTTTTGAGAGTCAGGTCTGCCTACGGCGGCCTTTCTCAATAGCAAGGCTATGCTCACTGAGTCTGTACATAGTCAAAGCCTTCCTTAAGTTTGGGTCAGTCACAGTGGTCTGGCATTCTGCCGCTGTGTACTCTCTGTTTAGGGCCAAATAGCATTCTAGTGTGCTCTGTTTCTTTTGTTAATTCTTTCCAATATGTCAAGTAATTATCTTTTTGTTTTGTCATGATTTGGTTGGGTCTAATTGTGTTGCTGTCCTGGGGCTCTGTGGGGTCTGTTTGTGTTTGTGAACAGAGCCCCAGGACCAGCTTGCTTAGGGGACTCTTCTCCAGGTTCATCTCTCTGTAGGTAAATGCTTTGTTATAGGTTTGGGAATCGCTTCCTTTTAGGTGGTTGTAGAATTGAACGGTTCTTTTCTGGATTCTGATAATTAGCAGGTATCGGCCACATTCTGCTCAGCATGCATTATTTGGTGTTTTACGTTGTACACAGAGGATATTTTTGCAGAATTCTACATACAGAGTCTCAATTTGGTGTTTGTCCCATTTTGTAAATTATTGGTTGATGAGTGGACCCCAGACCTCACAACCATAAAGGGCAATGGGTTCTAGAACTGATTCAAGTATTTTTTAGCCAGATCCTAATTGGTATGTCGAATTTCATGTTCCTTTTGATGGCATAGAAGGCCCTTCTTGCCTTGTCTCTCAGATCGTTCACAGCTTTGTGGAAGTTACCTGTGGTGCTGATGTTTAGGCCAAGGTACGTATAGTTTTTTGAGTGCTCCGGGGCAACGGTGTCTAGATGGAATTTGTATTAGTGGTCCTGGCAACTGGACTTTTATAGGAACACCATTATTTTGGTCTTATTGAGATTTACTGTCAGGGCCCAGGTCTGGCAGAATCTGTGCAGAAGATCTAGGTGCTGCTGTAGGCCCTCCTTGGTTGGTGACAGAAGCACCAGATCATCAGCAAACAGTAGACATTTGACTTCAGATTCTAGTAGTGTGAGGCCGGGTGCTGCAGACTGTTCTAGTGCCCTCGTTAATTCATTTATATACTGTATATGTTGAAGATGGTGAGGCTTAAGCTGCATCCCTGTCTCACCCCACGGCCCTGTGAAAAGAAATGTGTGTTTTTTTGCCCATTTTAACCACACACTTGTTGTTTGTGTACATGGACTTTAAAATGTCATATGTTTTTCCCCCAACACCACTTTCCATCAATTTGTATAGCAGACCTTCATGCCAAATTGAGCCGAAGGCTTTTTTTAAATCAACAAAGCATGAGAAGACTTTGCCTTTGTTATGGTTTGTTTGTTTGTCAATTAGGGTGTGCAGTGTGTATATGTGGTCTGTTGTACGATAATTTGGTTAAAAGCCGATTTGACATTTGCTCAGTACATTGTTTTCACTGAGGAAATGAACTAGTCTGCTGTTAATGATAATGCAGAGGATTTTCCCAAGGTTGCTGTTGACGCATATCCCACGGTAGTTATTGGGGTCAAATTAGTATTTTCCAGTTTTCCCAGAAGTGGTTAGAGTCTATGGATTCTTCGATTACATTGAGCTTATTTCTGACGTGCTGTTCCTTCTTTTTTCGTAGTATATTTCTGTATTGTTTTAGTGATTCACCATAGTGAAGGCGTAGACTCAGGTTTTCTGGGTCTCTATGTTTTTGGTTGGACAGGTTTCTCAATCTCTTTCTTAGGTTTTTTCATTCTTCATCAAACCATTTGTCATTGTTATTCATTTTCTTTGGTTTTCTGTTTGAAATTTTTTGATTTGATAGTGAAGCTGAGAGGTCAAATATACTGTTTAGATTGTCTACTGCCAAGTTTACACCTTCACTATTACAGTGGAACGTTTTGTCAAGGAAGTTGACTAAAAGGGATTGAATTGGTTGTTGCCTAATTGTTTTTTGGTAGGTTTCCACACTACATTCCTTCCATCTATAGCATTTCTTAATATTACTCAGTTCCTTAGGCTTTGATGCCTCATGATTGAGTATTGCTCTGTTCAAGTAGACTGTGATTTTGCTGTGATCTGATAGGGGTGTCAGTGGGCTGACTGTGAACGCTCTGAAAGACTCTGGGTTTAGGTCAGTGATAAAGTAGTCTACAGTACTACTGCCAAGAGATGAGCTATAGGAGTACCTACCATAGGAGTGCCCTCGAATCCTACCGTTGACTATGTACATACCCAGCGATTTACAGGAGTTGTGACCCGATTTTGTTGGGTATGCTGTCATAGTTGTGCCTAGGGGGGCATATGGGTGAGGAAATGCTGTCACCTCCATGCAGGTGTTTGTCCCCCTGTGTGCTGAGGGTGTCAGATTCTTGTCCGGTTCAGGCATTTAGGTCGCCACAGACTAGTACACGTTTTTCTCTGTTAAGATCATTTCCTTTTGAATTTCTAGCCAAATGTTAGGTCTGTTATGTCTGCTCTATACCAAATTAGCATACCCCCTGAGTCCCTTCTCTGTTTCACACCTGGTAGTTTGGTGGATGGGACTAGCAGCTCTCTGTAACCTAGAGGGCAACCAGTGGGTCCGTCTACTCTATACCATGTTTCTATACCAGAATGACAATGTCTGTATTTCCGATTTCTTTGGTGAAGTCCAGGTTCCTACTCTTTAGGCCAAAGGCAGATGACCTCAGGCCTTGGAATAAAGTCTCCAATGTTGTTGGTCGTGTGGTTTGGCCTCAGGCCAGTAAGGGGGGGAGGGTCCTGCAGGTCTGGGAGAGTGTCTTGCTGGTCTGTCTATTGATATGTTGCTCCTGTGTGAAGTGTTGGGGCTGCATTTTAGAGGTCCTTTAGGGTCCGGGCAAAGGTGGGCACTGCTGCCTAATATAGGTGGACCTGGTCGTAAAGGCTGTTCAAGTCCAGGGTGGAGTGGTGGGCCAGGTAAACATTTGGTTTTGAGGCACAGTCATGGGTATGGTAGCAGGGTGGAAGTCTTTTCTTGGTAGTAAGATGGAGATAACCACTTTTGCTTTGGGGAAAGTAGAAGAAGCTATTTCAATCACTCCCTTGAGTGCTATGGCCACCCTTTCATGCTGTATTCTCAGGTCGTTTGTGCCTGTGTGAATTATTATGTGGCTGGGTGACCCTAGTTGGTCCTCAGACAGAAGTTCTAGGATGCTTTGGGCGTTCGGACACCAGAGTTTAGACACTCGTGTTTGGGAAAAAGTTTCTTTCCTTGTATATATTTCCCGTTTAAGTCCATAAGGAGTACAATCTGTGTCTTGTGTATGTCCACCGTGGGTGTGGGGGAGTTGTCAGGAGGGCTATCAGGGTGGCTGACTTGGGGGGTACTCAAAGGGGGTGCGATCCCTTGGGCTTGGGGTTCTTAATTTGCCTGTCCCGCTGTGATGTTGACGCTATGGTCAGGGTCTGGGGTGGACTGTTCTGCTGGCTTCTCTGCGGGGGTGGCCATCTCTCTAAATGGTTGTTCTCTGTCACACGTCATCTTTCTCACCTTCTCCTCCAGCACTCTCACCTTTCCTCTAGTGCTCTCATCTTCTCCTGCCACTGAGCCTCCTCCTTCCGCTTCTGCTCTTTCTCCTGTTGAAGTTGTCTCACTGCAGTCCAGAGTGCAGACATGTCTCTCCTGCTCTCCGGGTCTGGTTGAGGAGGTGTTGTTGTGCCGGACTGTTGTCTGGGTCTGTGCTGACTGGAGTGTGTTGACCTGCTGTTCCAGCTCCATCTGCCTTACCTCCAGCTGGGTGAATTTATCCTTCATTTCAATGAGGGAGTAGTACTCTGTTCTGGGAGGTTGACTTTCCGCTTGGGGTTGCTCATCTGTGGGGTTGTTTAATGAAGAGGTCTGGTCTGACACGCTTGGGGTGGGGGTATCTTTCTCAAGAGAGAGCTTATGCTGCTGAGCTATCTCTTTAATAATGTGAAAGTCCAGCTGAAACTGTTTGGGGTTTCCCTGTACCATTACTGTACCAAATTTATAGATGTTCACATTTGCTGACTCAGAGTCCCAGAGTCTAGTATCCTGAGTTTCCTCCCATCGGTAACGCAGAGGGGGGTAGTGTGCTAACATAGCCCTCTGCCATGCCAGGGTATGGTCTGTGTGGAAGTTAAGGTTGCTTATGTTCCCATTTTTATAACAGTCTCTTGATTTTCCATAAGGAGCTTCATTGTGTACTCTTTTTGTGCCTTATCATTTTTTATATACAGAGGGTACTGTATTTTAATTACCTCTGAACAGCGGGAGGGTGCTTCTAAGACCTCTCCTGCCATTGTTGGGCTCAAGGGCTTTGACACCTTTCCTTCACACGTCAGTGCTAATTGAGGTTGTATCTCTTTGTCCCAGCAAGCTTGGTAGCCTTAATTTTGCATTCAGACCTCAGTCAGTAAAATATATCATTGTAATATATTTTTGTTCTTAGTAAAAAATGCTTCAGACTAAGGTTTGATGGTGTTTCAAGTTTCTGTTTGTTTGCCAGAGCATTTGCTGTATAGTTTGGGAATAATAATCATTCAAGGTAATTCTCTCTCTCTCTCTCTCTCTCGGCTTTGACCATCCTCTCTCTTTCTTGGCTTTGACCACCCTCTCTCTCTCTCTCTTTCTCTCTCTCTCTCTTTCTCTTTCTCTTTCTCTTTCTCTCTCTCTTTCTTGGCTTTGACCACCCCCTTTCTCTCTATGTCTCTCTCTTTCTCTCACCCTCTCACCCTCTCTCTCGCTCTCGGCTTTGACCATCCTCTCCCTCTTAACTTTGACCACCCTCCTTCTCGGCTTTGACCACCCTCTCTCTCTTGGCTTTGACCACCCTCTCTCTCTCTCTCTCTCTCTCTCTCTCTCTCTCTCTCTCTCTCTCTCTCTCTCTCTCTCTCTCTCTCTCAAAGGGATGAGGTTCCCAAAGTCGTGTTGTGGTATTTGCATTATGCCTCTACACACATTGTTTTGCCTAGGAAATAAGCGCACATCGTTTTGCCTAGGAAATAAGCACACATTTTTTCTGGCTTGCACTATGATGGCTGTCAGGCAGGCAGGAAAACAACACAGTGAACCAGGGTATTCACAGTGGCGTCAGTTGGTTGCTCTGCAAATAAAGACATTTCAGGCACTTTTGAAAACACAGTAAAAGCACTGACGGACTCTCCCAAATTACATCATATTCCCTATGGGCCATGAGAATGAGGTGCCATTTGGGTCACAGCCACAAGGTTTCCAATTTCCATACAATAGCAGGACTCAGTCATTAAGATATAGACCAAGGCATGCCCCTGCTCCTGACTACTGCTGACTAGCCTGTTCCAAGAACCCATTAATCAATCCACTAGGCTAATGCTAAAGACATCTTCATTAGCCCCAGCAGGTCCAGATGGGGTGCATGATAATAAACCTACATCTTCATTAGCCCCAGCCGGTCCAGCTGGGCTGCATGATAATAAACCTACATCTTCATTAGCCCCAGCCAGTCCAGCTGGGCTGCATGATAATAAACCTACATCTTCATTAGCCCCAGCCGGTCCAGCTGGGCTGCATGATAATAAACCTACATCTTCATTAGCCCCAGCAGGTCCAGATCGGCTGCATGATAATAAACCTACAGGATGACGTAACTGATACTATTATTACTTGGTGGCAACCCTAGTGTACTATCTATCTGACGTTTTCACTGAGGTTGTGTTCTAAATGGCACTCTATTCCCTATGTAGTGCACAACGTTTGTAGTTCACTATATAGGAAAAAGGGTCAACAGTAGTGCACTATAAACAGAATAGCATGCCATTTGGGACGGATCCTGTGTGTGATCTCTGAAGGGGAACCATAGCTAAATATAGCACACAGAAAGGACACAGCATCTTTAGGACTGAGCATCTTTAGGACTAAGCATCTTTAGGACTAAGCATCTTTAGGATTAACGAAACCAGTGTGGACGGAGCTCTACATCCCCAAGCACTGAAGTATATAATTGTATACCTAATGGAACAGGGTAGATATGACCTATAAAGATCTTTAGGTAAAATCCCCAACCGCTGTAAATGGAAAGGCTCCAAAATGCATGGAAATAGATTGTCCTCTCTACAGACTATGCTCCTATCAATAGGTCCTATTTATTGATGATAAAAATAGCACTTTAAGTCATTAGGCTTTAAAGTAGGTACTGTACACTGTCCATTACTCCAAAATCTAATGTTTGTCAGCTGCTGTCTATAGTCTAGATCAAGGTTTCCCAATCTCGGTCCTGCGGTCCCCACTGGGTGCACGTTTTGGGTTTTGGCCTAACACTACACAGCTGATTCAAATAACCAACTCATCATCAAGCTTCGGTTATTTGAATCAGCTGTGTAGTGCTAGTGCAAAAAACTAAACATGCAACCAGGCACCAATGCATTATGAGGAATCTTCAGGCACCAATACCACATGAATGGGAAAAGCATCACCTAATAAAATGCTAAGGTGTAAGCAGGTGTGTTTTAGTCAATAATTGGCATAGTTGTTTTGTTTTTATGGATCCCAGGACTCCCTGAAAAACAAATCAAATCAAATGTTATTGGTCACATTCATGCTTGTTGTTCCTTAGTGGACTATCTATTCTTATCTAAATAGATCAAATTAAATTAATGAAATGGGATTTATTCAATCCCATTCAGTCTGGTTTTACCTCAGATATAATAATAATAATAATAATAATAATAATAATAATAATAATAATATAGAATATCATAACATCTGACATGTTATTCTGTTTCTGTGGTGCAGAAGAGTTATATTATTGCACAGGGGCTCCCAGTAGGCAAAGTGCTGCAGTGTTACTAATCTGACAAACTTGTTACACTGTGTAACTAATCTGACATAAGCGTGTGACACTGTGTAACTAATCTGACATAAACTTGTTACACTGTGTAACTAATCTAACATAAGCTTGTAACACTGTGTAACTAATCTGATATAAACATGTAACACTGTGTAACAAATCTGACATAAACGTATAACACTGTGTAACTAATCTGACATAAACTTGTAACACTGTAACTAATCTGACATAAACTTGTAACACTGTAACTAATCTGACATAAATTTGTAACACTGTGTAACTAATCTAACATAAGCTTGTAACACTGTGTAACTAATCTGACATAAACATGTAACACTGTGTAACAAATCTGACATAAACGTATAACACTGTGTAACTAATCTGACATAAACTTGTAACACTGTAACTAATCAGACATAAACTTGTAACACTGTAACTAATCTGACATAAATTTGTAACACTGTGTAACTAATCTGACATAAACTTGTAACACTGTGTAACTAATCTAACATAAGCTTGTAACACTGTGTAACTAATCTGACATAAACATGTAACACTGTGTAACAAATCTGACATAAACGTATAACACTGTGTAACTAATCTGACATAAACTTGTAACACTGTAACTAATCAGACATAAATTTGTAACACAGTGTAACTAATCTGACATAAACATGTAACACTGTTTAACAAATCTGACATAAACGTATAACACTGTGTAACTAATCTGACATAAACTTGTAACACTGTAACTAATCAGACATAAACTTGTAACACTGTAACTAATCTGACATAAATTTGTAACACTGTGTAACTAATCTGACATAAACTTGTAACACTGTGTAACTAATCTAACATAAGCTTGTAACACTGTGTAACTAATCTGACATAAACATGTAACACTGTGTAACAAATCTGACATAAACGTATAACACTGTGTAACTAATCTGACATAAACTTGTAACACTGTAACTAATCTGACATAAATTTGTAACACAGTGTTACTAATCTGACATAAACATGTAACACTGTGCAACACAGGTACATGATGCTGATGTGGAACACTATACAAAAGTAGTGTAGTCTAATCGACCATACGTGGTTTTAGAAACAAAAACTGCATGGCCACACTAGGCCAGTCAAGGTTCGCCATACACTGATAGAAAAAAAGGTTCTGGAAAGAACCAAAAAGGGTTATATGCTTTCTTCATATATGGAACCCCTTAAGGTTCTATACAGATTCTGGAACAGAATTGGTTCCATATAGAACCCTATATGGAAGCCAAGGGTTCTATATGACACCAATTTTGGTTCAGTGAAGAAGACCCCTGGGGTTCTATATAGAACCTTTAGGGGTGCCATATATGAAGCAAGCAACATAACTATTTTTGGTTCAATCCAGAACCTTTTTTTTAAGAGTGTAATACAGGTGTTACATACAAATGTGTCAGAGCTCTGAATATCTGATATTCTGGTCCATTATGTCCTTGTAGAAGACCTCAGAGCATCTTCTTTCCAGGCCAATGCACAGATAGAGGTCAACAAGTGCCAGAGTACCTGCCCCCTCTGTGAAAATGCCCCTCCCAACTGTATCTACAGATTTCTTTTATATATATATTGGATGGTAAAAACTGAACATAATGTTTATTTTATAGACTTTGAGCACCAGCTGTCCGCATTTTCAGTGTCCTGTCCTTCCTGTTAGTGTCTGTCAGGTAGCCTAGGCTACATAACCAAAAGACCCACATACAGTAGATAGATGAATAAGCAATTGCTTAAGCTACACTTATGCACCTTTTGATATGAATACCATTTTGTTATTTGAAATGAATCAATTATAATTTCCAAATGCACCTCACATATTCTCACAGCACCATAATGAGTTGCAATAAAAAAAAAATCGCATGAGCCGCTATGAGGAGTTGTTTATGGACACAACAACCTGTTCGGTTTTCTGTGCATACACGTCTAGTAATCCTGGTGGTATAACACATCCAAACACAGAAAATCGGCCCATCAATACATTACATTTCTTGAACTGAAATGTCTGGGAACTGATGACGGCTCCCCGCTGGACACAATTCAATGTCTATTTCACATTGGTTCAACGTAATTTCATTTAAATGACGTGGAAACAACGTTGATTCAAACAGTGTGTGCCTAGTGGCTCTGAATATCATGCCAGCCTCAAATACAGGCAATGCAGCAGCAGCAACTGAATTCTGTAGACCGACGCCCGTCTGATCTAGCGCTGTAATCCGGTGATGTTTTCCAACCGAGAGAGCACAACCAGTAGCCTATTTAAACTAGTGGCATATTTCTAAGCAGCCCTATTTTCTCATTATTATCTATGAATATCGAATAAAATGTTTCCTTACCGGTCCTCTTCTCTTCAAAGACACATTCTTCCATAACAGAAGGTGTAGCTGGTGGAGGAATCCCATCTTCACAGGCTCGAGTTTTCCCTAATTACGGTCAAATTATGAAACCAGTAATTAAATTACTGTATAGTGGGCTGGATTTTTGGCAATGGATCAAATAATATGCTTGATACAGGTGTATATGCCCATTTCACAGCTCTCTCTCTGAACGAGACGACTGTTTTCTGCCACTGCCGTCTGGTTAGATAGCTAAATAGAACTAGTTGTATTTCAGTAGCAAGCGTGGCTGATATTCTGTATGCTATTACCATCGGCGGAAAAATACTGAAGCGTCCAATGGAAACGGTGCTCATGCAATGCGTTAGAATGAACAGAGAACCATCGATATAGGGAGAAATATCACCATCGTGCAGTATAGTGGGCGGAGACGGCGCTACAGACAGTACCTCTTCTAGGGCTAGGCTACTGGTTCCTCTTGCAAATTGGAACACAAAGTTACCTTGCATGTTTTGACAAACGACTGCTCTTACAGCCTGTTCTGTATAGGTGTAGGTCCAGGAATGTAACATATTGACCCCAGGGTAATGCATATAGACAGTCTCACAACGATCCCAATAGGATACACTGTAGTTGTAGAATTTTAGATATGGCTACATTTCTTTGCCCTCAATTTTGCCTTTGAAAATTACTCATGCACTAACATGTCACGCTATGAGCGTGCGTGTGTGAGAGAGAGAGATTTTACATGTAGATGGACAGTCATGTGTTTATGCACACTGAATGCAGTGATAAAAAAATAGGGGTCTGGAAAGTCCCATGTAAGACTTCTAGTCATGCATAATCACAGAACGATCCATGCCGACAGTTTATTCCCTGGCCAGTGAGCCAGTATCTAGCTGCTGTGGTCCTGCATCGCCATGGACAGATGTTGTGTGCTTATTTGGGCAGATGTATAGATTCTAAACCAAGCAGAGATATTGTCATGTGACATCACTCCAGGATTGGAAAGTCATAATTGTTTCCAAGTCAAGCTTATATTCTGTGACTTTTACTGTAGCCTACTGTTTAATATATGTTTTACATAGTTATTAAAGCAATAATAAATCAGGGAGCTTTGAAGACAGATACATTTACATGGTGTATTTATGTTAATTAAAGTAACCTATGATGTTTGAGAAATAAAGTTCTATGCTATCTACTTATCTACTCACATCAGATCATTCCCACTCGGTACACAGTGGTTAAATCAACGTTGTTTCCAAATAATTTAAATTACATTACATTGAACCAACGTGGAATAGACATTGAATTGACGTCGGTGCCCAGTGGGTTCCTTCATTCCACAGGTAACCAGTGTGGCAGCCCCTGCTCCAACCTCGCCAACGTCTACATGTATGTAACAGCCCCCTGCTCCAACCTCGCCAACGTCTACATGTATGTAACAGTCCCCTGCTCCAACCTCGCCAACGTCTACATGTATGTAACAGTCCCCTGCTCCAACCTCGCCAACGTCTACATGTATGTAACAGTCCCCTGCTCCAACCTCGCCAACGTCTACATGTATGTAACAGTCCCCTGCTCCAACCTCGCCAACGTCTACATGTATGTAACAGTCCCCTGCTCCAACCTTTCCAACCTCTATTTATATGTAAGCCCCCTGCTCCAACCTCTCCAACCTCCATATATTTTGCAGTGCCTTCGGAAATTATTCAGACCCCTTGACTTTTTCAAAATGTTGTTACGTTACAGCCTTATTCTAAAATGGATTAAATAAAACATTTTCCTAAGCAATCTACACACAATACCTCATAATGAAAAAAAAAACAGAAATACCTTATTTACATAAGTATTCAGACACTTTGCTATGATACTCGAAATTTCATCCTTGAAATGTTTCTACAACTTGATTGGAGTCCACCTGTGGTAAATTCAAATGATTGGACATGATTTGGAAAGGCACAAAACTATATATCAATGGTCCACAGTTGTCTGTGGATTGTTGCATGTC
This sequence comes from Thymallus thymallus, assembly GCA_023634145.1. Taxonomy (NCBI): domain Eukaryota; kingdom Metazoa; phylum Chordata; class Actinopteri; order Salmoniformes; family Salmonidae; genus Thymallus; species Thymallus thymallus. The sequence continues at coordinate 7,868,369 of CM042402.1, read as the reverse complement.
AGAGCAAAAACCAAGCCATGAGGTCGAAGGAATTGTCCGTAGAGCTCCGAGACAGTATTGTGTTGAGGCACAGATGTGGAGAAGGCTACCAAAACATTTCTGCAGCATTGAACGTCCCCAAGAACACAGTTGCCTCCATCATTCTTAAATGGAAGAAGTTTGGAACCACCAAGACGCTTCCTAGAGCTGGCCGCCCGGCCAAACTGAGCAATCGGGGGAGAAGGGCCTTGGTCAGGGAGGTGACCAAAAACCTGATGGTCACTGACAGAGCTCTAGAGTTCCTCTGTGGAGATGGGAGAACTTTCCAGAAGGACAACCTTCTCTGCAGCACTCCACCAATCAGGTCTTTATGGTAGAGTGGCCAGACAGAAGCCACTCTTCAGTAAAAGTTTGGAAAAAGGCACCTAAAGACTCTCAGACCATGAGAAACAAGATTCTCATGGTCATTTATTTAATCAATTTTAGAATAAGGCTGTAATGTAACAAAATGTGGAAAAAGTGAAGGTGTCTGAATATTTTCCAATGGCACTGGATCAAACATTTGCTTAACAAGTCACATAAGTTGTATGGACTGTGTGCAATAGTGTTTAACATGATTTTTGAATGACTACCTCATCTCCGTACCTCACACATTCAATTACAGGGCCTTCAGAAATAATCTATACCTCTTGACTTATTATAAGCTGATCAGGAAGGCTAGCTCTGTCCTGGGGATGAGCCTTGACACTCCAGAGGAGGTGGCGGAGAGACGGATCCTGGCCAAACTGCTGGCCATCATGGACAACGTCACCCACCCTCTGCATGCCATGGTTATGACGCAGAGGAGCACCTTCAGTCACAGACTGATCCCACCACGGTGTGCCAGAGAGCGCTACAGGAGGTCTGCCTGCCTGCCTGCCTGCCCGCCCGCCAGACGCCCGCCCGCCCTCATCTGAAGTGATTGTTCTGAGAACACGGCTTAGATTATGACTGGGGAAAAATGTTCTAACTAAAATAAAATAGTCAAAAAAAGAAAGTTTGAACATATGAAATGGATGCAGAGCAGATTAAACCACAAAATGATGGCTGCCTCCTTCCTCTCTGACATCATGATCCTCAGCATCTCCTCCTACGTGCTCCACAAGAGGCTGCTGGCTCAGATGGGGACCGCTCATCAACACCAACTCAGGAACCTCACCATTCTGCTGTGGCACTGGCCCTTCGGCCGCCCATACAGCCTTGAGGGAGACGTGTGCAGCAATGAGACCGGTATCCCAGGCTGCCTCCTCAGTGACAACACCTCCCTGTTTCCTCAGGCAGATGTGGTAGTCTTCCACCACCATGAGCTGAGGACGGGCCGCTCCGCCCTGCCTCTCCACCTCCCCCGGTTGGACTCCCAGCGCTGGCTCTGGCTGGAGCCCCCAGTGAACAACGGCAACCTGACAGAGTACAAGGGATTTTTCAACTGGACCATGAGCTACCGAGTGGACGCTGACTTACCCATGCCCTACAGGAAGACAGTGGAAGTTCTGGTTCCACCAAATAGCAACAGCAGCAGCTATGTGATACCTAAGAAGAGGGCTTGCCTGGCCAGCTGGGTGGTCAGCAACTACAGGCCTGACCATGCCAGGAGTCAAATCTACCAGAGCCTAAGGAAGTACATTCCTATAGAGGTGTATGGATACTGGCTAAAGAGGCCACTGACCGACCAAAGTCTGATACCCACCATTGGCCGCTGTAACTTCTACCTGGCATTTGAGAACTCAGTGGCCATAGACTACATCACTGAGAAGCTGTGGAGGAATGCCTACCAAGCAGGGGCAGTACCCGTGGTTCTGGGGCCCTCTCGGGCTAACTATGAGGCCTTGGTGCCCTCAGGCTCGTTCATCCATGTCAGTGACTTCAGCAGCACAGAGCGGCTGGCTGCATTCCTACAGAAGCTGGCCGCAGACAGAGGGAGCTATGAGGCTTACTTCAAGTGGCATCAGACCTATGAAGTCAAGACATACACAGACTGGAGAGAGAGGCTCTGTAATATCTGTATCAACTATCACAGACTGCCAGCTAACAAAGTTTACTATGATCTGGAGGGATGGGCCAATAGATAACAGTCAAAAGCTGCTTTTACTGTATCAAATAAAATCCCATTTTATTTGTCACATGCACCAAATACAACAGGTGTAGACCTTACAGTGAAATGCTTACTTACAAGCCCTTAACCAACAATGCAGTTTTAAGAAAAATAAGTGTTAAGTAAAAAATAGATAAGTAAAAATACAGATAACTAATAATTAAAGAGTAGCAGTAAAATAACAATAGCGAGGCTATATACAGGCGGTACCGGTACAAAGTCAATGTGCGGGGGCACCGGTTAGTTGAGGTAATTGAGGTAATATGTACATGTAGGTAGAGTTAAAGTGACTATGCATAGATAATAAACAGAGAGTAGCAGCAGCGGCGGGGGGCGAATGCATATAGTCCGGGTAGCTATTTGATTCAGGAGTCTTATGGCTTGGGGATAGAATCTGTATGTTATTTGGTATCTTTGTTTTCGTATATAGGGACAATTGTTTCACATGCAAAATTACACAGGTGAAATGTGAAATACATTAATTTCTGCATTGTTTAATTTCTAGTGTCAACGCAGATTACACACCAAGGTTGTATCTCAAATGGCGCCCTATTCCCTACCTAGTGCATTTTTATAGGGAATAGGGCGCCATTTGGGATGCAAAAAACTGTTTCTGGTACAGATACTGAGGGGATGTTGCTTTATAATCTCTATATCTATGGATTCAGGGAACAATACACCAATAACAGATCAACATGCAATAACAGCTCTGGCCACCAGAGGTCATAATTACCTACAAATTGAATAAACTTGAAAAGATAAAGATATGCTTTTTACATTTCTTAGTTTAGAGTACCTCCTTACTTGTTTTAAAGACTAGATCAGCTATTAACATATACTCAGCTTCTCTCTCATGAGATCCAAGACAGTTGTTTGCATCATATCTAGTCTTTTTGCTTGTTTTTTTTTTAAAATCTTCACTTCAGATTGCCTATCAAATACTTATTTTTTTTAAACAGCAAAGCAGACCATGTTGCAGTGAATATAACATAAATATTTATTTTCCATGTTCATCTCTGACATGTCTACATGCATCATGTCCAGCAATCCCAGTAGTAGTAAAAGAGGTTGGTCATCTCTCAGGGTTGGTGTGTTAATTAATTTGGTGTATCCAGTTATTTAGAGAGAGCGGTTTTACTGTATAAAAGGACAGTCGCTAGTCACTCCTGGAGATTCATAACCATCCACATTCATGAGTGAAAGCAAAGAGCAACTTTCAATTCGTCAAACAAAGATTTCTGGAAATCCAGGACATTTTGGGACAGTTATTGTCATTTTGCAACCCTAGAGGAAAGTATTGATGTAGGTATATGGTAACAGTCAGACGGTTTAGGTTTGATGTTCATCTTAACCATAACAAGTAATCTAGGCCAACATCAATGAATGAAGTCCAATCCTCTTTCTGTCTCACATACATTGTTCTTGATGCCCAAAAAGGCAAATAAAATCATCTGCACCCAAAGAGCATCACATTACTGTATATGTCTGACCACCTCCTTGTTCTTCAGAGAGTCGAGGGAGAGAGTCAGGGGAAAGGTTCAAGGACAACTCCACCAAAAAACTATCTTTTGGTATTTTTTTCATCAGTCCATGGTTTATATAGTCCCAAAATGTTTTTTTGTCATCAATCAAGATATAGAACTTTCGAAATACATACATACAGCCGGTATGATGCATTTTGCATCATATGATCAAAAACACATCATCATATAATGCTCAATGCATCATACCGCCTGTATTTATGCATTTTGAAAAGTTATACATCTTGAAAACTTAATTGCTGAAATGCAAAACATTTTGGGACTATATCAACAATGAATAATGAAACAAATACCAAAAGATAGTTTTTGGGTGGAGTTGTCCTTTAAGTAGATTGAATAGCTAATGACACACTTTCCTGAGAGATAACCGCAATAGGCAACTTCTGAACAGACTCGTGTGCGTCCCAAAGGGCACACCCTATTCCCTACATAACGTACTACTTTTGACCAAAAACTATAGGGCTTTCGTCAAAAGCAATGACCTATATAAGGAAATAGGGTGCCATTTGACACACTCTAGGCTAAAGAAGAAAAAGAAAAAGTTTATTTGACAAGCAATAGGAAATATACAATAATAACAATAATATGTGTACAAATACATCAGAGCCAGGTTGCCATCTCTCTGTACAGTACACGTCAGTGGCTATTTACATAAATAAAATCACAAATCATGGGACAAGCCATGTGTTTGTTTAATACTGTATATTCAGTGCTTGACTTGGACTGAAATAGGTTCTGGTAGTCATTCTGGGTGCCGGTACTGTTTATATTTAGGTGCAGAAGCTCCACAATACTTTTGAACTAATATTTTATATAAGAGGAACAGGAGCTCAAGCTGTAGAAAATTTGAGGTGCTGGTACTCAGCGGCGGTGAGCGCCTACCCAAGTCAAGCACTGTGTATATGTATATACATAATGGGGTTGCTCTGTTTCAGAGTTCTGTAAAGAAGTTCCAAATTCCTTTGAAATCATTCAAGTTATTTAAATATCATCATAAGCAAGTTTACACAAGAAACCTGTAAGGATCATAAATGCATATTGACTTTTATCCCTTTTTCAGCAGAGCACAGCGCCATCAAGTCATGCATAGAGGGACCATAGATACTGAGAATATAATGGCTACATAACAGCTTAAAGGTTTACCATACATACTGCATGTGTACATTAATGAAACATTAAAATCACATTCGTATCTAAACAAAATACCAAAACTTAACAAATGCAACTTTTTGGTTATGAAGAAAGTCAATAAAGTCACTACTTTTGACCAGGGTCGATAAGTCGCTGGTCAAAAATAGGGCACTGTGTAGGGAATAGGATGCTATTTGGGACGCAGACATTTAGTCTGGCCAATGATTACTATTGTAACATACACACCATGCTCCATCTCTGTTTCAAAGGCATGGCCTACAGTCTGCAGTTCCATAATGATTTATTTGACCAGTTCTTCAGACCCAGATTATGCCTAGTCCTAAATTGAATTTTCAATGGAAATTAGCCATGCTTTTCAGTCCAGGAGTAGGCTTGAACTGGGTCTGGGTCATTCTGCAGTCTATAATTTAGGAAACTTATATCTGGATTGGTGATTTAATTTCACATTCTGCACGGTGTGACGGCCAAATAACCTCCCTGTTCATTATCATTAAAGCTTTGGTGGTTTGTGGTTTCGACATTGGCCTGTATATTTCACTGTAAGTCATGGTCTGGGTAACATTCAAAAGTATGATGCAAGTATCAAAGTTTGTCTTCAAAATGGTGTAATGTAATAAATCATACACCCACAGGCCAATAACACATTTATTTTTTTCACTCTAGTTCTGTGTTCTCTTCCTGAACCTTTCTGTCTGTATCTGTCGTTTGAAGCAGGGTAGTATTCATTAGTGCACACCGTAGCATAACATTTTGCAACGGAACACGAAAACAAGCATTTCTTGTTGGAAAAGTTCAGGCATAGAATCTTGCAGAACGTGAACAATCTTATCCATCATCATACACACTCATCTCTCAGTCAGTTAGTTGGTTGTGCACGTTTGACAGAAAAAAAAACAGAGAGAATATTACAGAATCAATTCCACAAGGGATAACAAAGTTAACATACAACAAAACAAGGCATGGTTATGTTAGGCCAGTCGGAAAGCTTAAAGATCATGTAGGTTTTCTGAGAGTAAGAGATGTCATTGGTCCCAGATTTCAGCCTGTTTCAAGAGGAGATTCACGTCAGTCAGTCATTCAGATATAATGTCCATACAGTCCCCTTCCTCCTCACAAGCCCTGCCGTGTAAGTAGGGTGTCCCGCGGGACTCAAACGGTTAGATAGAGAAACCTGATGGGTGTTTGTAGGTGTGTAAGGGAGTGAGTGTGGTTTGATCTTCCTGTATATGTAGGATGATATGTTTCATAGGTGCATATCAGAATGTCCAGGGTTGTCAGGGTTACTTGTGGCTCCTCTGAAGGTAAAGGGTAGAGTCATCAAACAAAGGATTCTTCACCTCCATCTCTCCAGTCTAGAGAGCAAAAGAGAGACAGAGAAAGAGAGAGAAAAAGACAAAGATAGAAAAAGAGAGAGAGCGAAAGAAAGAAAGAAGAGATTAAGTTATTACACAGCTAAAACAAAAAACATTCTTCACAGTGTGTATCTGTAGCCTACTGGAAGTACAAATATATGTAAACTAAATGTACAGTATTTAACTAAAATGTATTCAAACTGAGGTAAATATATCTTGGATATGAGCTATTGACTTGCCTTGTTAAAAAAATATTAAATAAAAAATAAATAAATAATTTTAAAAAATATCGCTGCCTCTCCATGTCTGCTACTGTACTGCATGTCTGTGCATCAGGTATGTCTGTCTCTTACCGGGGCCAGTCCAGGGCACTCGTATACCGTGAAATCGCCATCCTCGTTCTCCTCATCTGACGTGGCCCCGGAGTCAGGCACCTTGATTTCATCCCTGTGTCTGGAGAAAAAGGAAAAACACAGAGTCATGGAGGTATCCAACCACATCACATAACATCACAACCCACCATTCAGCCAGGAGAACCAATACAGACTATCAGGAGGACAAGGGAGGGAAGAGGAGGAGAGGGGAGACAAGGGCAGTGTCTGGAAACATTAAGATGCTTACTTCCTCCATACCCGGCCCACCTCACCCCCCCCCTAAATCCTCTTAAAAACACACTGGACCTTGGACCTCCACCAATTAGCTTTGAAAGGAGTTAAAGGAGAATCAGGAAGCAATAAATGGACAGCTAATAACATGTTTAGACAGCCAGGGGCAGAGGGCAGACTAAACTGGCAGACAGATATACAGTGGCAAGAAAAAGTATGTGAACCCTTTGGAATTACCTGGATTTCTGAGTAAATTGGTCATAAAATTTGATCTGATCTTCATCTAAGTCACAACAATAGACACAGTCTGCTTAAACTAATAGCACACAAACAATTATACATGTTCATGTCTTTATTGAACACACAGTGTAAACATTCGCAGTGCAGGCTGGGAAAAGTATGTGAACTCTTGGATTTAATAACTGGTTGACCCTCCTTCGGCAGCAATAACCTCAACCAAACATTTTCTGTAGTTGCGGATCAGACATGCACAACGGTGTGTACCGCTCTCTTGAGGTCATGCCACAGCATCTCAAATTGGGTTGAGGTCAGGACTCTGACTGGGCCACTCCAGAATGGGTATTTTCTTCTGTTGAAGCCATTGTGTTGTTGATTTACTCCTGTGTTTTGGGTCGCTGTCCTGTTGCATCATCTAACTTCTGTTGAGCTTCAATTAGCAGGCAAATAGCCTTACATTCTCCTGCAAAATGTCTTGATAAATTTGGGAATTCATTTTCCCGTCGATGATGGCAAGCTGTCCAAGCACTGAGTCAGGAAAGCAGCTCCAAACCATGATGCTCCCTCGACCATACTTTACAGTTGGGATTAGGTTTTGATGTTGGTGTGCAGTGCCTTTTTTTCTCCACACATAGTGTTGTGTATTCCTTCCAAACTTCTCAACTTTAGTTTCATCTGTCCACAGAATATTTTGCCAGTAGAGCTGTGGAACATCCAGGTGCTCTTTTGCGAACTTCAGACGTGCAACAATGTTTGTTTGTTTTGGACAGCAGTGGCTTCTTCTGTGTTGTCCTCCCGTGAACACCATTCTTGTTTAGTGTTTTACGTATCGTAGACTCGTCAACAGAGATGTTAGCATTATCCAGAGATTTCTGAAAGTCTTTAGCTGAGACACTAGGATTCTTCTTAACCTCATTGAGCATGCTGCCCTGTCCTCTTGCATCTTTGCAGGACGGCCACTCCTAAGGAGAGTAGTAACAGCGCTGAACTTACAGGGTTTAAAGACAATTTGTCTTACCGTGGACTGATGAACATCAAGGCTTTTAGAGATACTTGTTTTTTTTTTATTTTTTTTATTTCACCTTTATTTAACCAGGTAGGTCAGTTGAGAACAAGTTCTCATTTGCAACTGCGACCTGGCCAAGACAAAGCAAAGCAGTGCGACAAATAACAACACAGAGTTACACATTAAACAAACAGTCAAAAAAACACAATAGAAAATCTATAAACAGAGTGCAAAATGTAGTGCAAAAATGCAGTAAGGTTGGGAGGTAGGACAATAAATAGACTATAGAGTAGAAATAAATTACAGAATTATCATCATTAACACAGGAATGAAGGATGTGCAAATTATGATGTGCAAATAGAGATACTGGAGTGCAAGATTAGTGAAAAATAAACAAAAATAAATATGGGGATGAGGTAGTAGTGTGGGCTATTTACAGAAGGGCTATATACAGGTGCAGCGATCAATAAGCAGCTTTGACAGCTGATGCTTAAAGGTATTGAGGGAGATAGGAACCTCTAGCTTCAATGATTTTTGCAATTCGTTCCAGTCATTGGCAGCAGCGAACTGGAAGGAATGGCGGCCAAAGGAGGTGTTGGCTTTGGGGGTGACCAGTGAGATATACCTGCTGGAGCGCATGCTACGGGTGGGTGTTGCTATGGTGACCAGTGAGCTGAGATAGGGCGGGGATTTACCTAATAAAGACTTATAGATGACCTGGAGCCAGTGGGTTTGGCGACGAATGTATAGTGAAGGCCAGCCAACGAGAGCATACAGGTCGCAGTGGTGGGTAGTGTAAGGGGCTTTGGTGACAAAACGGATGGCACTATGATAGACTACATCCAATTTGCTAAGTAGAGTGTTGGAGGCTAGTTTGTAAATGACATCGCCAAAATCAAGGATCGGTAGGATAGTCAGTTTTACAAGGGCATGTTTGGCAGCATGAGTGAAGGAGGCTCTGTTGCGAAATAGGAAGCCAATTCTGGATTTAATTTTGGATTGGAGATGGTTGATGTGAGTCTGGAAGTTGAGTTTATAGTCTAACCAGATGCCTAGGTATTTGTAGGTGTCCACGTATTCTAATTTGGATCCGTCGAGAGTAGTGATGATAGTCCGGTGGGCGGGTGCTGGCATTGTTCGATAGAAAAGCATGCACTTAGTTTTACTAGCGTTTAAGAGCAGTTGTAGGCCACGGAAGGAGTGTTGTATGGCATTGAAGCTTGATTGAAGGTTAGTAAACACAGTATCCAAAGAGGGTCCAGTTGTATACAGAATGGTGTCATCTGCGTAGAGATGGATGAGAGAGTCACCAGCAGCGAGAGCAACATCGTTGATATATATAGAGAAAAGGGTTGGCCCAAGAATTGAACCCTGTGGCACCCCCATAGAGACTGCCAGAGGATCGGACAATAGGCCCTCCGATTTGACACACTGAACTCTGTCTGCAAAGTAGTTAGAGAACCAAGCAAGGCAGTCACTTGAGAAACCAAGGCTGTTGAGTCTGCCAATAAGAATGCGGTGATTGACAGAGTCGAAAGCCTTAGCCAGGTCGATGAAAACGGCTGCACAGTACTGTCTTTTATCGATGGCGGTTATGATATCGTTCAGTACCTTGAGCGTAGCTGAGGTGCACCCATGACCAGCTCGGAAACCAGATTGCATAGCAGAGAAGGTACGGTGGGATTCGAAGTGGTCAGTTATCTGTTTGTTAACTTGGCTTTCGAAAACTTTAGAAAGGCAGGGCAGGATGGATATTGGTCTATAACAGTTTGGGTCTAGAGTGTCTCCTCCTTTGAAGAGGGGGATGACCGCGGCAGCTTTCCAATCTCTAGGGATCTCAGACGATACGAAAGAGAGGTTGAACAGGCTAGTGATAGGTGTTGCAACAATTTTGGCTGATAATTTCAGAAAGAGAGGGTCCAGATTATCTAGCCCAGCAGATTTGTAGGGGTCCAGACTTAGCAGCTCTTTCAGAACATCAGCTGTCAGGATTTGGGTGAAGGAGAAGCGGGGGGGGCTTGGGCAAGTAGCTGCCGGGGGTGCAGAGCTGTTGACCGGGGTAGGGGTAGTCAGATGGAAAGCATGGCCAGCCGTAGCAAAATGCTTATTGAAATTTTCAATAATCGTGGATTTATCGGTGGTAACAGTGTTTCCGAGCCTCAGTGCAGTGGGCAACTGGGAGGAGGTGCTCTTATTCTCCATGGACTTTACAGTGTCCCAGAACTTTTTGGAGTTAGTACTACAGGAAGCAAATTTCTGTTTGAAAAAGCTGGCCTTTGCTTTCCTAACTGACTGGGTGTACTTGTTCCTGACTTCCCTGAATAGCTGCATATCGCGGGGGCTATTCGATGCTAATGCAGTGCGCCACAGGATGTTTTTGTGTTGGTCTAGTGCAGTCAAGTCTGGGGTGAACCAAGGGCTATATCTATTCTTAGTTCTACATTTTTTAAAAGGGGCATGCTTATTTAGGATGGTGAGGAAAGCACTTTTAAAGAACAACCAGGCGTCCTCTACTGACGGGATGAGGTCAATATCCTTCCAGGATACCTGGGCCAGATCGAATAGAAAGGCCTGCTCGCAAAAGTGTTTTAGGGAGCGTTTGACAGTGATAAGGGGTGGTCGTTTGGCCGCTGACCCATTGCGAACACAGGCGATGAGGCAGTGATCGCTGAGATCCTGGTTGAAAACAGAGGAGGTGTATTTGGAGGGCAAGTTAGTCAGGATGATATCAATAATGGTACCCATGTTTACGGATTTTGGGTTGTACCTGGTGGGTTCCTTGATAATTTGTGTGAGATTGAGGGCATCTATCTTAGATTGAAAGACAGCCGGGGTGTTAAGCATATCCCAGTTTAAGTCACCTAACAGTACAAACTCTGAAGATAGATGGGGGGCAATCAATTCACATATGGAGTCCAGGGCACAGCTGGGGGCTGAGGGGGGTCTGTAACAGGCGGCAACAGTGAGAGACTTATTTCTGGATAGGTGGATTTTTAAAAGTAGAAGCTCAAACTGTTTGGGCACAGACCTGGACAGTATGACAGAACTCTGCAGGTTATCTCTGCAGTAGATTGCAACTCCACCTCCTTTGGCAGTTCTATCTTGACGGGAAATGTTGTAGTTGGGGATGGAAATTTCCGAATTTTTGGTGGCCTTCCTAAGCCAGGATTCAGACACAGCTAGGACATCCGGGTTGGCGGAGTGTGCTAATGCAGTGAATAAATCAAACTTAGGGAGGAGGCTTCTAATGTTAACATGCATGAAACCAAGGCTTTTACGGTTACAGAAATCAACAAATGAGAGCGCCTGGGGAATAGGTGTAGTACTGGGGGCTACAGGACCTGGGTTTACCTCTACATCACCAGAGGAACAGAGGAGTAATAGAATTAGTATTCGACTAAGGACTTTAAGAACTGGACGTCTAGTACGTTGGGTACATAGAATAAAAGGAGCAGATTTCTGGGCGTGGTGGAATAGATTCAGGGCATAATTTATAGTCAAGGATATAGAAGGGTGTGAGTTCAGTGGAGGTAAACCTAGGCGTTGGGTAATAAAGAGAGAGGTTGCATCTCTGGAGACACCAGTTAAGCCAGATGAAGTCTCTGCATGTGTGGGGGGAGGGACAAAAAAGCTATCAGAGCCCAGTTGAGCAGGACTGGGGGCTCTGCAATGAAGTAAAACAATAATAGCTAACCTAAACAACAACAGACAAGGCATATTGAAATAAGAAAGGGGCAGAACATAAAATAAATAAAATGACAGTTAATTAAGAGGGCTAAGACAACGACGGGTAAAGGCGATGAATGGACAAAGAGGGTCAGTTAGAAAAAAGTGATGTACTACACACAGGACCTGAGGCCTGGTAGTTAAACATAAATAAATACCATAAAACCAAACAGTCCTGCAGGCATCAGCTGTGGAGCTGAACAAGCGTGGGATCCGATGAAAAAGCAAAGTGGTGAGCCGGGGAATCAGTTCAATGGCACGGCGTTCAGAGTGCTAGCTGGCTGGGCTAGCAGGCTGGGCTAGCAGGCCGGAGCTAGCAGATGAATCTTCGGCGGCGTCGCAGAGGAGAACCCTGTTGAGACCACGTCGGACAATTACGTCGGCAGACCAGTCACGGTGGCTCGGTGGGGCTCCGTGTCGACAGTAGAAGGTCCAGGTAGGTTGATAAGGTACTGGAGCCCGGGAGAGTAGCTAGCACACGTCGGCTATCCGGGAGATGAGCCTAGCTCACGCTAGCATTGGTAGCATGTAGACAATGGAGCTTAGCTATAAACGTCGGTCAGTCGAATGCAGCTAGCTAGCTGTGATGGTCCGGTGTGGTGGTCCGGTACTTTCAGTGGAAATCCGGTGAAGTGGAAGGGAACGCAGTCCGGTAAGCGCTGGGTTGGTAGCGCGCTGAGCAGACTGGCCAATATTGTCCGAACTGAAGGCTGGCTGATCAGCCAGAGCGGAGGTGAAGACCACTAGCAGTGGTTAACGATGGAAGGTTAGCAAGCTAGCTAACAGGCTAACGTTTGACTGCAGTTCGGTTAAATAGTGGAAAAACACGGATATTTGACCCGATATTTGACCCGTTTCACGTTGGGTAGGTGGCTTGCAGGAGGGGTAAATCGGGAACAAATAAAAATGTATGAAAAGACAAATTACAAACTATTTACACGAGACGAGACGGGACAAAACAAAATACACGTCTGCACTGTTACGCCATCTTGGAACCCTTTTTTACGCCATTGTGTAACCCTTTCTAGCTTTATGCAAGTCAACATTTCTTAATCTTAGGCCTTCTGAGATCTCTTCTGTTCGAGGCACGGTTCACATCATGCAATGCTTCTTAAAACTCAAATTTTGTGAGTGTGTTTTATAGGGCAGTTCTAACCAACATCTCTACTCTCATCTCATTGATTGGACTCCAGGTTAGCTGACTCCTGACTCCAATTAGCTTTTGGAGAAGTCATTAGCCTAGGGGTTCCACCTACACTGTGAATGTTTAAATGATGTGTTCAATATAGACAAGAAAATTCCCATAATTTGTGTTATTAGTTCAAGCACACTGTGTTTGTCTATTGTTGTGACTTTGATGAAGATCAGATCAAATTTTATGACCAATTTACTCTGAAATTCAGGTAAGGGTTCACATACTTTTTCTTGCCACTGTACCTGTTTAAGACAGACAGACGGACGGACGGACGGACGGACGGACGGACGGACAGGACAGGACAGGACAGGACAGGACAGACAGGACTAGAAGGCCATTACTCACTTCTCCAGGCAGAGCATCTGCTGTTTCTGGTGTTGATAGTGGTACATCTGGGCACTCTGAGCCAGCCTCTTATCCCCGAGCTGCAGGCAGGACACAGAGCGAGGGCATGAGATGACATGGCTCTCAACCAGACGCCGTTTCAATATAAAATGTATTGTACAGAAGATGTGTATCTTCCCATGTAGTCATTTGACTAGTATGGTATCAAATCAAACGTTTGATTTATTTAAAATATAAAACACTTTACAGTAAAACAATAGAATGGAGATAAAATAATTAAATGTATAAAATAACATGAAACAAAAACTGTCATGAATATATATAATATATATATATATATATATATATATATATATAATCTGTTGTGACCATGACTGAGTGATTGTGTGCTGTGTTGTGCTGTGCTTACGACATCGTTGTCATAGGAATGGGGCCCCATCCCCCCATAAGCTGGGTAGTCTACCTTCTTGGCAAGGCGCACACCTCTCTGCAACCTGGGATAAGATGGGGGACATCATGGTTAGTTTCCCATAACCATATTATGAAACTACATGACATTCAATAAAATTAGTCAGTGCATTTAACTAAGTTTAGTAAGGAACAACAACAACCACATATCACAGTTATCGTAGACCATTCTTCCACATAACCGGTATCAGCTCAAATCAGTGCAAAACAAGACGTAGAGGTTTACCTGATCCAACAGACACCAGCCAAGAGCAAGGCAACAGATGCCACAGCCACAAACACACTGCTCATGACTGTGAAGAGACAGAGAAAGGGTGTTAGGAAGGGAGAATAGAAATATCTGGCAGAAAAACAGGAAGTGATATTATCCAGAATAACAGGAATATACGAGGAGAAGAGACTGAGTAACGCACTGGGTTCCTTTGTGGGGTGCATCTCAATTGTATTTCCTTGATTCGTCGCATGCTTTCTCCTTGGAACCTCCAATCATCTACTTCGATGTGCTTTGAGAGGGAAACGAGGAGGGAGGACGTTATGAATCACGGAAATACAATTGAGATTAACCCATTTACGAGGAGGGAGGATGTGATGAATCAAGGAAATACAATTGAATTCACCCATTTACGAGAAGGGAGGACAGAAACTAGTGCAGCATTAGCATAGACAGCCAGTGCAGCATTCACAAGAGCACTGACAGCCAGTGCAGCATTCACAAGAGCAGTGACAGTCAGTGAAGAATTCACATAATGGTTCCCATATTCCAAAAATGTGTCAACTGGAACTAAAAATCTTTAACAAAGAATAACGTTACATACTGATAAACACACGATTGTTGGAGGGGTAAGGGATGATCAGCGGACCGCTGCGTACTGCTGGGGTGTGGCTGGTAGTGGTGGTGTTGGCTGTAGTGATAGAGGTGGGTGGAGGGGCTGTAGTGGCACTGTGTGTCGTAGGCAGCTCTGTGGTAGGGCGTTGGGTGAGGATCATTGATCTGTCGTCATCCTCCGCCACCTTGACTTTAGAAACATCCTGAAAGCGAGGAGCTAGAAGGAGACCCACAAAGAAAAGAGAATTCAATGGAAATTTATTTTTATTTAATTTAACCTTTATTTAACTAGGCAAGTCAGTTAAGAACAAATTCTTATTTACAATGACGGCCTACCTACAGGGACAGCCATAGTAGTACGGCGCCCCTGGAGCAAATTAGGGTTAAGTGCCTTGCTCAAGGACACCGAGGGATTCGATCCAGCAACCTTTGACAGCAAGGCAAAAATACTACTAACTTAGCAAATCATATGGTATTACTGGTCATATTATGATAATACTATATGCAATTACTAAAATCTTTGTCAATCAAGTGGCACCATTTGGGACACGCCACAGGTTTGTCCTCTCACCTGGATGTTTGACCCCTGATTCAGTCTTCTGTTGGCTAATGATGGTGGACAGGAAGTCTATCTCCTCGTCCACTTCGGGGAAAGTGGTCACTTTGCCTGCAGCAAAAAGGAGTCATTGGGTTTCAAATGATTACAGAACGATGAGGCAGCATTTCTAAAATCACCCATGATGACCTCTCCTACTACACCATCCATAGTGCCTATGGGGACTGTTTGCCCACAACAAATCAGTAATCAGATGCTGACGACATAGGCTACACCAACATCAACTACTGATATCCATATAGAATGAAACACTATAAAATAATTACAGTCATAGCCACTGTACTGTATAGACCAAGCGTCTATTGATCCTATACAGTGCATTCGGAAAGTATTCAGACCCCTTGACTTTTTTTTCACATTTTGTTATGTTACAACCTCATAAAATTGATTCAAATTGTTTTTCAACCCTCAATTTATACGCAATACCCCATAATGAAAAAGCAAAAACATTTTTTTAGAAATGTTATCAAATTAATAAAACAAATTATGGAAATATCACATTTACATAAGTATTCAGGCCCTTTACTCAATACTTTGTTGAAGCACCTTTGGCAGTAATTACAGCTTTGAGTCTTCTTGGGTATGACACTACAAGCTTGTCACACCTGCATTTGGGGAGTTTCTCCCATTCTTCTCTGTAGATCCTGTCAAGCTCTGTCAGGTTGGATGGGGAGTGTTGCTGCACAGATATTCTCAGGTCTCTCCTGTCTTGGCTGTGTTCTTAGGGTCGCTGTCCTGTTGGAAGTTGAACCTTTGCCGCAGTTTGACGTCCTGAGCGCTGTGGAACAGGTTTTCACCAAGGAACTCTTTGTACTTTGTTCTGTTCATCTTTGCCTTGATCCTGACTAGTCTCTCAGTCCCTGCCGCTGAAAAACATCCCCACAGCATGATGTTGCCACCACCATGCTTCACCGTAGGGATTGTGTCAGGTTTCCTCCAGACTTGACACTTGGTATTCAGGCCAAAGAGTTCAATCATGAGACCAGAGAATCTTGTTTCTCATGGTCAGAGTCCTTTAGGTGCATTTTGGAAAATTCCAAGTGTCATGTGCCTTTTACGGAGGAGTGGCTTCTGTCTGGCCACTCTACCATAAAGGCCTGATTGGTGGAGTGCTACAGAGATGGTTGTCCTTCTGGAAGGTTCTCCCATCTCAGAGGAACTCTGGAGCTCTATCAGAGTGACCATCGGGGTCTTGGTCACCTCCCTGACCAAGGCCCTTCTCCCCCGATTGCTCAGTTTGGCCGGGCGGCCAACTCTCGGAAGAGTCTTGGTAGTTACAAACTTCTTCCATTTAAGAATGACGGAGGCCACTGTGTTCTTGGGGACCTTCAACGATGCAGACATTTGGTACCCTTCTCCAGATCTGTGTCTCAATACAATCCTGTCTCGGAGCTCTACGGACAATTCCTTTGACCTCATTGATTGTTTTTTGCTCTGACATGCACTGTCATCCGTGGGACTTTATATAGACAGGTGAGGGCCATTCCATATCATGTCCAATCAATTGAATTTACCACAGCGGGCCTCCAATTAAGTTGTAGAAACATCAAGGATTATCAATGGATGCACCTGAGCTTAATTTCGAGTCTCATAGCAAAGGGTCTGAATATATATGTAAAAGGTATCGGTTTATTTTTTTATACATTTTCTAAAATTTCCAAACAACCTGTTTTTGCTTTGTCATTATGGGGTATTGTGTGTAGATTGATGAGTAAAAAAAAAATATTTAATACATTTTAGAATAAGGCTGTAACGTAACAAAATGTGGAAAAAGTTAGGGGGTCTGAATACTTTCCGAATGCACTGTATAATCTTTCTAACAGAAATTCCGTGGGTCAGGTTGGGAGATCAACAGGAAAACCACAGCACTGCTGACCAAGGGAAATACAGAGTCTCTGCTACTTGACTCCAGAGCAACACATTTTAAAATGGGGAGCTAACATGGCTGCCATTCCGTGCAACATTGCTGCACAGGTCGGAGTGGCAGGCAGCAAGGTTTAAACCAAACCCAACTGTTTCAAACCAAATGCTAGGCTATGAGCATGAGAAGACAATGTCTAGATGCCAGGCTGGGCTGTGGGACAGTGGATGTATATTGATAATTCAAATGGAGCTGATAACATGCATTACACAGGGATGATATATTGACCAAATACCAGAAAAACAACAACAACAAGTGAATCGACAATCATTCATCAAGTACAAAAGCCTTTGGGCAAACAAACTGTAGCCTAGTACAAGCATCAAATAGCTTTGCGTTGGCAGAGAGAACACACTGCACGTTTACATTGGATTGGTGTGTGATATTAGCTAAGGCGTTGCCATATCAACAGCAATTAATTATCCTTGTTTCACAAGTAAGGTTAGTGCAGTGAGGTAATAAACTGCATAGCAGTACGGTGCTGTAAGTGTTAGAACGTGTGTGTGGCATCACGTAAGGTATGTTTGCTTTAGAGTGTGTGAAAGTGATGATGTGGCTCTGTGACAGACAGTTCTGACTGATGCATGGTGCAGAGTGTGGTACTGTAGTGTGTGTGCTGGCTGGATCAGAGAGTGAGTGAGTGAGTGAGTGAGTGAGTGAGTGAGTGAGTGAGTGAGTGAGTGAGTGAGTGAGTGAGTGAGTGAGTGAGTGAGTGAGTGAGTGAGTGAGTGAGTGAGTGAGTGAGTGAGTGAGTGAGTGAGTGAGTGTCTATGACCGAGTGAATGTGAGGTGCTCTTGTGCGTACATGCGTGAACGAGTGTGGTGCAGTGTGTGGGTGGATGGGTCAGCCACTCTGTCATACAGTGCTGGGTGAAAGAGTGTGGTGCAGTGTGTGTGTGGGTGGATGGGTCAGCCTCTCTGTCATACAGTGCTGGGTGAATGAGTGTGGTGCAGTGTGTGGGTGGATGGGTCAGCCTCTCTGTCATACAGTGCTGGGTGAATGAGTGTGGTGCAGTGTGTGGGTGGGTGGATGGGTCAGCCTCTCTGTCATACAGTGCTGGGTGAATGAGTGTGGTGCAGTGTGTGGGTGGATGGGTCAGCCTCTCTGTCATACAGTGCTGGGTGAATGAGTGTGGTGCAGTGTGTGGGTGGATGGGTCAGCCTCTGTCATACAGTGCTGGGTGAATGAGTGTGGTGCAGTGTGTGGGTGGGTGGATGGGTCAGCCTCTGTCATACAGTGCTGGGTGAATGAGTGTGGTGCAGTGTGTGGGTGGGTGGATGGGTCAGCCTCTGTCATACAGTGCTGGGTGAATGAGTGTGGTGCAGTGTGTGGGTGGATGGGTCAGCCTCTCTGTCATACAGTGCTGGGTGAATGAGTGTGGTGCAGTGTGTGGGTGGGTGGATGGGTCTCTGTCATGCTGCTCTGAGCGTGTGGGTGAAGGGCACAGAGGGGAGGGAGATTGGGGGGAGAAAGAGAGGAAGAGAGAGAAACAGAGAGAGAGAGAATACAGAGAGAGAGATACAGTGCCCACAATATGAGGTGGAAATTGAGCTGCACTTCCTAACCTCCTGCCAAATGAATGACCAAATTAGAGACACACATTTCCCTCAGATTACACAGATCCACAAAGAATTCAAAAACAAACCCAATTTTGATAAACTCCATTGTAAATACACCTGTTGCCACAAGAAAAGGGCACCCAGTGAAGAACAAACACCATTGTAAAATACAACCCATATTTATGTTTATTTATTTTCCCTTTTGTACTTTAACTATTTGCACATCATTACATCACTGTATACCTGTATGGCCATAATATGACAGTTATCTATTCCTTTAGAACTTTTGTGAGGTAATGTTACCTGTTCATTTTCCATTTCTACTTCTGTTTATTATCTATTTCACAATGTAAACAAGTTTCCCATGCCAATGAAGCCCATTTGGAGAGAGAGAGAGAGAGAGAGAGAGAGAGAGAGAGAGAGAGAGAGAGAGAGAGAGAGAGAGAGAGAGAGAGAGAGAGAGAGAGAGAGGCTGTCACAATCAATTTCAATTCAATTCAAAGGGGCTTTCCTTTATTGGCATGCGAAACATACTGTATGTTTACATAGCCAAAGCAAGTGAAATAAACAAACACAAGTGAGAAGAAACAAAATGTAACAAAATTAACTAAAAACTATTAGAAATGAACAGCAATCATTGCACTCAGGTTTTAAAAAGACATTTCAAGTGTTCACTCCCTAGCCTCTGTGTCAACCAATCAACCGCACTATTGGTGCTCCGCATAGAGGTCAGAAAAGTAAAGTGCACAGTAATCTAATGTGATACAATACAGATGGTTTTCCTGTGGCTTCAAAGCAGATCTGAATAATACATTAGTATAGATCCATCAGCTGGGAACCCTGTAATAAATCCTTCCTATTCAGTCCAATGCAACTATTGTATGCAGCAGGCCACGGATATGACTCCGCGGATATGACTCCGCGGATATGACTCCGCGGATATGACTCTGCGGATATGACTCCGCGGATAGGCATCCAATTCTAGACATACAGCGGGTGAAATAAGTATTGAACACGTCACCATTTTTCTCAGTAAATATATTTCCAAAGGTGCTATTGATATGAAATGTTCACCAGATGTTGGTAACAACTCAAGTAATACATACATACAAAGAAACCAAAACAAATAAGTTCAGAAATTAAGTTATGTGTAATAATGTGAAATGACACAGGGAAAAAGTATTGAACACACTTACTGATATTTATTTAATACTTTGTACAAAAGCATTTGTTGGTCATGACAGCTTCAAGACGCCTCCTGTATGGAGAAACTAGTCGCATGCATTGCTCTGGTGTGATTTTGGCCCATTCTTCCACACAAACAGTCTTCAAATCTTGAAGGTTCCGTGGGCCTCTTCTATGAATCTTGATCTTCAGTTCTTTCCATAGGTGATTGGCTGGGCCATTCTAGCGGCTTTATTTTCTTTCTTTGAAACCAATTGAGAGTTTCCTTGGCTGTGTGTTTGGGATCATTGTCTTGCTGAAATGTCCAACCTCGTTTCATCTTCATCATCCTGGTAGATGGCAGCAGATTTTTGTCAAGAATGTCTAAATTTGCCCATTCATCCTTCCTTCAATTATGTGAAGTTTGCCAGTACCATTTGCTGAAAAGCAGCCCCACACCATGATGTTCCCACCTCCAAACTTCACTGTTGGTATGGTGTTTTTAGGGTGATGTGCAGTGCCATTTCTCCTCCAAACATGATGTGTATTATGACATCCAAACAGTTCAATTTTGCTCTCATCTGACCACACTATATTCTCCCAGTATTTCACTGGCTTTTCCAAATGTTGTGCAGCAAACTTTAAACAAGCTTCAACATGCTTTTTTTCCAGCAATGGAGTCTTGCGTGGTGAGCGTGCATACAGGCCATGGCGGTGGAGTGCATTACTTACTGTTTTCTTTGAGACAACAGTACCTGCTAATTGCAGGTCTTTTTGAAGCTCTCCACAAGTGGTCCTTGGCTCTTGGACAACTCTTCTGATTATTATTTTCACTCCTCTGTCAGAAATCTTGCGAGGACCACCTGGTCGAGGCGAATTTATGGTGAAATGATTGTCTTTCCACTTCCGTATTATGGCCCCAACAGTGCTCACTGGAACATTCAGAAGCTTAGAAATGTGCCTATAACCAATGCCATCATTATGTTTTGCAACAATTAGGTTGCGAAGGTCTTGAGACAGCTCTTTGCTTTTACCCATCATGAGATGTGTCTTGTGTGACACCTTGGCAATGAGACCTTTTTGTAGGCCATCAGTTGGGACTGAACCAGCTGATATTAATTTGCACTGACAGGGGGCTGGATTGCTTTTTAATTACTGATAGTTTTCAGCTGTTGTCTTGGCTTTCCATGCCTTTTTGCACCTCCCTTTCTTCATGTGTTCAATACTTTTTCCCTGTGTCATTTCACATTATTACACATAACTTAATGTCTGAACTTATTTGTTTTGGTTTCTTTGTATGTATGTATTACTTGGGTTGTTACCAACATCTGGTGAAAATGTCATGTCAATAGCACCTTTGGAAATATATTTACTGAGAAAAATGGTGACGTGTTCAATACTTTTTTCACCCGCTGTATGTTAGAAATCACTGGCCACTTTAAGAAACGGAACACTAGTCACTAACAATATTTACATATCTTGCATTAATCATCTCATATATTTATACTGTATTCTATACTATCTTAGTCCATGCCGCTCTGACATCGCTTGTCCATATA
The DNA here is from genome assembly GCA_023634145.1 of Thymallus thymallus. Classification (NCBI taxonomy): domain Eukaryota; kingdom Metazoa; phylum Chordata; class Actinopteri; order Salmoniformes; family Salmonidae; genus Thymallus; species Thymallus thymallus. Next base: position 7,846,986 of record CM042402.1, on the reverse strand, counting down.
TGTATATATTCTTAATTCCATTCCTTACTTAGATTTGTGTGTATTGGGTATATGTGGTGAAATTGTTAGATATTACTTGTTAGATATTACTGCACTGTCGGCGGTAGAAGAACAAGCATTTCGCTACATCCGCATTAACATCTGCTAAACATGTGTGTGTGACCAATAAAATTTGATTTGATTAGAATTATGGTGTGTTCTTCTGATAAAGAAAATGAATGACGTACATCTACAAGCGGAGCAAACACCCGTATTTTCAGTAAAAAACAGAGGGTATCCTTTGTGAGAGAGAGAGAGACAGAGTGACCCAAAATTACAAAAAACTCATCTGCACTTCCTAACCTCCTGCCAAATGTATGACCACATTAGAGACACATATTTCCTACAGATCACACAGACCTACAAAGAATTTGAAAACAAATCAAACATTGATAAACTCCCATATATGTTAGGCGAAATACCGCAGTGTGCAATCACAGCAGTAAGTTGTGGGTAACACTTAACATAACCCATTAAGGCGCTGTCGTAACCCTGTCATACCAGCTAACATAACCGTCATAATATGGTCATAACACTGTCATGACCCATATATTTACATATGTTGTGACATATATTGCGTTATTTTATGGCTGGTTATGACACCTACATAAGAGTGTCTTAAGTCCTTTGTTGTTGTTGTAATACATTCTCTAGTCATGTTTTTTTTATCATATCATTTTTTTTATAAATAACTGAAGCATTATTACCATCTTGTGTCACTTTACTAAGAAAATACACTGTCAAGAAGCATTATGACCATCATAATCATATAAGCCAGATAGGCCCATCAGGTACATGCCCTTATATCAGTCATCAGTCAAAAAGAGGGTGTCTTGTCCTGATCCTGAAGTCTCCTCCTGCATTCATCCCAGTCATCAAGGCGGCAGGTAGCTTAGTGGTTGGGCCAGTAACCGAAAGGTCATTCTTAACTGACTTGCCTAGTTAAATAAAAGTTAAATAAAAATAAATAAATACAAATCAGCAACAGAGGAATGGGATAAAATTGTCAATTAAAAAATATTTATAGATAGATAAACAAACATACTGTTGACACGTAGGCTATGGAGTAATGGAATGTTTTGCCTTGTGCTGTAGGTTTTCAGGGTTTGACACTTATGTAGATATCATAACCAGACATAAAATAATGCAATATATGTCACAACAGGTCTACATATATGGGTCATGACAGTGTTATGACCATATTATGACAGGTTAAGACAAGTATTGTCAGCTGTTATGACATATTATGACATGGCTATGACCGTGTCATAACGTGTAACGACGCTGGGTGTCAAGTAAATTATTAACGATTTGTGGCCCGTTGCCATGACAAAAGGGCAACTAGTGGAACACAACAACATTGTAAACACCACCAATACTTATCTGTTTATATATCATACCCTACTATTTTTAATACAACTATTTGCACATTACTAAAACATTGTTCATAGTTGATAAGACAACACTTTTTGTCTAGTAGTGGATATAACGTTGCAAATCTGACATTTTAAATGTACAAATTCAACATAATATAGGTATTTAAGTTTGTCTGCTGAAATTTGGTTACCATGATGACAGAATACTGTGGTTGAAATTTTACCCTCAAAACAACAGTTGATGTTTACGTTGAAACAACGTTGATTCAACCAGTTTGTGCCCAGTGGGTAGGCTGTGAGTGAGTCAGAGCGGACTTTAGAGCTGAATAGGATCTAACACAGGCCAGAGGGCTGCTCAGCACTTAAACCTAGAAGCCAGACTGCCATATATCTCTTGCTACAGACCAGTCTCCCGATAGCGATGGAACTTAGGCTTATGGGTGTTTTAACGATGCATCTTTCTTACAACGGCTTACAAAGTCACATGCTTTTCCCAAAACACTACGCAGAGAAAACGTTTGCTAAGTGAGTCGCTGAGGTATGTGACAATATGGATTGGATCGAAAGAAAGGAAGCACTGCTCTCGGATCAGCGTTCTCCCTTTCCATCCTTACCTTAACATTAGAGTTATTCCACAACACTGACGACAGATCAGCTCGTAGAGAGATATTAGCTAAGGCTACAAATATTGAGGCAGCTAATTCTAATGCTTACCCTATAATAATGCCCTAAATCAAGATTTGCCACATCACTGCGCATGTTAGGCTACACATTATGAAATATATTGAGACAGTAGTGTACAAATAGTGAAAAAAAACTCAATTGAATTAACATGACATATTTCAATATCATTCAAATATATAGGTGTCTATGTAGTCTTTACTGTATTTATATTTTAATACAGTCATCTCGGTTTTTCATTTAAATCCTGTGGTTTTATATCCTTCAGTTGTTATGCATCTAACTACTGCTGTTCTACTAGTGGTCTGAGGCAGTCGTTAAATAACAAGCGTTTTCAAGAGCAACTTTAGTAAATATGGTTTTCGGAAACAGCTCAGAGATTTAGCAATGCTCCTACGAAGGTTGTAAGGATGAACGTAGCCTTAAGATGCTTTTAAGAAACCGGGTCCAGGCCAGACAGCCCCCACATCGTCTTCACAGTATGCACAGCCTTCATGGTGTCCCCTCCAGTGTCTAACCTATGACTAAATCTAAGAGATATCTTTAGGGTTTTAGTGCAAATTGTTTTGTACCGGTACCACTTCATGCCGAAAACATATGAATCCTTTCTATTGCTCTAACTCGCTCCAAACAACTGACCTTTTTCCTGAGCGACCGGCTCTCAGTCCCCTGATGACGCACCACCTAGCTGCATAATTAACACTTGTTAAAGTCAGAGGCTGTGGGGGACTGGAATGAACAGACATAATACTAATAGCCTCCTGACATTAAAACTTGAGCACCATAAAGTCCTTTTAACATTAAACTAGTCTGTTGTGATGACGAGAACATTAAAATATTACGCCTGTCGGTAGATGATGGGATATGACGACTAATGTGGAACAATACTTTCTTTACGCTGGTTCTGTGTCTCTGGGGCTGCCAAAGAAGACGCACCCTGGTTCTGCCACTTGCACTAGTAAAACTTCTTCCCATCCTCCACCCAGAACCTTAGTAGCTCACACAAGATTTGGTTCTGGGTTGTCGGGCTTACATTGAACACGCGTGGCTTTACTGTACCTACACTAGCAGTAGAAAACAAACAGCAATGTATTAGTAAGGGTGAACTTACCAAAATGAGGGGCATGACTGTGCCTCCTCTTCAATATGCATCTGCCATGTGAGTTCTCTACCAGCGGGGTGAGGCAGGGGCCGCAGTGTGAGCTGCCCGGCTGGCAGAAATGCCTCCCTGCTCGGGCACAGTCCAGGCTCCGTGGGCATACTGAAGAAGACCCTGTGAAAACAGATAAGAGTAACATTAGTATTCACATCCACAGCCCTTCTCTTCCTGACTGTCAGTGTTAATATAAACAATCAGCAGACGCATTACTTCATCATGTTACAATGTACATGTAAAAATGTTCATCAAAATGTAAATGTAAAATCATAGCACTTGTCTCTATAACAATAATAACCATTGAGGCTTACGCACAAATAGGACCTGACACCACGGAACTTTTCATTATGCAGGCTTATCTCATTATGTATATTCACCTGAATGTACATTATCTAATCTAGTCACCAGCTCTACCACACACCAAGCCACAGCTAATCAGAATAGACATGGGCCCTGGTCAAACGTAGTGGACTAAATAGTGAATAGGGTGAATAGGGAATTTAAGAGCCACCCCTAGTTTCAGAACCTCTTTACTGAAAATCAGTGATCTCAGTCATTTTAATTCCTCACTGTATATGGTTGTCATAGAAACCAACCTCCTCTGACATCAAAGTCTTTAGTTTGTTATGTGAAGTTTGATATTGTGCTGCAGGTTTAGGCTCCCATGGATGAGCATGCAGTTCCAGGTGGAAATCCCTCATTCTGACGTGAACAGATGAAGCCCGGAAGATTAACCCACTTTTCGCCAGCGCTTGATAATATTTTAGGTGCCGGAGTTGGGCCAAGGTCGTGAACAGCTGTCCGGTCTGATATATGGCTGTGTGCAGTGGAGTGAAGGGAGAGAGCTGTTAGCTAGGGCCCTTTTCACATTGAATAATGCCCCTTAATGACAGACCAAAATAGTGAGTGAGTCAGTCTGCCCAAGGCTCCGGAGTCCTGCTGCGTTGTGTGTCTGTTATCATTCTGAGTTAGCCTGCCTAGCAGAGTAAACACCTGGCTAAACCCCTAACAGACGGAATTACGCTCTCCCAGACTGTTAAACTGTGTGCCGAATTACACCCTATATAGTGCCCTGCTTTTTATATAGGGAATACTGTGCCATTTGGGATGCAGACCTAGCCTTTGTGTGTGTGTGACAGGCGTCAGCTGGGCTAGACTTAAGAAGGCTGTCAGAGGAATGCTTACAACCAGCCACTGACTTTTCTGTCTCTGTAAGCCAGTCCCTCCCTCCAGGATCTTTCTCTGTAAGCCAGTCCCTCCCTCCAGGATCTTTCTCTGTAAGCCAGTCCCTCCCTCCAGGATCTTTCTCTGTAAGCCAGTCCCTCCCTCCAGGATCTTTCTCTGTAAGCCAGTCCCTCCCTCCAGGATCTTTCTCTGTAAGCCAGTCCCTCCCTCCAGGATCTTTCTCTGTAAGCCAGTCCCTCCCTCCAGGATCTTTCTCTGTAAGCCAGTCCCTCCCTCCAGGATCTGTCTATGTAAGCCAGTCCCTCCCTCCAGGATCTGTCTATGTAAGCCAGTCCCTCCCTCCAGGATCTGTCTATGTAAGCCAGTCCCTCCCTCCCTCCAGGCCAATATGAGATGATTTTGTCCAATATGAGATGATTTTGTCCAATTTATCGCAAAAATGAACTGACTAGGGAAAACATTTGTTGTTGTGTGGCTTGATTGGGTCAGTTTTATGTGATAAAACAGTAAAATCATTGCTAGATTATGTGGAAATTGTGCAGTGATTGGTCAAATTTGCAAGCCCTCGCATAATAAGTGGGGGATTTTGGATTTTGCAACAACAACAAAAATGTGATCGTAGGATCCTGGAGGGACTGGTAAGCATTTGTAGCGATGTGTCGTTTGAATGTTATATGTTGAACAATACTGACATTATGATTGAATTGACCTCAACCAAATAGGTTCTCTCTACCTCCAAGACAATGGGTGATAAAAATGCCTCTCGACACCTAGGGGTGATAGCATGTGACCTAGCAGGACTAGAAAAGTACTGCTCTCCTTGTTCAACTCTGGACCCGATGGAGGGAGAAGCACCTCCATCTCCAGCAGGCCGACCACAGGCCCTGGACCTTTGCCTTTAATGGTCATAACTGGTAACTGATAAGTGAGGCAAAAATTACCTTTTAGGGAATAGTATGTGTAATCCAGTACAGAACAGTCTCAGTAGAAGACAGAGATAGTGTAGGGGCGGCAGGTAGCCGAGTGGTCAGAACGGAAGGTTGCTGGATTGAATCCCCGAGCTGACAAGGTAAAAATCTGTTCTTCTGCCCCTGAACAAGCCAGTTAACCCATTGTTCCTAGGCCGTCATTGTAAATAAGAATTTGTTCTTAACTGACTTGCCTAGTTAAATAAAGGTTAAATAAATAAATAAAGCCTGAACGGTACACTTAAGAGGACCTTCTCCAAGGAAAGAAGGACTAGACAATTAGAGCGCAGCCTCTGCAACTCCAGCAAGGAGTCAACAGAGAAGAGCAACAAACATAAGGACACTAACTCAGGACCAAAGGAGCAACCTGAAGGAGGAACCACCCAACTCAACCAGAAAGCACACGAAGCCATCTTCTTCCTTTGTTCTCTACCATGAGAATTTAACAATCTAGAAACCACAACACACTAACAATCAAGAAGCCACAACATACTTTCATTACAGACTAACAATCTAGAAGCCATTACAGACTGAGTATAACATCATTTACAGTTGAAGTCATTAAAACTCATTTTTCAAACACTCCACAGATTTCATGTTAAACTATAGTTTTGGCAAGTCAGTAAGGACATCTACTTTGTGCATGACACAAGTAATTATTCTAACAATTGTTTACAGACAGATTATGTCACTTATAATTCACTATATCACAACTCCAGTGGGTCAGAAGTTTACATACACTAAGTTGACTGTGCTTTTAAACAGCTTGGAAAATCCCAGAAATGTATGTCATGGCTTTAGAAGCTTCTGATAGGCTAATTGATATCATTTGAGTCAATTGGAGGTGTACCTGTGGATGTATTTCAAGGCCTACCTTCAAACTCAGTGCCTCTTTGCTCAACATCACGGGGAAATCAAAAGAAATCAGCCAAGAACTCAGAAAAACAATGTAGACCTCCACAAGTCTGGTTCATGCTTGGGAGCAATTTCCAAACGCCTGAAGGTACCACGTTCATCTGTATAAACAATAGTACGCAAGTATAAACACCATGGGACCACGCAGCCGTCATACTGCTCAGGAAGGAGATGCGTTCTGTCTCCTAGAGATTAACGTACTTTGGTGTGAAAAGTGCAAATCAATCCCAGAACAACAGCAAAGGACCTTGTGAAGATGCTGGAGGAAACAGGTACAAAAGTAGCTATATCCACAGTAAAACCAGTCCTATATTGAAATAACCTGAAAGGCCGCTCAGCAAGGAAGAAGCCACTGCTCCAAAACCTCCATAAAATAGCCAGACTACTGTTTGTAACTGCACATGGGGACAAAGATCGTACTTTTTGGAGAAATTTCCTCTGGTCTGATGAAACAAAAATAGAACTGTTTGGCCATAATGACCATTGTTATGTTTTGAGGAAAAAGGGGGAGGCTTGCAAGCCAAAATGGCTTAAGGACAACAAAGTCAAGGTATTGGAGTGGTCATCACAAAGCCCTGACCTCAATTTGTGGGCAGAACTGAAAAAGCGTGTGCGAGCAAGGAGGCCTACAAAGCTGACTCAGTTACACCAGTTCTGTCAGGAGGAATGGCCCAAAATTCACCCAACTTATTGTAGGAAGCTTGTGGAAGGCTACCCGAAACGTTTGACCCAAGTTAAACAATTTAAAGGCATTGCTACCAAATACTAATTGAGTGTATGTACTTTTACTTTACTACATTCCTAAAGAAAATATACACTACCGCTCAAAAGTTTGGGGTCACTTAGAAATGTCCTTGTTTTTGAAAGAAAAGATATTTTTTGTCCATTAATGCTGATGATCCAGATACTGAACTAGTCTAAAGAAGGCCAGTTTTATTGCTTCTTTAATCAGCACAACAGTTTTCAGCTGTGCTAACAATTGTAAAAGGGTTTTCTAATGATCAATTTGAATGCTTAGTAGGACAGGAAAATGGTCCAATTCAGATATTTATTAAGCGAACATCCCTGTCAGTGTTGGATTATGCAACCTGACTACCAGCAAAAAAACATTTTTGCTAATATAACGAATCTGAAATGATTTTGTTATATTAGAATGATGGAGGCCACTGTGTTCTTGGGGACCTTCAATAATGCAGACATTTGTTGGTACCCTTCCCCAGATCTGTGCCTCAACACAATCCTGTCTCGGAGCTCTACGGGCAATTCCTTCAACCTCATGGCTTGGTTTTTGATCTGACATGCACTGTCAACTGTGGAACCTTAAATAGACAGACGTGTGCATTTCCAAATCATGTCCAATCAATTGAATCAATTTGTAGAAACATCAAGGATGATCAATGGAAATAGGATGCACCGGAGTTCAATTAGAGTCTTATTGCAAAGGGTCTGAATACTTACGTAAGTAAGGTTTCAGTTTTTTATTTTTAATACATTTTCTAAAATGTCTAAAAACCTGTTTTCGCTTTGTCATTATCATCAGGTTACTGTGTGTAGACTGCTGAGGATTTTTATTTTATTCAATCAATTTTAGAATAATTCTGTAACACAACAAAATGTGGAAAAAGTCAAGAGGTCTGAATACTTTCTGAAGGCATGGTACTGTATATCTAAAAACAAATACTTTTAGACTTTTACTCAAGTAGTATTTTAAATGGGTGACTTTCACATTTACTTGAGTCATCTTTACTTTTACTCAAGTATGACAATTTGGTACTTTTCCCACCGCTGAGTTATAAAAAATAAAAATAAAAGTGTACACACTACCCCATTCAAGGGAAACAAATTATTAAAGTAAACCTATCAATACTAACCCCTGACTTTGGAGGGCTGCGCAACTGATACTCTGAAATGCTGCTAAGGTTGCCATAACAACTGCCATGGCAACTGAGACGGTGTGACATCATCAGGTGTGAGTCACACTGCGAATGCAGAAGCAGAGGATGGAGAATGGGGGAGGTGGGGGCGGGGGTCTCGACGAGACTGGAGCTATCAAAAGAGACAAATGGGGATGAGTAAACTAAGATTAAGACAAATGATAGGGAGAAGGGAACATTCATTTAAAGTTGGCTAGCAAGTAGTAGGATATGTCCCCTTCTGTTTCTGATAAGAGTTATCAACCAGATATTCATGAATCCCTTTAGCTACTGTACAATGAACCTAGTATACTATAGTAGCAAAAACAAGTAGCTTTTTATTCGCCCAAATTCTCATATGTTCCCTAATTCTTGAAGTCGGCGTCCCAAATGGCACCATATTCCGTTTAAGGCTCTGGTCAAAAGTAGTGCACTATGTAGGGGATAAGGTCCAATTTGGGACACAACCTCAGTTTTCCTGATCTGACTAACAACATTTCTGACCCAAATTGCTATTTCTGACAAATCAGCACTCTCAATTGGTCCAGACAGAGAGCAGATCTCCTATAATCTTCATTCAGCAGCAGCAGGGTATAAATCACCCCATCTAATTTCCCCAGAGAGCACAGTCTCTCTACAATCAGCTAGTCTAGCCTATGGCCTTGATACATTAGGAGCAACAACAAGAAAGAGAAAGGAATATTTTTCCTCTGCAGTGTGTGAGTCTCATAGAGATCCTATAATTTCTGTTTTCTATCACGTCTAACACTTCTAATTCTACAAATTCCGTTGAATTCTGTGGTGAATTCTGTGGTGAGTGGTTTGAACACCTGACAAGACCTTGTTCACTTATGATGGACTTTTTTTAGGCAGCGTCCAGCTGATTCACGCAGTCTCCTCTGAACAGTTGATGTTGAGATGTGTCTGTTACTTGAACTCTACGAACCATTTATTTGGGCTGCAATCTGAGGTGCAGTTAACTCTAATGAACTTATCCTCTGCAGCAGAGGTTACTTTGGGTCTTCTTTTTATGTGTCGTCCTCATGAAAGCCAGTTTCATCATAGCGCTTGATGGTTTTGGCGACAGCACTTGAAGAAACTTTCAAAGTTCTTCACATTTTCCTGATTGACTGACCCGCATGTCTTAAAGTAATGATGGACTGTCGTTTCTCTTTGCTTATTTGAGCTGTTTTTGCCATAATATGGACTTGGTCTTTTACCAAACAGGACGATCTTCTGTATACCACCCCTACCTTGTCACAACACAACTGATTGTCTCAAACACATTAAGAAGGAAATAAATTCCACAAATTAACTTTTAACAAGGCACACCTGTTAATTGAAATGCATTCCAGGGGACTACCTCATGAAGCTGGTTGAGATAATGCCAAGAGTGTGCAAAGCTGTCATCAAGGCAAAGAATCTCAAATATAAAATATATTTTGATTTGTTCAAAACTTTTTGGTTACTACATGATTCCATATGTGTTATTTCATAGTTGTGATGTCTTCACTATTATTCTACAATGTAGAAAATAGTCAAAATAAAGAAAAACCCTTGAATTAGTAGGTGTGTCCAAACTTTTGACTGGTACTGTATGTAGGCTAATGAGCTTGTCTGATGCTTTAAGCACACTGTGATTAAATAATTAAGACACACAAATGACTAAAGAACCAGAAGAAAAAATAAACAGTTCCCGAACCTCCTCCTCCGGCTTCTGCCTTTATGCTCCCGAAGTTGCCTGGAGTGCCAATTTATCTTACCATTTCTACCAATCTGCTTGCCAATTATGATTTTAATATGCACATTTTTGCGGAACAGTTTTATTTATTTTTTAATAAAGCCTTCATAGCTCAAAATCATTGTCCTGGATTGATAAAAAAAAGTATTATAAAATCTAAAAGTACATTTATTGCCTTTCCAACAAATAAAAATATTGCAGCCTACAGGTAGAAAAAGTTCTGCAAGGAACTTAAATCATTGTATCAACTATCAACTTGGTCCAGCCCAAAGCTTGCACTAGCAAACTTGCAACATTGTTTGAAATATTCTGGCCCTTCAGAGTTGGATGGATTAGTCCATCAATCAAGAAGTGCCATTTTTTTGTTACAACTGCTCGACTAAACAAATTATCGGTTAACCAACAGCCTATCGACCAGCCTATCGACCAAACAATCGACCAGTCAACTAAATGGGGTCAACCCTAAAGTATTTGAAAGATTTTAAATAGTATTTGAACCCAGGTTCACTAGCTGCTCACCTACTGAATGTCAAATGTACTCTGACAGAAGAGGTGAATGCAGTAGTGCGATATCTCCTACTGAGCTGGACCCACAGTGAGTCAAGACGGTCTCCTGCATTCTGACATGAAAGTGTTTTATGCCTATGGACTGTCTGCCAGAATCAATTATATTCAAACTGCCGTAGACCTTTGATTTAGAACAATGCCAATCGTTTTCTGAGAACTCTACAATGAATTAAAATGATCAGAATTCTAATTTAACTGACTCAAATTGAAATCAAACCACTGCTTGGGGATTATCAAAGCAATCTGGAACAGTAGGGTATTAAAATTTAAACCCAAAGCAAAAGCTTTTTCATTTATATAGTTCTGTCAGTCCCACCACCTCTCACTCAATTTATAGTCAGTGACGTTGCCAATGTGAATGATTAAAACCCTGCAAGACTCAATGTTTCCCCTCTCTCTCTCCTTCCTCAGTGCCAGCTGAGCTGCTCTCTCCTTCATTCTGTAGTGTCTATCTGCGTGTGCTAGGCCCTCAGTCTCTGGCCCGTGAGCTAGCTCCTACACAATCTGCCGCTACCCATTAGGGCTGGTGGTCGTCAGGGCCAGACCAGCCAGGCACGCAGGCTGGGAGGCAGGCTGGGAGGTGCTGTCAGGAGGCCAGATTTAGAGGATTGAGGAAGCGGTAGTTAAGCCCTGTGTACCCAGTGGCACTAATCTGAAAACATGACAGGCAGCCTCCGTCCATCAAGAGTCTTCTATTTACAAATAGGAGGCTTTGTCTCTGTCAAGATGTCTGTCTGTCTGTCTGTCTGTCTGTCTGTCTGTCTGTCTGTCTGTCTGTCTGCTTGAGCAATGTCAACAGGAAGAGACCATTCACTGCCAAAAGGGCAGACTGAATAGCATCCTCCTTTTGGCAAATTGTTTACAATGAAGACATAGGCTGCGTCCCAAATGGCACCCTATTCCTTATATAGTGCAGTACTTTTGCTCAGGGCCAATAGGGCACTATATAGTGAATGGAGACTACGCCTTACTCTACATGGGACTATGTTAATTACATTGGCACACTTCTGCTCTATTGATAGACTTTAAATTAACCTGTGATAATCTGGTTTCAACATGCCTCATTGGTAGTCTTTAAATTAACCTGTGATAATCTGGTTTCAAGATGCCTCATTGGTAGTCTTTAAATTAACCTGTGATAATCTGGTTTCAAGATGCCTCATTGGTAGTCTTTAAATTAACCTGTGATAATCTGGTTTCAACATGCCACATTGGTAGTCTTTAAATTAACCTGTGATAATCTGGTTTCAACATGCCACATTGGTAGTCTTTAAATTAACCTGTGATAATCTGGTTTCAACATGCCTCATCTCTTGTAAGGTGGTTTTAGGTGGTCGATGGCACCATATGGGTCTGAATGACACAAGCTAGAGATGCATATATTAGTTATTCATAACCTATTGATAGCAGGACACAATACATTAGAGACAGAGAAAAGGTTGCAGCTGCCACTCATGATGCCCAATACTGCTGCTCCAGTTTCAACTGTTCTGCCTGCAGCTATAGAACCCTGACCTGTTCACCGAACGTGGGTGTGTGTGTGTATGTTTCTCTCTCTCGCTCTCCTCTCTCTCTCTCTCTCTCTCTCTCTCTCTCTCTCTGCTTGGTTCCTCTCTAGGTTTCTTCATAGGTTCCTGCCTTTCTAGGGAGTTTTTCCTAGCCACGTGCTTCTATATCAATAAAGTACCTATCTATCTATCTATCTATCTATCTATCTATCTATCTATCTATCTATCTATCTCTACATCTGCATTGGGGTTTGTTTGTCTGTTTGGGGTTTTAGGCTGGGTTTCTGTGTAAGCACTTTGTGACATCTGCTGATGTAAAAAGGGCTTTGTAAATACACTTGATTGATGGCACCTACTCTGCAGGTGCCATAGTTAAAGAGGAAGACTGTTTTAATTTCCCAGAGGTCCTCACTCTCTGTATTGGTTGTTATTATACTGAACAAAAACGTAACGCAACATGGAACAATTTCAAAGATTTTACTGAGTTACCGTTCATTTAAGGAAATCAGTCAATTGAAATACATTCATTAGGCCCTAATCTATGGATTTCACATCCTCACCAGGCCCAGCCTGGCTCACCAGGCCCAGCCAATCAGAATTAGCAACACAAATATGAGTCATAATGTAACTCAGTGCTCTAATGTAACTATTTTGTCACATTTTCTCTAAATGGTATTTGTTGAGTGGCTGGTTGGGGCTGCAAAAAAGCAATGTCTTGTTTGAACATGTTGTCTCTGCTAATATTGCCTTATTTTGGGGAATGGCCTGAAATGGGCTACTGTTGGCCCTATGTGTACACTATATATTCAAAAGGTATGTGGACACCTCTTCAAATTAGTGGAATCTGCAATTTTATCCACACCCATTGTGACGGGTGTATAAAATCGAGCACACAGCCATGCAATCTCCATAGACAAACATTGGCAATAGAATGGCCCGTACTGAAGAGACTTTCAACATGGCACCACAGTCATAGGATGCCACCATTCCAACAAGTCAGTTCGCCGCCATTGGACTCTGGAGCAGTAGAAGCGTGTTCTCTTGAGTGATGAATCAGGCTTTACCAGCTGGCAGTCCGACGGACAAATCTGGGTTTAGCGAATGCCAGGAAAACGATACCTGCCCCAATGCATAGTGCCAACTGTAAATTTTGGTGGAGGATGAATAATGGTCTGGGGCTGTTTTTCATGGTCCAGGCTAGGCCTCTTAGTTCCAGTGAAGGGAAATCTTAACGCCACACCATAAAATTACAATCTAGATAATTATGTGCTCCAACTTTGCGGCAGTTTGGGGAAGGCCCTTTCCTGTTTCAGCATGACAATGCCTGCATGCACAAAGCAAGGTCCATACAGAAATGGTTTGTCGAGATCGGTGTGGTAGAACTGGCATGCACACATCCATGACCTCAATCCAATCAAACACCTTTGGGATGAATTGGTATGCCGACTGTGAGCCAGGCCTAATCGCCCAACATCAGTGCCCAACCTCACTAATGCTCTTGTTCCAACATCTAGTGGAAAGCCTTCCCAGAAGAGTGGAGAATGTTATAGCAGCAAATGGGGGCCCAACTTCATATTAATGTCCATGATTTTGGAATGAGATGCTCGACAAGCAGGTATCCACATACTTTTGGTCATGTAGTGTATCGGTCTAGTGGCCATGGTCTCGGTATAGGTTACTGTTAGCCCTGTATACAGTCATGAGAACTTTCCAGGGAGTGTCTCAAGACACAACTGAATTTTTCCAGACAACACCTGGGTAAAGTCAGTTGTCTTGGTATTATTTTTTGAGAGGCTTCTTCCTTCCTGACCTCCCATGTAGGCCAAGTTTGTGCAGTCTCTTTCTGACAGTGCACCCATGCAATTCGACATTGATTGTGGCAAGAGAGGCCTGTAGATCCCTTCATGTTACTCTGAGGTTCTTAAAGACTTCTATGAGCATCTTTCGGTCAGCTTTGGCTGACTTTGGTGGGACGACCTGTCCTAGGTAGTTTGCCAGTGGTCTGGAATTTCATCGGACAGTGGAATGATGTACTTCGAATTGCTTGGAAATGGATTTGTAACCCCTCCCAGACTCATGGGCATCAATAATCTTTCTTCTGAGGGCCTCAGGTAGGTCTTTTGATCTTTGAACGTGTTACCACACACCCATATGGTTAAGACCAAACCAGACCAATGTTCTTATCTTTATGGAAGGCTGGACCCTCCTAAGTTTCTCTCTAATGTTTTCTAATCATTCGCACTTGGTTTGTAAAACTTAATTCAAATTTTAGCCATTTTATGTGATAGTAAAGGTAGGTAGTATATTACGTAGAATTGTTCCAGGTGTTTTGTCAGTGAGCAAACTATACTTTAGGGTCTGAAGTAACCTCGTCCCCAGGCTCGAAAGTAACCTCGTCCACAAGTTCAAAAGTAACCTCGTCCCCAGGCTCAATCGCTACTGCATATGGAGGAAAAGTCGGCTAGGGACAAAATGTGGTCTTGAACATTGAAATCTAATCTATTTCTATGGTATTGACATTGAATATTCCCATAACAATGTTTAGTACTGAGTGCGATCTGATCTCACCTGAGAGAACCTACAGGCGTGAGCCCATGTGAACCATTTAAAGTCATTGAGACCCCCCCACCCCCCCAGAGTGTATTGTATAATAACACAGATGGCCCAAGCTGCCTGCCTGATATTTCTTTTCACACTACCTAGTCATTTACTGCATCTTCTCTCCTTTGAGTCACCGTGGCATTCTGCACAGCTAAAAGTCCACCTTGAATATGGCAATAGATGGACTGGTTTGACTTATGCACTTAATCTGCCATGCAAGGTGCACTTCTTGTGTCCTTGTTTAGCTGTGCAGAATGTCACAGTGACATGACAGAAGAGATATTCAAATGTTTTTTAAAGGCATAAATGTAAAAATATATGACAAAGAATGTTCCCTCTGGGAACAATAAAGTATATTGTATTATATTCTTAATGTACTTCACAATATTTCACCTCTGTTCAACCAGATTGGGCATAAAGCATTCCCTAGTTATGATGGAAAGATATGACATAAGATTAATTAGTATGCATAAACAGAGTAGTAGTATAGTAGTAGTAGTATTAGTAGTGCCCTTATGTTTTTGGTATTAAAAGCACAAATATAATGTAATGTCCATCTAGTTACTGGAATGTTGATTTACTGATCAACATTAAAACGTTAAGTCAAACAGATCGGTGCATTACAGAATGCAGACTACAGGCTAATGAATGATTGATAATACACCCTAGAATCCCTGATATCAGTAAAAAAAAAGAATGGATTCAAAAGATTCCCATTGATCAGTGTTGTGTGACAGCGGCCGGGAATCAGTTAGGCTTCAATTCCAGTGGCTGAGTAACTATATTATTAGACATGGTCCCTCAATCTTTATTTGAAGATGTGGTTGAAATTACCTTGATGGAATATGAGCGTTTCTGGGAATAGAACTCTGCAATGGAATATATTTCTGTTGAGTAAAAATAGAAAGCCTTTTTCGAAAATAGTAACCTATGATTCAAAGTACTTTGGTTATATTCTCTCTTCTGAATAGAAAGGAGGATTCAAGAAGCTGGTTTCAAGTAGTCTAGAAGCGTATATACAGTTCAATTTACAGGTAAGTGAATATTTGCATGGTTAAATTAACTGTACAGGTAAATGACAGGAAGAAATACCTAAATAGCTAAATGTGTGTATGATATAATTTAGGGTAATAATAGTAATTCCCTTAAAATACAGTCCTTAGTGCGCAGGGTTTAATTACAGATAACTGCACTTATTGCACATTCAATATACTAAAAGGAATGAATAAAGATACAACTGACAGGATAATAATATGCATTCCTGAGTGAATGACTACGTAATTTAAGTCCAAGAATTACTTACAATATTGCACGTGATACGATATAACAACTGTACATTAATATGTATATACAAACCTGAATGAATGAGTGATTACAGACCAGAGTTACGGATGGATGCATAAATGTTAAACCTACGACACCAGAGTTGTTATTAACAACAACAGCTAAGAGAGAGAGAGAGAAAGAACTAAATAGAGAGAGAGAGAGAGAGATAGAGGAAGAAAGAAATACACTAGAGAGAAAGAGACAGAAAGAGAGCAAGAAAGAGAGTCAGTCCAACACAGTGAATAAGCTGGTCCTCCCAGTGCCAGCAGCACACCACATCAGCAGAAAGCCTAAACATCTCATTGACATGTCAACAGGATTTCATGTTCAAGCCAGCGCTACTCTGACTACTTGGGGGCACGCAGCCACGCAAGACGCTCAAACAGCAGACAAGTTTTGGAACCTCTGAATCGAACATTTGGTCTTTGTGACACGATAAGATCTAAAAGCTGCTGACAGGCAGCAAACAGTCCAGTTAGTTCGCCATGTGTGACGTCAGTCTATTGACATTTTCCATTCAGTTCCATACAAAAAAAAACTGTCGGCCAGGAAATACTAATTAAGGTTTTAAATCAGATCTTACTTCAAATATTTTGTTAGTGTGAAAAGGCCCTAAAACTGTGCCCGTCTAACATCAAGTCCAAGCACTTCTTACTGAGACTAAAGCAAAGACCTCCGCAGACGTGAGAGCCTGTGAGACAACAAGAGGCAGGTGAGATGAAGAAACCAAATTCGGTCTGGCTCCCAAAAGAAACAGAACTTCCCAGGTCTTGTTGCCCCGGTTACGCTCCACAGAATCTAATAAACCTTGGCAGCTAACCTTTCCATTCATCCATCTCTCCTCCCTCCTTTCATCCATCTCTCCTCCCTCCTTTCATCCATCTCTCCTCCCTCCTTTCATCCATCTCTCCTATCTCTGCTCCCTCCCATCTCTGCTCGTCATAGGACAGCAGCAAAACAACATCTCCACTGCGAGAAAGCAATCGATAGACTGTCATGCTTTATTTCTGAGGTTTTCCCTCAGAAACGTTCTCAACACTAAATGTCAATCCTCTTATTCTCAATTATCATTGATAGTCTTTTAATTGTACGTCTGGTATTCCAAGTGGCATCTCCTCCAAGAAGAGTTAGACAAAGCCTATTGTTTCCTTGAACAGTCAGAGGCTGCATCCTAAATGGCATCCTATTCCCTATAGTGCACTATGGGCCCTGGTCAAAAGTAGTGCACTATATATGGCATAGGGGTCCATTTTGGACACAGACAGACTCAGAAGCATGCTTCTCTAAAACAAAGTCCAATGTTTTGTGCTGTTTGTCTACACTATCCGTGATGCCGGAGCTATTTTCTACCCAAATGACTGGAGAAACAAACCCACATTATATATCTGAATATTAACACTGGGACCTCCCTCTGGCACAGGGGCAAGGTCTGGCACAGGGATAAAGTGCTTCTCTCTAAAACATAATGCCAGAAACTGCTTCTCTCTAAAACAGTCGTATTTGGACATATAGCCATACTGTGAGAGGACAGGAGTGCCAGCCCAGCCTATCTCCTTAAGGAGCAGAACACTATACAGCTGTAGTGCTCTCCTCTACAGCGCTATAATCAGGTTATCTCCATTTTACAGCCTTAATGGAAGACTGCCCTCTCCTCTCAGCCCTTCCATCCACAGAAGCACAGAACCTGAACTCTTTCAGAGCTCATAGACCCTGGTTGATTCCCAAATGACACTCTATTCCCTATATAGTGAACTACTTTCGACCAGCCTTTGAGCTTTGGTCAAAAGTAGTGCACTATAAAATGGAATAGGCTGCAAATTGGGACACAACCAACTCTGCCATTGCTACCTGTGCTTAAGAGCTCACTCCAGGGTCGTTCCATTTGAGAAAGCCATGACGGCCACCATCTCAGATTGTTCTGTAATGGTTTCTGTAGTTAGAAACAGATAGGAATTCCTGCAACATTATTTTGTTGAAAGACAATTTGAACTCAAATTGGCCATTGGTCATATAAAAGAACCCTTGAGCACCAACAACAAGTTCATATGAGCATGTCACATTGGGTGTCAAATGAAAGTATTTTATTATTACCATTATTAAGGCATATATACATTTTTCAACCATTTTCCATCCTAGAAATGTGGAATTAGCAAAGGCTTTGATTTCTGGTCAAACAAATTGAAAAGGGGTCTTAGAAAACATTTACCAGAAAAAGTCTTAAAAAGGGTATTAGAAATATATCAAAACACAATAATATTGAAGTAAAGACTCCTGCCTAATATCAACACTTATATTTAGTTTTGGATACATTTTTCTGCCTTCTGTAAGTTTAAGAAACATTGCCTCATGCCTTGAAATTCCGTTACCAAAAACCCACATATGTTTAAGATATTTTCTGTGTACTTATTTAGAATGCATCACCATGAAGGGAATGAAATTCATATCCATTATTATGCATCTCTGTGTAGTACAGATCAGCGACCCATGATGAAATTCCATTACTGCAATTCCATTACAAGTTGTAAATCCACTTCACTTACTGTAGTTCAATAACCGAAAGAGATTTTTTTTTCAAAGTCAATGTGTCATGTCATTGCTAACACCCCATTCTTTCTGCAGACATTGTTGAATCTTAATTCAGAAAATATATTTTTGGAAAATGTGGACACAAAATTTTACCGAAATTCTGTTACTAAACTCTGCATCTGCACAGTTCTTCTAGTAAACCCTGATTCAGATGACCATCGTTCCCATGCTAGATTACAGAGATTTAATTTATAGATCGGCAGGTAAGGGTGTTCTCGAGCGGCTAGATGTTCTTTACCATTCGGCCATCAGATTTGCCACCAATGCTCCTTATAGTACACATCACTGCACTCTATAGTCCTCTGTAAACTGGTCATCTCTGTATACCCGTAGCAAGACACACTTGTTGAAGCTTATTTATAAAACCCTCTTAGGCCTCACTCCCCCCTATCTGAGATATCTACTGCAGCCCTCCTCCTCCACATACAACACCCATTCTGCCAGTCACTTTCTGTTAAAGGTCCCCAAAGCACACACATCCATGGGTTGCTCCTCGCTTCAGTTTGCGGCAGCTAGCGACTGGAACGAGCTGCAAAAAAACCTCAAACTGGACAGTTTTATCTCCATCTCTTCATTCAAAGACTCAATCATGGACACTCTTACTGACAGTTGTGGCTGCTTTGTGTGATTGTTTGACAAGTAGTACAAAGCTGTGCCTTGGAGTATTGTTTATTCATATTATGTAATGCATTCTCAGGGAATTTTTTTTTTTTTTTCCACCTTCAGCGAAATTAGCCATTAATGTGCCATGCTCTACCAACTGAGCCACACAGGAAACTCTGACCATTGACTTGAATAGGGATGCCCATTCTAGTGTATCTATTTCTCTGTTCCTTGAGAGCTACCCTCTAATGGGTTTTCACTTCAACCCCAGTTGTACCTAACCTGTTTTAGCTTATCAACCCATTTTTAAAAATCAGGTGTGCTAGATTAGGGTTGGAGCGAAAATATACAGGGCCCAGATTCCCAAAAGCATCTTAAGGCTAAACTCATTGTTAGAACCTTCGTCGGAGCATCGTTAAGTCGCCAAGCTGTTTCCCAAAGCCATCGTTAGTAAAGTTGAACTTGAAAAAGCTTGTTATTTACCGACTGGTAGAACAGCGAAATGCGTCGTTAGATGCTTTTTTTCTCCCTTCTGCGTAACTTTATACGCAGAAGATCTGCTGGTTTCTCTGACATGGGGAATGTGTCACAGGACAGCCTAGATACCATCACTAGAATGGACATTGACTTGAACAGGGATTCCCATTCTAGTGATTCTATTTCTGTGGTCTCTCTGAGGGGAACATGTCACAGAACAGCTTGCCTGCTGATAGCCAGTTTCCATTTCACCAACAATTCCTAAGATAAGATACCTCACGGGTGACAATACGAGTGTGTGTGTGTGTGTGTGTGTGTGTGTGTCCAAGGGTCCACATATGGATGATATGAAACATGGGATCTTTGTAACGCATTTTGCAGTTGTGTAGTACGGGCTTGTAACCTAATAAATGTTCCTGGTCTTCTGGTAATCATGTAATGTAGTCACTAGTCAGTAACGGTCATCTATACATGGCTCTGGTAATTACTATTTAAGTGTGAGTGTCTGTTTGTGTCCAGAAACATGTTATATGTCGTATCTTATCAGGCCACCACCAGCCAGGGGCATTCTTGTATTCCCCGCAGAGTAATGTAAAAAATATATGTATAAAAATAAGCAAGATGTCAGTGTTTGAGATACACCATTTCAGATACATATAATTTATAGAAACATTACCCAAATATATCAAGTGTAGTCTGAAAACTAAAGGTGGATTTAAAAACATGCCTCACAGAAACCACAGGTGTTCTGAAGTTGCGTGCGTAAACACCGAAGATTCACAATGGGGATACACACCAACTGAAATATCCCTTTTCAATTCTAAAATAGCCTTTGATCAGAAATCAACAGTAGTTAATCTATTCAGGAGTTGGTCTAGGCCTACCATATGTTACCATATGTCAGGGAACGCGGTAACACTTGCAAATGTGTTTTCATTGACAGCATATGACATCATCCACATCAACTTAAATAAAGGTGCGCAAAACATAAGCCTACTTCATATTAAAAGAGCTGTTCTTACCTGGCATGCAAGCGCTCATAGCAACAAAGGTTGCAATGACAGCAACCTGGGATAGAAGCGTAGCGGCCCTTGGTCGGTGATCGACCCCTCTTCTCGGCGATAGCATGATGCGAAGCGCTACTACAACTGATAGAACGGAGGTGGGGAGTCGGGGTCGGTCATACCCCCATCCCCTTATTACAGAAGGAAGCTCAGGAAATGTGGTCAACTTGTGTAAATATGTAGTCAGAATGCAGATTAGGTAGGCCGAGTAGAAAAAGCGCTCAGTTACAATTATCAGATTCGGGAATAGAGCTGTGGTGAACGATTTCGTCTCTGTGTTTTGCGCAGGATCCCATTGAGTGGAGCGCTTTGTTGGGTGAAGCTTGAAGAAACGAGGGTGAGGGCTGTTATTGCTGAGCATTCCGTGTTTGGTGAGAGAGTTACGTAGACGCTGTCGTCACGACGCTCTCCTAATCCGTTTTGCCGTATGCACAACCGCAATTACAAACAGAGGAAGAGGCGAAGGGAGAGATTTTAATCCGCCCAAAATCTGTCCACGAAAATAAGACCACTAAGTGAGGAATCTGTATGGAGGTCTATGATTGTCGAATTTGGTCAACAAAACTTTTAATTGCTCATTTGCTACGTGAGGCTTATTTGATCGAATATACGTTTCGTAATGGTTAGATTGTTACAAATGCACTGATATAAGTGGACGCACGTGGCATTTTGTCAACTTAAAAAAATTAACTACTTTATATCAGAGTTGTGCCTCTTTTCATAGATATAGAGGACTCATGGATATTACCCGTTTTAATATGGACGTTGCCATTGAGGGCTTCCATCATTTTAATGTAGTCAACCGAGTTGGGATTCCTAATTGGGCGCAATTAGCCAATGGGGAAGAAGAAAACCGACTATATTAAAAAGGAGATAGCCTCAATGGTGCTGCCCATGCTGTCACAGACACAAAGATGAGTCCCCTATCTATCTCTGTGGCCTGTTAACACCGTATCAGACCTCTCATTGGCTACAATAGGCACACCTGATCTTTTCAGTGAGCCGGCTCGTTCGGCTCAGCTCACCAAAAAGAGCCGGCTCTTTTGGCTCCCAAACGGCTCTTTAAAAAAAATGTGTTTTGCATTTTTTCAAGTCAAACAGTTTGCGACAGTTTGACTATGATTGGTGTTAAAACAATTCTAATTAAATTATTAAATGAAATCATACTCTACCTCTATCACAATGTATTTAAACATTAATTGGTTTGTTATGAAAAAGAATGCTATTAAACATTTGCATTTAATGACTAACTTTTTAATGTATATAAACAAAGTGCATATAAATGTAACAATTGAAAACGAATACAATCTGAACAACATAATAATAGAATATTGCACCATATCAAATAAAAATAAATAACAATGTGCAAAACTGCAGCATCCCACTTAAAACATTAAACTGGTCCCTCTTTTCTCTCAACAGGTGCATTGACAATGGCCAGGGTAGAGATGATGGCATCCTTTGACTCAAGAAACCACTCCAACATAATAAAATGTTGAATTCCACCTTGTAGTGCAGTCTTGTTTAGGCCTCAGCTCAGGCATCCCCATCTGGCGTTGTGTAGACTTTAGTTTTTCAGCACCCACTGTGCTCCTGTGGAAGTATTCCACAGCTGCTTTCACGTTGTCCACAGTGGGCTTCATCACCTTCAGAGCATCTCTTACAATCAGGTTGATTGTGTAGGCAAGACATGGATGATGGGTTCATTTTAAAATGTTCATGGCTTTGGTTATGTTAGCTGCATTGTCACTAACACAACAGACCTCTTTTCCATCTACTTGCCATTCTCTGGCCACTCTCAACAGTTCCTCTGCCAAGTTCTCTGAGGTGTGTCTGTCGCTGAACTCAAAGCAGTCCAGAAGACAGCTAGACATCGAAAATTCTTCAATGAAGTGACATGTAACCGACATGTTAGAAGTGGTTACCCTTGATGTCCAGCTGTCAGTGGTAAGGCACTGAAGCCTGTGTGCTCTCGTACAGTTTTGGAATAAGTGATTTTTCCTGCTTGGAATTGTGTACATTGGATTTAGACTATTGCTATGATTTCTAAAACCTCTGTCCTCCATGATCGAAAATGGCTGGAAATCGGTGGCAATCATTTTAGCCAATGCAATATCAATTTGGCCTTGTTTTGCTATAGACATAGACGTTTGGCATAAACTGGCCCATAGAAGACTGCGTTGCTGTGGGTCGCGGAGTAGGCCTACTTGATTGAGTGGATACATCTCCACATGTGGAGGTGCTGGCTCCACCACTATCATGCCCGCTAGTTTCTCGAAGCACCGCTACAGCTAGCTTCACAGTTGGGTGCACAGTTCGCATATGCCGGTGTAGGTTGTGCGTAGAACCAGCTTTATATGAGATTTTGTTTTGGCAAATTCTACACTGTGCTATAATATTGTATACATTATTAAAATGCATCCAAATGCTACTGTGCTTCCGACTCATTTTCCAGCTATTGTTTTCACAGCTGTCTTTCCTCTCTCTCCTCGGCTGCTAAGTGTGTGACTGTGAGTGAGTTGGCTCTGCCCTCCCTCACGCATCTTTGGTTCATTGGTTGACACTGCGTGACTGATTGA
Source organism: Thymallus thymallus (assembly GCA_023634145.1). Classification (NCBI taxonomy): domain Eukaryota; kingdom Metazoa; phylum Chordata; class Actinopteri; order Salmoniformes; family Salmonidae; genus Thymallus; species Thymallus thymallus. The sequence goes on along the minus strand of CM042402.1, from coordinate 7,823,701 downwards.
CAGGAACAACAGGTGAGGCTGTTAGTCTGAGCAGACAGTCAGAACGAATGTGTGTGCAAATGTGTGTGCACTTGAGCATTTAGGCCTATATTTTTTCGTTCTTTGAATTAGTTCATTCTATTCATTTAAATATTTGTATAAATAGATTCGGCTCTTCTGATATGCGAGCCGGCTCCCAACGTTCACCTACATGTATTTCCATTATTAGAACAGTCACTTGGCTATCTTGTCAATATAATAGACCATATTTGTTACAAGCCACAGTACAGAAGCAGAGAAGGCAAAAAGGTGCATTTTCATAAGACACAAGACTAGTGCAGGGATCATGAACTACACTCAGCCGCGGGACGATTTTTAATTGAGCGGATGGTCAGGGGGCCTGAACATAATTACAAATAATTTGTCAACAGCTATGCACGCAAGAAGCCCAGACATATTTGACTAAAACAATCATTTAAAACCTTTGTATCAGCGGAGGCTCCTTAGAGGAGGACTATCCTCCTCAGTGAATTTCATAAATATAGTGAAACATTTATTTAGATAAAACAATAAATATATTCACAACACCAAATAACTGATTAAAACACTGTTTTGCAATGAAGGTCTACAGTAGCCTCAACAGCACTCTGTAGGGTAGCACCATGGTGTAGCCGGAGGACAGCTAGCTCCATCCTCTTCTGGGTACATCGACTTCAATATGAAACCTAGGAGGCTCATTGTTCTCGCCCCCTTCCCTAGACATACACAGGAATGAACTTCCGGAGGACGTCCTCCAACCTGTCAGAGCTCTTGCAGCATGAACTTACATGCTGCCCACCCAATCAAAGGATCAGAGAATAAATCTAGTACTGAAAGCATAAGCTAAAGCTAGCTAGCACTGCTGTGCATAAAATGTAGATAAAGACAATAGTTGAACAGTTTTGAACAAATATATTTTTTTTTTAATGAAGAAGCGAGAGAGAGAACGCACTATATTTAGTTGTATTTTTTATCACATTTCAAACACCCGGCTCAAAACAGAGAAGGATGCTGTGTTAGCTGGCTGGCTATACAACACTGGAACAGTTCCAAGTCAAGGTAAGATTTTGGTTTTATAAATGTATAGCCACCGGTGTAACGGTTAAACTGCTTGCTGACTGTACCGCCATGATTGTAGTGGGTTTACTAACACGTTAGTTCTAGCTGATTGAGGACCTTTATTACTGATGAATGTGTTTGTTTTTTATGACAGTGTTTTTACTTTCTGCTTGCATTTTGTGTTTACAGTTTGATGTGTATTTTGATTTTCGCCAGGTCACAGACAGCTGATGTGTTGTGCACTGAAGTCCACAAGCAAAGGGAAGGAGGAGCACATAGATGCGATAAGCAATTATACATTGAACAAAATGTTCATTCTGTTTGAATGTAGCTGCTATGAAAGTGAACTGTGTTTGCATGTGGTTAGGGGTGTATGCATTCCGCCGATTCTGTTGAAAAACATTTCTTAAACGGAAGCAAACGGAACAAAGATAAACATACCTGAATTTGTTCAATAGAAACTCGTTTGCAACTTTTGAACTATTGATTACACCCCAGATCAGTTAGCAGCAGGCAAGTGTGCAAGGCGTTATTGAATGTGTCACAGTCGTTCACCTTGATTACAAACATTTCTCTTGACCTGTGCACCTACGTTGTAAACTTTAATTCATAGGCTAGGTTGTAGCAACCTCATGATGGGTATAGGGAAAATGTTAGTTTCATGTAGTAGCCTAAACCTATCGCTGTTACACTGAGGTGGGTGAATGGAATATGAATCATCCAATATGCTGTAAAAAATGTTTTTGAAATCATCCTCTGACTGCCACTGATTTGTATACAATCACATATCACTCTACTATGCATGGGAATACTTTTCAACCCACAGGCCACCAGTTGGGGAACCCAGTTCTAGTGCTCACCCGGTTCTGAGAGAAATTGTGTTCATAAATAGCACTTTGCTATTTTTTCCAAGAGTGAAAATAATCTGTATTAGGGCACACTGATGATTCATACATCAAGTGCAAATGACATGACACCAAGGTTTCATGATTAAAGGCTGAAATAGAGGTGCAAACGTTTTTAGAGGGATCTTTAGTTTGGTTTGTGGAAGATGGCTATTTAATATGGGTTATGCATGCTATAAATTTGTAGTGGGCCTGTAGTCTCTACAGTTGGCTTTTCCCAAGAAATCCACAATTAATATATGGTTACTACATTGCCCTCTTCTGAAAGGTGCAAGGAAACAAGGCACAGCAAGTCTCCCTTCAGACAGAAAGTTCACCAGACGTGTATGGACCAATCAAAAGCTGAGGGAAACACAACCAATCTCACATTCATATACTAGGCTATGGACGCAAGGAATGACCATCAATGATATCAATTGTATACTTCTAATCATATTTTGAGGCTATACAGTGTTTGTTTACAATTACATTGCTTACTAACAATGAAGTAAAACAAGTTTATATTTTGGGTTCTGATTGGGTATGACAGTTGAAGTAAGCTCATGAAGCATTTATAAGTTATATTTATCAAGAATCAATAGGTATATAATATTTAATTTAAAAGTTTAAAAAAATGGATGAAGCAATCAGATTACCCCTTTAAATACATCATTTTAAAAAAGGGGCTATCTGGGATTGGCACATCCATTGTGGAATTTGAGAGTGGTTTCTCCAGCCCCATCCCTCACCAAGAAAAGTATCAGGGTGCCCACTAAAACCTCAGATTGCCCCTTTAACAAACCTATCTGTTCCAAAGGAAAACCATTACAGACAAACATATTTAAATCAATAATTATTTATAAATCAATAAGTCTATTGTATAACATTGAGTAAAACAAATCTAAAAGTACAGAACAAAAGGGATGGGGTGGGGACAGGGACAATGCAGTGTGCAATACATAATTGCACACTGAAAATGACTGTATATGGTGGTGAAAAGGACCAACAATGTATTTAATAAAGTATCTACAGAGACTGTCTGTTAGGAAGCATTCAATGTTAGAACTGAGGTATTCCCAGTCATATCAATAATAAATTGTAAAATATTGAGGACAACAAATCAAATAGCATTACTCATTTGATGTCGTATTTTGCCTTGATTTCCATGTCATGAGATAACAGAACAGTTTTGCACATCATTATGTTTGACGGATTGTCATTTCAATTTGAAATATAAAATTTAAAAAAGGTACTTTGAACTCTATGTTTTCCGGTATTCCATAAGGCACGATTACTACAGAACTGCTTACACAAATTGCTTGATTCCCAGGCACCTTTCCAACATATAATCTCTATGAATACAAGAAAATAATATTAGTGAAGACGTTACAAACGTTTTTGAAATCCTCTGATAATAAAACAGATTAAATTGACAGGAAACGTCAGAGAGCAACTGTATGAAAGAAGTGGGACATACAAACACCAATAAGATAACAAGAAAATATTGGTCGTTGAATCTATGGAATAAATACTCTGATTTTTATTTAGCCGTGGCTAGCTCTAGCTTAGGTCCAATCCAAATACCATTTAACGCCGTAGGTAAGCCACACACTTGACAGCATGTAGATTCAGGGTTAAGCCAACTGGTTGAGCAGTAGTGCAGGTCATAGAGGGTTAACTAAGCAAACTTTAAACAAATAAATGCCATTGAACATTATACACTGTGTACAAAATATTAAGGACACCTGTCCTTTCCATGACAGACTGACTAGGTGAAAGCTATTATCCATTATTGATGGCACTTGTTAAATCCACTTCAAAATCAGTACAGCTGAAGGGGAGGAGACAGAAGGATTTTTAAGCCTTAAGACAATTGAGACATGGATTGTGTATGTGTGCCATTCAGAGGGTGAATGGGCAAGACAAATGATTTAAGTGCCTTTGAACAGGATATGGTAGTAGGTGCCAGGCGCACAGATTTGTGACAAGAACTGCAACGCTGCTGGGTTTTTCACACTCCAGTTTCCTGTGTGTATCAAGAATGGTCCACCGCCCAAAGGGCATCAAACCAATTTGACACAAGTGTGGAAAGCATTAGAGTCAACATGGGCCAGCATCCCTGTGGAATGCTTGACACATTGTAGAGTCCATGCCCCAACAAATTGAGGCTGTTCTGAGGGGAAAGGGCGTGCAACTCAATATTAGGAAGGAGTCTAATGTTTTGTATACTCAGTGTGTACCCAACCAAAAACAGCACCTGAAGTGTGCAATTTCATTTCATATTTACAGAACACCATAAACTGGGTGTTTCAATTGTCCTCATCATTCACTACGCAGTGAATATATAGTAAAATGGAATGAGTTCCACTTGTGTGGATGGAATGCAACACACACATAGCCTGGTCCCAGATCTGTTGTGTCCTTCTATAGCCTGGTCCCAGATCGGTTGTGTCCTTCTATAGCCTGATCCCAGATCTGTTTGTGCTCATGCCAATTCCATTAATTATTAAGCCATGTTTAGCATGACAATGAGTTAGCATGAGCGCACAAACACATCTGGCACTCAGGCTACAATGTACATGCTATCAACTGGAGTGTGGGTTAAACAGAATGCACATGCTTTATCAGTTGGAATGTGGGTTGAACAGAATGCACATGCTTTATCAATTGGAATGTCTGTCAAAATATAGAAACAACACGAAAACAATCTTGAGACATTGAAGTTGCACTTGAGCCCAACTTAAGGTACAGACTTGGTATTGGTGGATAATATTGGTACAAACCAATATTGGTACAGAACTTATTAGAATCTTGAAGGTGAAAACCAAGCAGTTGATCGAATGGCAAAACTACTGTATACAAACCATTTCCATTTATTAAATTGTCCAAGCTTTTGTGAGATTAGGTTTATGTAGTATAATATGCCTGTCTTGTTTTTTCCTTTTTTAAATCAAAATGAATGATTGCATACAGCTTAAATGAGGACTCATTCCTCACTGACTCCCTCTACCTTCCCAGAGTCCTTCTCCTACTTCCTGGTCTCAGAGTTATTGTTCTGTGCTGCTGCATCTGCTCCCTCCTGGACCACAGTCACTCTCTCTCCCCCTGCCGCAGGGACCACCTCTACTGCCTCTGGCCCCTCTGTACTGGGGGCAGCATCCTCCTCCACTTTCTTCACCGCCTCACTGGTGAGAGACTGGAAGCCACAGTCGTCATGTGGCGGGGCCAGGGAGTCCAAATCCACTGTTGGCTGTTCCAACTCTGGACTGACTTCAGAAGTGCTCCCAGTGCTCTCTGGCATTGGTCCTGGGACTGGGACAGGGACTTGCTCAGTCTCCAGGGCTGTTGGTATGGCTACAGGCATTTCTGTTGGTATGGCTGCAGGAACTTGCTTGCTGTCTAGGGTTGTTGGTGTGGGGATCTCCCCTTGTGCTATGGGTGTTGCTGCTACCTCAGTCTGAGTGGAGAGTGAGGTAGATAGCTCCTCTAAACTGGAAGGAGTGCTTTCCTCTTGGGTAAAAGCCGTTGGTGCTAGTGCCTCCTGCTCAATTAGTTTTAAAGATTCCTCCTCTTCCCCTTTGGTTAAGGGTACACTATCTTTTTGGCTTGGTGGTGAAACTTCTGCCACTGCCTCCAGCGCAGCCGCCTCCACAGCAGCCGCCTCCACAGCTGGCTCGCTGTCCTCTCCCTGCACTGCATTCTCAATCTCCTGTATGGCTCTCTCAATGGCTGACTCTGTGCTCCCAGTGTCATGTAAAAAGCTATGTGTCTCTGGGGACTTCATCTCACTCTCCGCTTCCTGGGGTACATCTTCTGAGATTTTGGTCTGTACCTCTGGTGCCTCACTCAAGATGGCTGCCGGCTCTCCTTTTAGGACGGACCCATTCGTTAGGGCAAGGGATGGAATGTTCTCTGGCTGGCCTGGAGGAGGAGGGGCCTTTCTCTTTCCTTTTAGACTGGTTCTGACTGGTTCCTGGTGGACACTCTCTGGAGATGACGGGGCATCAGTGTCTTGGTCCTCTCCCTCAGTCTCCTCAGGGATGCTGTCCACCCCGGGAATGTCCAGACTGGACTCGTTGACCAGGATGGGAGAGTCGTCCAGCTGGATCATAGAGACCACCTGCTTCATCCTGCGCCTCCTCTGGGCCGCCCCTCCTGTGCTGTCCCCAGTCTCCTCCCCATCCTCCTCCTCCTGCCCAGTCCCGTATTCCCCAGCCCAGTCGATTGCAGGGTTATCCCCCAGCAGGTGCAGGTTGGGATCACTGCTGGTCAGAACTATGCTGTCCCTGTAGAGGTTGTGTCTTCTCTGGACTGCTGCCTCCTTGACAGCTACAGTAAGAGGGAGAAAGAGAGGGCGGGTCATTAAGACATTGTACACTGACCACAGGAGCAGTGTCTCTTAACACGGTCTAGAGTTTTCCCTAATGAGGTCACTTGGTGAGGAAGAACTCTGGGTCTTAGCTATAGCACGAGTACTCTCTTCCATGCACTGAATACATAACGCATTCAAATATTAGTTGCGACTACAGGATTGGTTCAAATCTTCCCATCACCACATCTAAGCCAATAAGTACACCAATATCAATGAAACTCAAAACAGCTTAATTCATACTCTTCAGAGGGATAATGTCAGTGTCCTGCTTTTAAAAGTATGTATTATATAATTAGGCTGTATGCGTTTTTACATAGTCTTATTGTAAATGTCTTTCAGCAGAAATGTTTTCGCTTTAAAAACAGCAACATTTTCTCTGCACACCATGACAAAACATGTAGCATTGCAGTAAATAAGCCTTAAAACCTGCAAAATGTTCTCTCCGCCAATAAGAGGGGTGTGAACAATGTGTCATGAACAGTGCTTGTGCCCATAGAAATAGACGTTGTGCGGGATGTTCCCCAATGCGGGAAGGGGGGGCCTGTGTGAAAAAAAGTTTGGGAACATCTGTTCTACTGCACTGTTGGAACTAGTAACATAAGCATTTTGCACCTGAAAATCTGTGTAGGCAACCAATAGACGTTGATTTATGAGTGACTGTGTCCAACACATCACCACCTGTTATGTTGGACACCTACTGACCAAAAAGGATGTTAATTAATATATTGCTAAAAAATAAAAGAATTACAGGCAGGCACCACATACATTACAATAAGACAAAAAAGCTCACTGGATCAAGCCTAATGGTCTTGTAAGTATAAAAGCTTACTTTCATATTTAAAAATAGTGAAAAGGTAGTGAATGGGGTAACGTCTTAGTGCGGGGTGGGAAGAATGCAATAAATCACATTGTATGCAGTATGAATCATATTGTTGTGGGAGCACCTCCTCTAAGAGTATGAATTAAGCTGTTTGAGAAGGTTTGAATCCTAATCCTGCCTATACATTGTTTGAAGTACAATAGACCAACATAGCTCCTGTGGTAGGCCAAAGCTGTGTGCTGGAAAACCGTGGTAGAGCATGGGTGAAGTAGGCATTGTGGTGCTCTTATGAATTAAAAAACAATTCCCGGCTTCAGACCAATACCTGCTTCTCACTTAAACACTTTGTGTTTAATAAGAGAAGGATACGTCTGAGTCCCAAATGGCACCCTTCCTACTATTGACCAGGGCCCATAATCATGCACTACAAAAGGAAATAATGTGCCATTATGGACACAGCCACTGTTTCAGCTGTGAGACTCACCCATCATGATGTCCTTCGTGACAGAGTGCAGCACCACCTCCTCAAAGATGTTCTCCACCAGGATGAAACGAGAAAAGTCCTCGAAAATCAGTTCCTGGAAACGAGGCAGCTCCTGGCCACCAGAGGAAAAAGTATGAGAACCAAGGACCAATAAACTAACCATACACTCAGGAGAACCGAGGACCAATAAACTAATCATACACTCAGGAGAACCGAGGACCAATAAACTAACCATACACTCAGGAGAACCGAGGACCAATAAACTAACCATACACTCAGGAGAACCGAGGACCAATAAACTAACCATACACTCAGGAGAACCGAGGACCAATAAACTAACCATACACTCAGGAGAACCGAGGACCAATAAACTAACCATACACTCAGGAGAACTGAGGACTAATAAACTAACCATACACTCAGGAGAACCGAGGACCAATAAACTAACCATACACTCAGGAGAACCGAGGACCAATAAACTAACCATACACTCAGGAGAACCGAGGACCAATAAACTAACCATACACTCAGGAGAACCGAGGACCAATAAACTAACCATACACTCAGGAGAACCGAGGACTAATAAACTAACCATACACTCAGGAGAACCGAGGACCAATAAACTAACCATACACTCAGGAGAACCGAGGACCAATAAACTAACCATACACTCAGGAGAACCGAGGACCAATAAACTAACCATACACTCAGGAGAACCGAGGACTAATAAACTAACCATACACTCAGGAGAACCGAGGACCAATAAACTAACCATACACTCAGGAGAACCGAGGACCAATAAACTAACCATACACTCAGGAGAACCGAGGACCAATAAACTAACCATACACTCAGGAGAACCGAGGACTAATAAACTAACCATACACTCAGGAGAACCGAGGACCAATAAACTAATCATACACTCAGGAAAGACATGCAAAGAGTTAATAACTTAACACTGAGTGACAAAGAGAATTCCATTGCATGGAAGTGTAATGTCAGTTTCATCCATAGGGTGCGTTCGTAAATTTACTCTGGCGATCTCGATTTTAGAGCACTCTCTCATGAGTGTGCCAGAGCATTGAATAACTTCTGAATTTACTAACGGACAACATTCTGAATTTACGAACACCCAGAGTAATTCCAGAGTGAATTTACGAACACACTCATAATGTATGAATTTGACCCAACAGTATCACGGTCTAGTCACGGTCTAGTTTGACAGTGTGAGAATGTGAAGTGTTCCAATAGCCGGTAGATAGCTGCTGGACTTACAGAGGATACGGCGGGAGTGAGCTGCTTCAGCATGTAAGGGATGATGATCTGAAGAAGAGCCTCTCTGAAGAACCTCTTCCGGACTGTGCTGCTGTCATAGTCAAATTTCTGAGGAGAGAGGGGGACAGAAATGAGGGAAACGAAAGACACGAGAGGTTATCTTTTTTCTAAATAAAATAAAGGCAATCACCACTAGAGTATAAGGTTACACTGGACTTGAGGTCTTGAGAAAGGCCCCCCCGAGCTAAAACATCAACTAAATCCCCTCCTACAGTATGATTTTCCATACTTCAGGAACATGAATGTAGTATCAATCCCATTTCCCCACTCTTCCTCTGCCCATCCCTGTGCCATGGCAGGCAGCAGGGCAAACCTTCTCCTGTGTCTTACCTTGATGACCCGGTCCTGGCAGCGTTGGATGTTCTTACAGAGCCCCTCTGGCCCCTGGCCCTCCAGACTCTGATGGAGGATCTGCTCAAACGTGTACACCGCATCGTCCATTTGCTGCACAGACAAACATTTGTTAAGAAAAGGGAATAGCTTTGTGGCACATTGGATAAGATATTCAAAGATGTATAGTAAACATAACAGCACACAAGAGATACTTGCTGAATTTCCAAAAGTCTATTCCATAATTTTAAATATATTCACCATAAGGGGGCAGCAATTCCTTCATAAGTGTAGAGTTATGAGTGAAATACTGTCCAATACAACACCTTTCATTCTACACAAAGTGTGCTCCGAATTTTAGCTATTGTAAATCTGAATTATAAACAGAATCTTGGACGCAAAGTTCCAAATGTTTTACTCTCTACGACCTTAGCCCGAGTCTGACTGCCAGCAGCTTCTGGCCACTACAAAGATGACAGCCTATGTGTTTCACAATGGGGGACACGCTGGGTGATGAATACTTGGCTCTAGGATCACTCTCCCTAAACCTATAGCCTGTCAACAGAGACCATCCAGCCAATGACATCCAACCATAGCCCCATAACTCACTGACCAGAATGTGCTTCTTCTCAAACCTCAACAATAAACATAGCTCTGAGGACCTCAGACAAAACAGCATAACCCCCCACCCCAACAGATACCTGCAGGCTGCAGTCCTTTCAGCACTCACACGCCAGCAGGAACTCAAATAGAGACATATGAGCACTTATTGAATCAGTACCATACTCCATGAGGACTAGTAGCAAAATACTGTGTGTGGTAGCTCTATCAACTATCCCTACAGTGTATCAGCTTAGTGAAAAACTTATCAGCAGTAAGACGTTGGGTCACGTTTTGCAGCTTGTAATAAAGTGTAGGGCGACAGACTAGCATCCTGCCCAGGGGGTGTACTTGTACACGTTACAGAAACATGAGATTGGCTACTACCCTATGGGCCATTCTGGCTCAGACCAGGCTTAATAATGTGTAGGAGGGTGCAATGTAGTGTTGTTTCACCTCTCTCATGAGGATCTGTGCTCTCTGGACAAACACAGAGGGGCTGGAGACGTCAAACCTCTGCTGCAGGCCGTCCAGACTCAGGTCCTCTACTTTCTCATAGCAGCTCTGCATCTTCACCGGGTGGAACGCAAGCATAGATATCTTCTCCATGTGCTGAGGAGAGAGAGCGAGAGAGCGAGCGAGAGAACGCGATAGAAAGGAGTGAGACTGGGCAGTGACCTACTGTACTCACCCTACAGAACAAACAATATACCAAAGGGTAGAATGATAAGTCATTCATTTCACACGCGTCTATATCCCAAATGCAAATAACTACATTGTTCTATGGAAACCTACAGTGTAAGCCGCTAAACTGAGATGCAGTTTCACTAGGCTTATGGTTACAGTCAGAAGCTGAGCCCTCGTACCTCTCCCACTTTCTCTTTGGTGCCGTCGTTCAGCGTGTTCTTGCTCATGTCCACCAGCTCTCTGAAGAAGACGTCTCTGACCTGAGAGAAGCCTCGGCTGGTGGGCTCCATCAGGGCCTCCAGGATAGAGTTGATGTAGGGCTGGATACTAACCTTCAGCAGCTTCTCTGCCTTTGGCAGCACCACCGCTGTAGTAGATAGAGAATGTCAAAGAGTTGGCTAGGCTAGATAACTTTATCAAACTGGCAGAAGTCCTACTGTGACTGTTACACAGATGCTTTTGTCAAGATACGAGTGTGCCAAAGGAATTCAGCTCCTGTCCATGACCACAGAGCCATCTCTCTGACAGCAGGTGAGTAATTGTAAGGCTAAGTCACCGTCATAACTGTTGATGGAATGCTGCTAGTCTTCCTGCGTTGCACTCGATGGACACACAACACTAAGCTGTCTAAGGGGGATCTATTCAATCGGTATCGCTGATATACAGATTGTATACAGATCGCAGACTGTTGGTAAATAAATACCTGTCGACTCACTGGTAAACAGGACCCAGAATGACATGCAGGCCAGACATGAAGGAACTTTAATCCATTACGCACTGCAGCTACTGGAATTGACCGGTTAATGTCCCAAGTTGGCCTTATTGGGCAGAGATATAGGAGCTTACTCCCCAAAAATTAATGACTCATTTAATTGTATTTCCGTGTGCATATAATTGTATTTTCTCCTTTTTTTGTTTGCTTTTATTTTTCTGTACGTCTTCTTTGTGTTATTATTATTTGTTTCTAAATGTTTGCAAAATTCTGTCTGCTCTTCTCCCAGCAATAGGGGAAGAGATGTCTGGGTGGGAGGTGGGGTTGTGGCTGAGAAGGTGGATGGAAAGTTGGGTGGGGTTGTGGGTACCATGAAAAGAAAATTCCTGTATTATAGATTACTGTATCTTTTGTTATTGTGCAGGAATGATTGTAAAAACGTAACACACACACACAAGGTGGAAGGCAAAACCGACCTTGGGTCAGTGTCTAGGACTAGGGTCAACTTCATCCTACTGTGGAGGGCTCATCCTTTTTTTAAATATGTGTGTGTTATATTTATTTAGATAAGGTCACGGAGGGCTCACTAGCAGCTGAGGTCACGGAGGGCTCACCTTTGATTTTGTTGGTGACGTGCTCCTTGGAGGTGATGATCTGGTCCATGTCTGTGCGTATGGAGGCCTCTAGAGGGGGACGTCGGGCCTCACAGCTCTGCACTACGGCCTCGTACTGGGCCTGGGCTTGCCTCACCACCAGACCATACACCGCATCACAGACCTGAAGGGAAGAATAATACTTTATTGATCCATTTTCTTTAGTAGTCAATGGAAATTAATCTTCTGAATTGATCCTAACCGTTCTGAAAGACACACAAACAGGTTGGAGATGTTGGAGGAGAGGGTACCCATAGTATCGTACAGCGAAAGGGAACACAGGGATTTGTGTCAAAACAGGAAACACAAAAGCTAAGGGGTAACATATTTTCCCAAGCTATGCTTGCTTTGTATAATTTATAAACAGTGTACTTGGTCTGTTGGGTGAGAGATGGGACTTACCAGCATCCAGTTCCTCTGCCTGTCGTGCAATTTGCCTTTCAGTCGAGGGGAGATCAGATCCCTGAGCTCAGGGAGAAGAGTCTCCATCCCCAGGTTGGCCAGAATCTACAGGAGGGATGCACAACACATACGGAGGTGGATTAGTGTGACAACAACTAGAAAGGGTCATTTCTCTGAAGAAAAATTGTGCGTGCTTCAGCTGTCCAAAAGTATTTCTATGAGACCCAACAGCCATATTTCCATAGTGATACAACATTCTTATAGTTTTTATTCACCAGAATATGGAAGCTCCACTCTACACGCTCCAAAACAGTGGTAGTCATTCATAGCGTAACACCACCAATGAGACACATACAAATCAAACCAGCACATGGGACAGACCGTGTCATTGGCTGTGGCATGCTCACCTGTGAGGGGATCCCACACATCATCTCCCAGGTGCCATACTGTCCGTGGGCCTGGCGGTAGAGTCTCACTGCGTCTGTGAAGGCTGGACTCTGTACCTTGCTCTCCTGCGATAAACCTATGGGATAACCACAGAGGAGCAGTGTTGTTAGAAGAAGAGAAACGACATAGTAAGGATTTCTAAATTCACATTGTACACGTTGATCATTTATCACAACAATCTCAGAGAAAATATTGGTTATACTTTCTACAAATTAAGGTATCTTAATTTGTAGAAAGTATAACCAATATTTTCTCTGAGATTGTTGTGATAAATGATCAACGTGTACAATATGAATTTAGAAAGTATTAAAATCAACCCTTACACTATAATATATATATAAATAAAAACACACACACACACACACAATAATAGCACCAGTCAAAAGTTTGGACACTCACTCACGATACTCATTCAAGGGTTCTTTATTTTTTACATTGTGTACACACACACACACACACACACCATCATGTAGTAACCAAAAAAGTATATTTTAGCTTCTTTAAAGTAGCCACCCTTTGCCTTGATGACAGCATTGCACACTCATAGCATTCTCTCAACCAGCTTCATGAGGAATGCTTTTCCAACAGTTCCCACATATGCTGAGCACTGCAATCTAACTCATCCCAAACCATCTCAATTGGGTTGAGGTTGGGTGATTGTGGAGGCCACGCCATTTGATGCAGCACTCCATCACTCTCCTTCTTGGTCAAATAGCCCTTACAAAGCCTGGCTGTGTGTTGGGACATTGTCCTGTTGAAAAACAAATTATAGTCCCACTAAGCCCAAACCAGATTGGATGGCGTATCGCTGCAGAATGCTGTGGTAGACATGCTGGTTAAGTGTACCTTGAATTCTAAATAAAATCACAGAAAGTGTCACCAGCGAAAGACCCCCACACCATCACACCTCCTCCTTCATGCTTCACAGTGGGAACCATACATAGAGAGATCACTCTGCGTCTCACAAAGACACACAGGTTGGAAACAAAAATCTCAAATTTGGACTCCATTTCCAAATTTTCCACCGGTCTAATGCCCATTCCTCGTGTTTCTTGGCCCAAGCAAGTCTCTTCTTATTATTGGTTTCTTTGCAGCAATTTAACCATGAAGGCCTGATTCACACAGTCTCCTCTGAACAGTTGATGTTGAGATGTGTTTGTTACTTGAACGCTGTGAAGCATTTATTTGGGCTGCAATCTGAGGTGCAGATAAGTCTAACTTATCCTCTGCAGCAGAGGTAACTCTGGGCCTTCCTTTCCTATGGCAGTCTTCATGAGAGCCAGTTTCATCATAGCACTTGATGGATTTTGCAACTGCACTTGAAGAACCTTTCAAAATTGTTAACATTTTCAGGATTGACTGACCTTCATGTCTTAAAGTAATGATGGACTGTCGTTTCTTTTCGCTTATTAGAGCTGTTCTTGCCATAAGATAGACTTGATCTTTTACAAAATAGTGCTATCTTCTGTATACCACCCCTACCTTGTCACAACACAACTGATTGGCTCAAACGCATTGAGGAAAGAAATTCCACAAATTAACAAGGCACACCTGTTAATTGAAATGCATTCCAGGTGACTACCTTATGAAGCTGGTTGAGATAATACCAAGAGTGTGCAAAGCGGTCATCAAGGCAAAGGGTGGCTACACACACACACACACACACACACACACACACACACACACAGTTGGGATGGTGTTCTTTGGCTTTCAAGCCTCCCCCTTTTTCCTCCAAACATAAAGATGGTCATTATGGCCAAACAGTTCTATTTTTGTTTCATCAGACCAGAGGACATTTCTCCAAAAAGTAAGATCTTTGTCCCCATGTGCAGTTGCAAACCGTAGTCTGGCTTTTTTATGGCGGTTTTGGAGCAGTGGCTTCTTCCTTGCTGAGCGGCCTTTCAGGTTATGTCGATATAGGACTCGTTTTACTGTGGATATAGATACTTTTGTACCAGTTTCCTCCAGCAGCTTCACAACGTCCTTTGCTGTTGTTCTGGGATTGATTTGCACTTTTCGCACCAAAGTACATTAATAGGAGACAGAACGCGTCTCCTTCCTGAGCAGTATGACGGCTGCGTGGTCCCATGGTGTTTATACTTGCGTACTATTGTGTGTACAGATTAATGTGGTACCTTCAGGCGTTTGGAAATTGCTCCCAAAGATGAACCAGACTTGTGGAGGTCTAAAGTTTGAGGTCTTTGCTGATTTATTTTGATTTCCCCATGATGTCGAGCAAAGAGGCACTGAGTTTGAAGGTAGGCCTTGAAATACATCCACAGGTACACCTCCAATTGACTCAAATAATGTCATTATCAGAAGCTTCTAAAGCCATTTTCTGGAATTTTCCAAGCTGTTTAAAGACAGTTAACTTAGTGTATGTAGAATTTTGATATAGTGAATTATAAGTGAAATAATCTGTCTAAACAATTGTTGGAAGAATTACTTGTGTCATGCACAAAGTAGAAAACTACAGTTAGTTAACATGAAATCTGTGGAGTGGTTGAAAAATGAGTTTTAATTTTAACCTAAGTGTATGTAAACTTCCGACTTAAACTGCGTGCGTATATATATATATATATATATATATATATATATACATACATACATACATACACATACACTTTCTCAAATTTGTTTGTGGCTAAAACATGCTTAAAAAAAAAAAAAAAAAAAAGGAGTTTCCCTCCCTCCATTGCTAGTCTGTTGCAATTTGTGCAGAAAGAGAAGTGTTTTTGTTGACCAAGGGTTGCCGTCTAAATCTGGACAGCAGAGTAGGAGACTATTCCCTAAAAAGGAAACAGATATTAATGCAGTGAGATTTTAGAGTGACCACACCACACACACTCCCCTGCACAGTGAACATGTCACCCTCTAGTGCCAGCAGGGACTAGCCTGGCTTATAGGGTTATATATCAGAACATTGCCATGGCAACCCAGGTATAATCCACAGTAACCATTTTTAAGGAAGTATGAACTTTTATCTTCTCTAAAAATCACCCAACCATTTCCGAATATCGAAGTAGCGACAACCCGTAATAGCTTAATGACTGTGAAACAGCTTCTATCACCAGGCCATCAGAATGTTGAACAGCCATCACTAGCCAGCTACCTGCCCGGTACTCAGCCCTGTACCTTGAGACTAATTCCCCATGTACCATATATAGTCTGAAGGCTGGTCACCTCATACTGTTGTTAATTCACTGTGCATATACAGTGCTTTCGGAAATTATTCAGACCCCTTGACGTTTTGCAAATTTTTATTAGTTTACAGCTTTTCTAAAATTGATTAAATTAAATTCTCAATCTACACACAAACCCCAAGTATTCAGACCAATTGCTATGAGACTCGAAATTGAGCTCAGGTGCATCCTGTTTCCATTGATCATCCTTGAGATGTTTCTATAACTTGATCCGAGTCCACTTGTAGTAAATTACATTGATTGGACATGATTTGGAAAGGCACACACACGCCTGTCTATATAAAAAGGTCCCATAGTTAACACTGCATGCTCCGAGACAGGATTGTGTCGAGGCACAGATCTGGGGAAGGGTACCAAAACAATTCTGCAGCATTAAAGGTCCCCAAGAACACAGTGGCCTCCATCATTCTTAAATTGAAGAAGTTTGGAACAACGAAGAAGTCCAGGTTCACCATCCAACAGAAAAACGACCCTAAGCACACAGCAAAGACAATGTAGGAGTGGCTTCGGAACAAATCTCAATGTCCTTGAGTGGTCCAGCCAGAGCCCAGACTTGAACCTGATCGAACATCTCTGGAGAGACCTGAAAATAGATTCCCCATCCAACCTGACAGAGTTTGAGAGGATTTGGAGAACATCCCCAAATACAGGTGTGCCAAGCTTGTAGCGTCATACCAAAGAAGACTCTAGGCTGTAATCGCTGTCAAAAAGGTGCTTCAACAAAGTATTGAGGGGTCTGAATACTTTTTATATACATTTGCTAAAATGTCATTATGAGGTGTTGTGTGTAGATTGATGAGGGAAAAAACTATTTAATCCATTTTAGAATACGGCTGTAACGTAACAGAATGTGGAAAAAGGGAAGGGGTCTGAATACTATCCGAATGCACTGTATATACACTATTCTCCACATAGCTCATTCTACTGCACTGTTGGAGCTAGTAACATAAGCATTTTGCTGCACCTATCATAACACCTGCAAATCTGTGTAGGCAACAAATAAACTGATTTGACGTTTGTTTGGCAAGGTACTGTTTTGCTTTGACCGTCAAGTCATAGTTATGGTGAAAGCTAATCTTGGGACAGAATCACAAGTCTAGCTACCCCTAATAGATAGAGTTCAAACCCACCACCTGCTTGGATTATTTCCACCTCTGCGAAAAGCGTCAAAATGTAGTATTTATGAACGCATCCAGCTGTGTTTGGGATCAAGATAGACTGTGGCATGCACAGGCTCGCCATCCAAAACAACTCTACAGCAGGACTCTAGAGCGCTACCCTACAGGACTCTAGAGAGCTACTTAAAGTAACAGAACAAATCATGTGGATTCCTGTGTTGTGATAAAAATGGGGGAATTTAGAAATTAATTCAGTGCGGTTTTGTGTTATTGCTGTGTGTGTGTGTGTGTGTGTGTGGACTCTAGCCACGACAAAGGCAGGAAGTGTATGTGTTCAGGGCAGGGTGGGGCTGTGTGTGAGAGAAGCCTGGGAGAGTTATGAGGGGGGGGAAGTAGAGAATCTACCAGAGCACATAGCTACAGGCAAGAAGTCCACAGCCCCAGCCCTTGACCCCAGACCCCCCCCCTTATCTCTGTGTCTGTGTTTATGAGAGTTCAAGGGTGGGGCCAGGCCACTTATCTTGGCACTGCCTCATGAGAACATGGAGGGGATTCCTTCCAGGCCCTCCCAAAAAGTCTAAACTAGACTAAATAAACCCAGAAAAAAAAAAATATATATATTTTTCATTTCAGTTGAGACTAGACAAACTGAATACTAAAGTGGACTGGACAAGAATTCTGTGAAATTGAGAGCTTTTCAATTAATATTAGCAGCACAGATGGGCAGTGCATTCATTAAATGTCTACATTTGTTTTTGAAAGGTTTATTCTATTACAGACACCTAATGCATACTTTTAAAATTATATTATGTGAGCTAAACATAAGAAAAGAAAACTTTACATTTTCCTTAAAGTTATTTTTTGACTACTAATATTAGTCTCCATTACAACAAACAAAAATACATAAATGTTGTCCTTGAAACATTTAATTGAAATACTGTAGAATTCCTTTCATTCCTATGGGAGGACTGCTCCTACTGGGGAGTGCCAATATGCCCGACTGGAGGCTTTTTTAAATTGTTTTTATTTTATTTAACTAGGCAGGTCAGTTAAGAACAAGTTCCTGCTTTGAGTTCATGACTCATACTTGAGCACTTGGACCAGGACTCGAACACTGGGATTCAGACTTAAGCCACAGGGTCTTGCGACTCGACTCGTGACTCGACCATTGGTGACTCGGACTCGAACACAGGTGACTTGGGACATGATTCGGAGTCTAGGTTTAATGACTTGACTACATCACTGGGCGAAACAGTAATTAGCTCCCGTTCTACTTTGGACACAAACCTGGCTGCAGCGGCTGAGGAACGCTGATAACAAATGGCAATGACGCGACCGAGTGGTGGCGCTGCAACCCAAACCGTGTCACATATTTCTGCTATTAGAATGAGAATAGGGAAAATATGCAGGAAAACGTTGGTAGGACAAGGCTATGCATGTTTGTACACATGGAAGTCAGTGATATGTTTACTATAGGTTAAAATCAGCCAACACAAATTAAAAGGGCATTTAGTTTACTAAAACGGCTCACTTTGTAATTTTGACAATAACTACACTAAGTCATTATTGAAATGACAATGTGACTATGACTTAATATTTTAGTCAAAATGACAGACTAGACTAAATAAAGCCAAAATTAACACTGCCATACGGAGGCTTTCACACACACTACCCAGGCCCGTTTCACAGCTGGGCCATGTTCGCTATTAGGGTTATGTCCTTAGCCTGTTTCTCAGAGTTCCTGACATTTATTTTCAGCCAGATTTTGAAATAGTCTGCTTTGTTGTCAGAGGGACCAGCGTTCGGAGCAGACAGTAGACACGTGTACGTACGGGTCTTTCGGATTTATTCGCTTTATTAACATGAATGACAAAGCCACTGCTGCTAAAACGAAGTGAGATAATGATAACAATCAAAAATAAACCATTTTAATAATAACATTGATAATAGTCAACTGGGGCCCATATCACTCTGGTCAAAGTTGTGTACTACATAGGGAACGGGGTGCCATTTGGTTTGAGAACCCCTGCAATATGGGATGCACATGCTACAGACTGGTTCCATAACATTGTGGTCCACCTCTTTATGATCGTGGATTAGTCTGGAGCTTCTACACATTGTATACATTTAGTGATGTGCTGTGTATAGTTTAGTGATGTGCTGTGTATAGTTTAGTGATGTGCTGTGTATAGTTTAGTGATGTGCTGTGTATAGGCTGGGCTCATAAGGCTATAAGGACTAGGGTTGCAAAGCTACCGGTAATTTACTAAAGTAACTGGAATATTCAGTAATTTTTGAAAAAATATCGTAAACTTTGGTCATTTATACTTGATTATACATGGAAAATGTATAATTATACATGGCTTTAGCTTCTGATAGGCTATTTGACATAATTTGGGTCAATTGGAAGTGTACCTGTGGATGATTAGTAAGGAACTCCCCTTACCTGGTTGTCTATGTCTTAAAAACAGCAGACACTAGGCCTTCCATGGAATGAGTTTGACACCCCTGCTCTACAGTATAATTAGAAATGGCATCATGTAAACTTGGGTCCAACAGTTGCATCATTGACAGGAAGGAAATGAAATATGCTGCTTGATAGGCATCTGCCTGTGTATGCGCAGTCTTGTTTACCCTTGTGCGCAGACCAACGTTTTACTTTGTGAGGCGTTTTGGGACGGGTTCTACGCTCCCTGAACTCAGGGGGAAAAAAGATCTGTACTCACTTTATCAAATCTCTTTTGAGTTAGAGCTTGTTCTATTTATCCATTTGTCTAAACAACGGGTCTACGGTAAGCCCACGGGGCAGGGCCTTTCTTCATGCTCTCTCCTGCTCAACAAAGAACATGTGGCTAGCTCATGCTTCTGTTTTGGGCTAAATTCCCTGAAGTCACACAACAAACTGTCCTCTAACATCCAGATGCCCAAACACTGTCAGCAGTGCTTAGCATTGATTCAAATGATCAACGCTTGATGATTAGTTGATTATTTGAATAAGATGTATATTGCTAGGGCAAAAAACAAAATGTGCACCCATTGGGGTCCAGAGGACCAAGTTTGGGGAACCCTGGTTTAGGCTTTTACTATCCATCTGCTTTTCACTTGTGTAAGGATTAGCACTTCAAGTAATGTGATCTCCTTATTAAGGTCGCAAAGGGAGGGTATAATACTGGAAACTTTTGAAGTTTACAAGAAAGCTATCAACATTCTGGTATCTTTCAAGGATTTTATGTAATCATCACATCTAGTGGCCCTTTTGGGTACTTCAGAATATTACAGGTGTATGTAATGATCTCTGGCCCTCTGTGTGGCCTTAACGCAGGTAAAATATATGAAATTATTAAATAAGAAATAAAAAATAGAATGACAAGTCCGTAAAACATTATCCTAAATATAAACCATCAACTTAGTGAATACTATTGGTGTTTAATATGAGAGTTTCAGCATGACATATCTTTTTACACACTATTTTACTATGTCGTTGTCATACATATTGTATGTGTCAAACTGGTGGCAGTTGTGGGAAAAAAAAGTGAAGAGTTGTAGAAGAAATTAGAAATAATGCGATTGGTGATTAGTGCTTTTTCCCATGAACTATATGGTCTATGTACTAGAAACTCCTGGACAATATGGACACATTATATATATATATATATATATATATATATATATATAAAGTTTACATAAATTAGTTAATGACTTCAACCTTAGTGTTTCAACCACTCCACAGATTTCATGTTAACAAACTATAGTTTGTTATAGTCGGTTAAGACATCTACTTTGTGCATGACACAAGTCATTCTTCCAACAAGGAGACGCGTTCTGTCTCCTAGAGATGAATGTACTTTGGTGCGAAAAGTGGATATCAATCCCAGAACAACAGCAAAGGACCTTGTGAAGATGCTGGAGGAAACAGGTACAAAAGTAGCTATATCCACAGTAAAACAAGTCCTATATCGACATAACCTGAAAGGCAGCTCAGAAAGGAAGAAGCCACTGCTCCAAAACTGCCATAAAGCCAGACTACGGTTTGCAACTGCACATGGGGACAAATGGGTCTTCCAAATGGACAATGACCCCAAGCATACTTCCAAAGTTGTGGCAAAATGGCTTAAGGACAATATTGGAGTGGCCATCACAAAGCCCTGACCTCAATCCTATAGAAAATGTGTGGGCAGATCTGAAAAAGCGTGTGAGAGCAAGGAGGCCTACAAACCTGACGAGGAATAGGCCAAAATTCACCCAACTTATTGTGGGAAGCTTGTGGAAGGCTAACTTGGCGCAAAAGTTTCAGGTGAACAATTTAAAGGCAATGCTACCAAATACTAATTGAGTGTATGTAAACTTCTGACCCACTGGGAATGTGATGAAAGAAATAAAAGCTGAAATAAAATCACTACTATTATTCTGACATTTCACATTCTTAAAATAAAGTGGTGATCCTAACTGACCTAAGACAGGGAATTTTTACTAGGATTAAATGTCAGGAATTGACTTTAAATGTATTTGGCTAAGGTGTATGTAAACTTCCGACTTCAACTGTATGTATTTATCTATATATCTCTATATCTGCCGAGATGCAGTTTTAAATGATTAGTCATTGGCTCAATGACTGGATGTCTATGGGAACTGCTAGAATGTCATTAAGTTACCACTAGTAGCAATGCACTACTGTGAATGGGGCTCCAAATTAACACTTTTCCTATACATTGATTGTAGACAAGTGTGCTCTTGCCTTCATGCATTACTCAATAACTGCCTCACAATAACACCACGAAACCAAGGCTGGGGACCAAATAATGTCAACACTTCGGTCACTCACTGTGTTTGGACACTGCAATTAAGATCTGTGGAACAAGCAAGTGTTCTGTGGAACATTCAAAATGGACACTTGCGTTTCAATATGGGCACCACCACAGAATGAAATAGACCATCGAATGAATGATAGGATCTCTACAGACACTGCAGTGTCTGGGCTGGTGAATGATAGGATCTCTACAGACACTGCAGTGTGTCTGGGCTGGTGAATTGTAGGATCTACAGGTACTGCAGTGTGTGTGGGCTGGTGAATGATAGGATCTCTGCAGGTACTGCAGTGTGTCTGGGCTGGTGAATGATATGATCTACAGGTACTACAGTGTGTCTGGGCTGGTGAATGATAGGATCTACAGGTACTACAGTGTGTCTGGGCTGGTTTGAATACGCACCATCATTGGCATGTCTTACACAGTCCTGAAAGACAGCATGCCACTTCTCTTGATCTTTCTCCGTCACCACACAGAAGTAGTAGTGGCGGGCATACGGGTGCCACAGGATCAGAGGGAACTGGGTGGCACACTTCAGGAACGGAGAGTTACCCACTTTAGCTTTTACACCTGAAACACACAATCACAATAACCTTTATGCACAAAGTACATTTACATGTAACAGGAATTTTGACGCGGTGAAATGGTGTTAACAACACTTTACAATAAACCGAATATACAAACAATAGACTAAATAATTTTAACAATCTCAATACAGTCTATACAACACTGCAAACAACACAATCCAAATACAGTCTATACAACACTGCATCAAACAGAGTCCTGCAACAGTAGGGAAGTGGCCCTTTCTGAAAATGTTCTGAACCATGCAGTAGCATAAAAATAGCCCTTAAGAAACAGGAACATGCCCACATTTCATAAAATAACACTGATCTGTTCATAATGAGTCCAATAAGAGTTCTCTGTTCCTCTTTAAAATGATTACATATGGCACATAGTGTCACATGATCTCAGTATTATTATTAATAAATATACATACATACAGTGGGGAGAACAAGTATTTGATACACTGCCGATTTTGCAGGTTTTCCTACTTACAAAGCATGTAGAGGTCTGTAATTTTTATCATAGGTACACTTCAACTGTGAGAGACAGAATCTAAAAAAAAATCCAGAAAATCACATTGTATGATTTTTTAATAATTAATTTGCATTTTTTTGCATGACATAAGTATTTGATCACCTACCAACCAGTAAGAATTCCGGCTCTCACAGACCTGTTAGTTTTTCTTTAAGAAGCCCTCCTGTTCTCCACTCATTACCTGTATTAACTGCACCTGTTTGAACTAGTTACCTGTATAAAAGACACCTGTCCACACACTCAATCAAACAGACTCCAACCTCTCCACAATGGCCAAGACCAGAGAGCTGTGTAAGGACATCAGGGATAAAATTGTAGACCTGCACAACAACTGTTGGCGCAATTATTAGAAAATGGAAGAAGTTCAAGACGACGGTCAATCTCCCTCGGTCTGGGGCACCATGCAAGATCTCACCTCGTGGGGCATCAATGATCATGAGGAAGGTGAGGGATCAGCCCAGAACTACACGGCAGGACCTGGTCAATGACCTGAAGAGAGCTGGGACCACAGTCTCAAAGAAAACCATTAGTAACACACTACGCCGTCATGGATTAAAATCCTGCAGCGCACGCAAGGTCCCCCTGCTCAAGCCAGCGCATGTCCAGGCCCGTCTGAAGTTTGCCAATGACCATCTGGATGATCCAGAGGAGGAACGGGAGAAGGTCATGTGTTCTGATGAGACAAAAATAGAGCTTTTTGGTCTAAACTCCACTCGCCGTGTTTGGAGGAAGAAGAAGGATGAGTACAACCCCAAGAACACCATCCCAACTGTGAAGCATGGAGGTGGAAACATCATTCTTTGGGGATGCTTTTCTGCAAAGGGGACAGGACGACTGCACCGTATTGAGGGGAGGATGGATGGGGCCATGTTTCGCGAGATCTTGGCCAACAACCTCCTTCCCTCAGTAAGAGCATTGAAGATGGGTCGTGGCTGGGTCTTCCAGCATGACAACGACCCGAAACACACAGCCAGGGCAACTAAGGAGTGGCTCCGTAAGAAGCATCTCAAGGTCCTGGAGTGGCCTAGCCAGTCTCCAGACCTGAACCCAATAGAAAATCTTTGGAGGGAGCTGAAAATCCGTATTGCCCAGCGACAGCCCCGAAACCTGAAGGATCTGGGGAAGGTCTGTATGGAGGAGTGGGCCAAAATCCCTGCTGCAGTGTATGCAAACCTGGTCAAGAACTACAGGAAACGTATGATCTCTGTAATTGCAAACAAAGGTTTCTGAACGAAATATTAAGTTCTGCTTTTCTGATGTATCAAATACTTATGTCATGCAATAAAATGCTAATTAATTACTTAAAAATCACACAATGTGATTTTCTGGATTTTTGTTTTAGATTCCGTCACTCACAGTTGAAGTGTACCTATGATAAAAATTACAGACCTCTACATGCTTTGTAAGTGGGAAAACCTGCAAAATCGGCAGTGTATCAAATACTTGTTCTCCCCACTGTACATACATACATACATACATACATACATACATACATACATACATACATACATACATACATACATACATACATACATACATACATACATACATACATACATACATACATACATACAATATGGCACCACAACAAACCTGCCAAGAGAAGGCCGCCCACCAAAACTCACAGACCAGACAAGGAGGGCATTAATCAGAGAGGCAACAAAGAGACCAAAGATAACCCTGAAGGAGCTGCAAAGCGCCACAGCGGATATTGGGGTATCTGTCCATAGGACCACTTTAAGCTGTACACTCCACAGAGCTGGGCTTTACAGAAGAGTGGCCAGGAAAAAGCCATTGCTTAAAGAAAAAAATAAGCTTGGTGTTCGCCAAAAGCCATGTGGGAGACTCCTCAAACATATGGAAGAAGGTACTCTGGTCAGATGAGTCTAAATTTGAGCTTTTTGGCCATCAAGGAAAACACTAGGTCTGGCGCAAACCCAACACCTCTCATCACCCCGAGAACACCGTCCCCACTGTGAAGCATGGTGGTGGCAGCATCAGCAGGGACTGGGAAACTGGTCAGAACTGAAGGAATGATGGATGGTGCTAAATACAGGGAAATTCTTGAGGGAAACCTGTTTCAGTCTTCCAGAGATTTGAGACTGGGACGGAGGTTCACCTTCCAGCAGGACAATGACCCTAAGCATACTGCTAAAGCAACACTTGAG
Source organism: Thymallus thymallus (assembly GCA_023634145.1). Taxonomy (NCBI): domain Eukaryota; kingdom Metazoa; phylum Chordata; class Actinopteri; order Salmoniformes; family Salmonidae; genus Thymallus; species Thymallus thymallus. Next base: position 7,798,503 of record CM042402.1, on the reverse strand, counting down.
TGGTTTAAGGGGAAACATTTAAATGTCTTGAAATTGCCTAGGCAAAGCCCAGACCTCAATCCAATTGAGAATCTGTGGTATGACTTAAAGATTGCTGTACACCAGCGGAACCCATCCAACTTGAAGGAGCTGGAGCAGTTTTGCCTTGAAGAATGGGCAAAAATCCCAGTGGCTAGAAGTGCTAAACTTATAGAGACATACCCCAAGAGACTTGCAGCTGTAATTGCTGCAAAAGGTTGCTCTACAAAAAGTATTGACTTTGGGGGGGTGAATAACTATGCACGCTCAAGTTCTGTCTTATTTCTTGTTTGTTTCACAATAAACACTATCTTGCATCTTTAAAGTGTTAGGCATGTTTCGTAAATCAAATGATACAAACCCCCAAAATATACATTTTAATTCCAGGTTGTAAGGAAACAAAATAGGAAAAATGTCAAGGGGGGTGAATACTTTCACGAGGTTGGCATATATTGTCATGAATCTTGCCCTGGAGACTGCTCTGCAGCGTGGCCACTAGCTGGCACAGCCACTAAAGTTTTAAACCTAACCACACTGCTAATCCTAATGCCTAACCATAAATTCCAAAAAGCTAACTTTTGCTTTCATGATATAGGCAATTTTGACTGGCCCGTCTAGCAGAAATCGCTTAGGGCAAGATTCATGACAGTAAACGTCAACCTGCATGTGCCTCACCCCCACCCCGGTTCTCAGTCGTAACATGTTCTCACCAGGCAGGCTGTTGTTGAGCAGCTCCAGGTACTGATCCATTGAAGTCAGCACTTTATACCCAGCACAGTTGATGTTTCCCTTGGGTTGAAGCCCTCTCTCATGAGACTGACAGGGAACACAAGGAAAAAGCAGATTGAATGCGCTATTCTCCCCCAAAAAGTGACACTTGTTGACAATTATGAGAATGACACTTGCATATGTGGAACACCATGTACACACAGAAACTGGTGCATTTTATTAGCCAATTCATTATATATATATATATAGTGGGGCAAAAAAAGTATTTAGTCAGCCACCAATTGTGCAAGTTCTCCCACTTAAAAAGATGAGGCCTGTAATTTTCATCATAGGTACACTTCAACTATGAGAGACAAAATGAGAAAGAAAATCCAGAAAAATCACATTGTAGGATTTTTAATTTATTTATTTGCAAATTATGGTGGAAAATAAGGATTTGGTCACCTACAAACAAGCAAGATTTCTGGCTCTCACAGACCTGTAACTTCTTTAAGAGGCTCCTCTGTCCTCCACTCATTACCTGTATTAATGGCACCTGTTTGAACTTATCAGTATAAAAGATGCCTGTCCACAACCTCAAACAGTCACACTCCAAACTCCACTATGGCCAAGACCAAAGAGCTGTCAAAGGACACCAGAAACAAAATTGTAGACCTGCACCAGGCTGGGAAGACTGAATCTGCAATAGGTAAGCAGCTTGGTGTGAAGAAATCAACTGTGGGAGCAATTATTAGGAAATGGAAGACATACAAGACCACTGATAATGTCCCTCGATCTGGGACTCCACGCAAGATCTCACCCCGTGGGGTAAAAATTATCACAAGAACGGTGAGCAAAAACCCAGAACCACACGGGGGGACCTAGTGAATGACCTGCAGAGAGCTGGGACCAAAGTAACAAAGGCTACCATCAGTAACACACTACGCCGCCAGGGACTCAAATCCTGCAGTGCCAGACGTGTCCCCCTGCTTAAGCCAGTACATGTCCAGGCCCGTCTGAAGTTTGCTAGAGAGCATTTGGATGATCCAGAAGAGGATTGGGAGAATGTCATATGGTCAGATGAAACCAAAATATAACTTTTTGGTAAAAACTCAACTCGTCGTGTTTGGAGGAGAAAGAATGCTGAGTTGCATCCAAAGAACACCATACCTACTGTGAAGCATGGGGGTGGAAACATAATGCTTTGGGGCTGTTTTTCTGCAAAGGGACCAGGACGACTGATCCGTGTAAAGGAAAGAATGAATGGGGCCATGTATCGTGAGATTTTGAGTGAAAACCTCCTTCCATCAGCAAGGGCATTGAAGATGAAACGTGGCTGGGACTTTCAGCATGACAATGATCCCAAACACACCGCGCGGGCAACGAAGGAGTGGCTTCGTAAGAAGCATTTCAAGGTCCTGGAGTGGCCTAGCCAGTCTCCAGATCTCAACCCCTTAGAAAATCTTTGGAGGGAGTTGAAAGTCTGTGTTGCCCAGCGACAGCCCCGAAACATCACTGCTCTAGAGGAGATCGGCATGGAGGAATGGGCCAAAATACCAGCAACAGAGTGTGAAAACCTTGTGAAGACTTACAGAAAACATTTGACCTCTGTCATTGCCAACAAAGGGTATATAACAAAGTATTGAGATAAACTTTTGTTATTGACCAAATACTTATTTTCCACCATAATTTGCAAATAAATTCATTAAAAAAATCCTACAATGTGATTTTATGGATTTTTTTTCTCATTTTGTCTCTCATAGTTGAAGTGTACCTATGATGAAAATTACAGGCCTCTCATCTTTTTAAGTGGGAGAACTTGCACAATTGGTGGCTGACTAAATACTTTTTTGCCCCACTGTATGTATATATATATATATATGTATGTGTATATATATATATATATGTATGTGTATATATATATATATATATGTATGTGTATATATATATATATATATATATATATATATTTTATTTTTTATTTAACCTTTATTTAACTAGGCAAGTCAGTTAAGAACAAATTGCATGTATGCATGCATGCATGTATGTATGTATGTATGTATGCAGGGGGAGGAGGGGGGCAGATGTGGGACATTGGAATGAAATCTTCCCTAACCTCTTTGTTGTCGTAGTAGTTGATGGTGTAGGAGTCAGGAACGAAGAGGAAGTGGTTTCTCCATTTATTGTTCTCCTCCAGAAACTGCAGCAGAGCTCCGGAGAAGATGGATCTATTCTCCAGAGGAACCTGAGTGGGCCAGACAGGGAAGCCCATAAAAACCTTCTTATGACTCACATCTAGGGACATCACCTCTATGGTGGACAGATCCATCATTATGGACCAAGGAGTGGCCTGCAATTTAAAGCCTTTGAGTTCCTCTTGAAACGTCAGGCATACTTACTACATTGCCATGTGGTACTACTGTCTATAAGTGATGTCTTAGCTGTAGCCTAGACAGTATTGTTGTTCTCCGGAAAACAGCCGGCATTCCTCAAAAACCTCACTGACAATAAGACAAAACTCCAGTCTCTTACACAGCCTTGTGTAGTTAGCATTGTGAGTGCAGCTGCTGTGCCAGACAGAATGGAGCTAACTGTTTATCTCCATAAGGGTGTGTTACAGGGCTTTAAAACTAGACAACAGGCTTTTAACACCGGACCCCAAGGAAGAATCCTAATAAAAGAGAGTTATACTAGGTGCTCGATTCAAGCCGTAGCGCTGATGTTCAGCATTAAGGTGCTTACAGGCGGGCTGTGTTAAGCAGCAAAAGGTCTGGGAGTAGGATGGCGGGTGGCATGACAACCGGGACCGCTGGTCTCTACACGTGGTAGTCGAATATTCTCGCGGTTCAATTGCAGTTTACAGTGGCCCACGTGCAATCGCCTTCATGGAGCGATTGAAATGTGAAGGTCATTTCCAATTGAGCCGATAGCGTTTACGGTGAATGCAGTCTGCCCTAAGGCGGGAACATTGCCTTTAAAATGTAAATCGCGCTACAACGCAGATCTTCAGCGCTACAGCTTGAAATCATGCCCTTAGGGTCTTCTGCAGTGACGTCACTCGCCCTAAAGTCAAATGCGGCAGTCGCTCAAGAAGTCACAAGCTAGATTCTTGCCCCTTCATTCGTAGCACGGTTGACTTGAGATCTCAGGGCGAGTGACATCACACGATGGCAACTTGTGCTTCACTAGCTCACATCTGTTACACAGTGATAGAATCATACAGGGAACATTGAGATATTTCCCTCTGTAGCCTAGCACGGAACTCTAAACAACCGTTTACTCCTCTGGCTTAAGTGGGAGTGGCCTACAAATCCAGGACTCCTCATGCTGTGTTTATAAGAAACTACTATTATATCTAAACACACTTCAATCTTCAGAACAAACTGAGCTCATGAGTGTAAATCAGTTTTATAGCTGTTCTGTACCACTGTACCAGATGAATGTTATATAGTGAGGCGTGTTTCTTAAAGTTCAATACAATGTGGGTAAAGTGTTCCAAATGTCAGCACTTCATGAGAAACTGCAGGTATTATTATATTACCTTATCAGGGCAGAAACAGAGTAGATGAAGACAGTGGGACAAGAGAGGAAGACAGAAGGACAGGAGAAGAGATGAAGACAGGAGAGGAGGACAGGAGCGGAGGAAGTGTTAGTTACCTTGCGGTGCAGTAGCTGTGGCTGGGGCCCCCCTCCTCCCTCGATGTCAAAGCGGACCTTGTTGAAGAGGGCCACTGCATACTGCTGTTCATACAGACGGCTAAACTCTCCAATCACCTCGCCTGTCCTGGCTGCAGGGAGAAGGAAGGAACGGACAGGTCGGGGATGTATTAAGGGACATTAAAACACTCAATGCTGAATATTGATTGAAGAATTCATGTGTTGTGTAATAGTCTGAAAGCAAAGGGTTTCCTTTCGCTGGTTACCTCAATCACTAAGCTTAGAACGTTGTAAAAAAAGGATAATAAAAAAAAAAAAAAAAGTGTTACCAAGGTGGAAGTTAAATACATTTTACGTGGTCCTTTATCAGAATGTAGACAAGGCAGTGTTTGCATTACAGAGTTAGCCTTCAGTTCAGTCATTCAATATTTTACCAAAATAGAGTTGTCATGGCAACAAACCTGGCACACTATCAACCCGTTTGTTAAACTGAAAAGGCCTGACTTCAAAGTTACACCCCTGGACCTTCAACAAACTAGTTTAGCGCTCTCTTAGTGTGACTATGGGCCATTCTGGCTAGGACAAGGCTTACTTAGATTAACACCAGAAACCCGTCTCTTTATGTCAGTCTACCTCAGAGAGAAAGGAATAAAGAGAAAGATCTTTGTTAGTTTACCATCCCCTGCCTCTATTTAGAGAGAGGTGCTGTAAATGTAGTGTAAGGAGGAGTGGTCTGCTGACAGAGCAGAGGGAGACTACATGTAGTGTAAGGAGGAGTGGTCTGCTGACAGGGCAGAGGGAGACTACATGTAGTGTAAGGAGGAGTGGTCTGCTGACAGAGGAGAGGGAGACTACATGTAGTGTAAGGAGGAGTGGTCTGCTGACAGAGGAGAGGGCACCTGCGTCCCAGATGGCAATCTACTCCCTTTATAGTTCACCACTTTTATTCTGGTCAAAATAGTGCATTATATAGGGAACATTGCCATTTGGGATGCAAAACACAGCTTGGGTTCTCCTAAGTGAGGAACGCAAGTGTACTCCCATCTACTGCTCTGTAGACGAATCATATTCTAATCCCCTAAACCAACCCAGAACCCTTCAGGACCCAGCTGCGAACGATCCGTAGCGACACTTTTGTTGAGATAAAACTATTGAGTGTAACAGAGTGCTTACAAACAGGGCCAAATAAGTCTGATCTACAGTACATACATGTCAAACTATAATTACACAATTGGCAAAATATATATTTCTGATACAGCACTTCTACAGGAAATATGCTAATGTTTGACAGCAGAGATCATCTTCCTCTGATCTAGTTTTACATAATATTAAATAGATCAGCACTCCTACTCGAGACCCCGAACGAACGAACGAACGAACGAGAGAGAGAGAGAGAGAGATACTTTATTGATCCCGGTGGAAATATATTTGTAAAGCAGCTACAAAAACACAGGGCAGGTGCAAAATGCCAGAACGAAAATACACAAAAGACAGATACACATAAACATTGTGCAGCAGTATGAAAAAGTATAAAAATACACAAAGTCTGGAGTGCAAAAAGCTATAGAAACGCATTGCATAGTATGAGTGAATGGCTGAATATGTACACCATACATTGTTAGGTGAAAAAATAATACAATTATTGCACGTTGATATAAATAAAAAAAGTTTTTGCATGGTTAACTATACAGGTCGATGGCAGAGAAAGATACTTAAATAGCTAAATGTGCATATGATATAAGTGAGGGTAATAATAGTTTACTTAATATACAGTCTGGTTAAATGTAGAGGTAAATGACAGGAAGTGATACTTAAATAGCTCAATTTAAACTTTAATTAAATTAGTTGACTCTTCACATGGGATGATTTCACTGAACAACAAAAGGGATTATTGAATGATCCATCGCCTCTCCCAAAAACATTTAACATACATCTGTAAAATGATAGTCTAGCAACTAAAGCTTTGGTTGTTTTCCTCTCAGGCTTCCATGTATTCTCCCTGGACCTCCTCAATGTCCACCTCTTGAAAATCAGACTGAGGCCTCATCTTCACTGTCACTTTCCAACCTTGTTGAGGATGGCTCGGTCAGGATCAAAAAGCCTAAAATTTGCCCGGATGGCCACACATTTTTCAACCCTTGTATTGGTCAGCCTGTTGCGTGCTTTGGTGTGTGTGTTCCCAAACAAGGACCAGTTGCGCTGATGTTGGTGGGATTTTAGAGGATGATGGAGGCAACAGGGGAAAGAGCCTCAGCTCTACAAAGTCCCTTCCACCAGGTGGCTGATGAGAAATGTTGGCACGACTGCCATATTGCATCTCCATCCCAAAGCCCTTGCTTGGAAGTGTACTTTGCCAGACTGCCAACAACCTTGCCCTTATCCAGACCAAGGTGGCGAGACACGGTAGTGATGAAACCACATGCCTTGTTGATCTCTGCACCAGACAGGATGCTCTTGCCAGCATACTTGGGGTCCAACATATACACTGCAGCATGTACAAAAGGGATTATTGGGCAGGGCCGTACAGATTTCTTCTCTTACATCTGCAAGCAGAGTCTGAACATCAGACAGGATGGCATTGTCTCCCTTAATCCGTGCAATGGCTACTGCTATAGGTTTCAGAAATTTCAGGCTGCTTACCGCTCTCCCAAAATACATAATCCAGGGGGATCCTCTTGATGGAGATGTCCATATCGGCAGACTGTGATATGGCCATTTCTTGGAGAGACTCCTTCCCCTCCAGGAGACTGTCAAACATGACACCACCCCAACGGGTGTTGCTGGGCAGCTTCAATGTGTTGCTCATATTCTTCTCACTTTGCTTGGTGAGGTAGATTGCTGCTATAACTTGATGACCCTTCACACACCTAACCATTTCCTTGGCTCTCTTGTAGAGTATATCCATTGTTTTCAGTGCCATGATGTCCTTGAGGAGCATATTCAGTAAAAAATAAATAAATACAATTCCATGTACAGATAAATGGTTAAGCAGTTAGATTAAACAACTCCTTTGTAAGATAAATGTTTTAAAATGAAATGTATGGAAACAGGTGAATTAACACTCCTTAGTTAGCAGACTCAAGCAAGCTAAAACCCACATGGTAGCAAAAACTAACTAGCAGAAATTGTCAACAAGTTAGAAATTATTTAAAACACACTTTGCTGTAGGCTACTATTTACTAGTAAACAAAATAATGTATGTCATATAAAATATATTCACCCCACCCAGTATTGTAATTACATGCTACCAGAAAGCATGTAGTCCTTGGCTCAGACAGTGTAGAAGTGTGGCCTCGATAGCATCTCATTAATGTGCAAGATCTTGAGAATCAGCTGTACATGTGATGGAAGAGTGCACTGCACATGCAGAGGGTTGCAATTCCATTGAATTGGGGAAGGTTTAACCAAAATATGCCAAACGACCTAGAATTGCCTTATGTGTATCCCACATAAAAGGTTCACTGTTATAAGCTAACTTTTATTAATTTAAGCAAGATTCACCAAATTCCCGGGCTTAACTTCCCATGGAAACTTTTCGGAAATTTACTGGAAAATGTTTCCGATCCTTTGCAACCCTAGTTAGGGCAGCTGTGACATGGTGGTGGTGGTCGCGTTATGGCAGCCATTCATATCTGTATCACTGTTAGTTTGTGAGTCAGTACACTATCTTGAACAAACATCCTGACAGGCTGACTGCACATTGCTGTATCACTCCCAGGCAGCCCAAATCAAGGTAGTTTCCATGTAAAAGGACCCATGTGCACCAACAAGTTCATAGGAGAATGTCAAATTTTGTGTCAAATGAAAACCAAGAGTTTTTTTTATTTTTATGAAGGCATTCCATTTTTCAACCCTTTTCTATCCTAAAATGTTGGAAGAAGCAAAGCCTTTGATTTCTGGTAAAAGGTATTCGAAATACAATGAAGTAAAGACCCGTACCAACTATGTTTAGTTTTGGATACAATGTTCTGCCTTCTGTAAGATGGAGAAACTATGCCTTGAAATTCCGTTACCAAAAACCCACATATCTTTAAGATATGAGGAGGAGAGAGGATAATGAAAGTGTAAAAAGGTACACCTATTAATTAGTTATAGTATTACCAAATGCACTTGAATTGGCTACAATGGGAAATTATTGTAGAAAACCAGTTAGGTTCACACGTTTGGACAGTAGAGTACAGTAAAATGTACAGTAGAGTTCCGCAAGGTACCGTAGAGTTCCGCACGGTACCGTACCAATGTAAAATTAAGTCTAAGAATAAAACAGACAAGTCAATAAGTCTTGTTCAATTAAGCATTGAGTGGTCTGTGAGGATTGAACAGCCAGCAGTGGTAATATTGGACAGAATTAAGATGACAAAGTCCGGGGAATGTCCTGACTGTGGTGGGCCAGGCCAGCTGGCTGACTGGGGAGGAAGGAAGTCTCTGGAATGTAACGACTAATAAGACAGCTCAGTCAGGGAGAAAATAAAAAGTACAGTGTCTTCATCACAGAGCTAGTAACGGAACAAAACCTGGAAATCAGTTCAATGGTTATGGTTCCATTAATGAGTTAGCTATGTTCCTGTTGAAAAAACTAAAAACGTACAAGCTGAACCAGGGAGTGGGAGCTAAGAGAGAGAGTGGACCTGGGTCTCAATGTGGTCTACAGCAGACAAATACAACGTGTAAGAGTTATAAGGAGAATCAAGTTGGCTGAGCAAACCCTTCACTCTCTGTTTGACAATGCAATTCCTCCCATGTTGGGGATGTTGAAAAGAGTCACTTTTGAGAGCTTGTGACAAGCGTGAGGTGTACAAACCACAAGATAAGTGTTTGTATGTGTGCGTCACTTGATTGAGTCACACAGACACACCACTCTTCTCAAACATGACATTAGAATAGCTATCCTGATGAAATCAGACAAACAGACAGGTTCTTTATGCTCTGACTATCATGATGGTAACAAGGTAACACAAAGAGCACTCTGTATGCCTTTGGCAGACTTCATAACACTACAGAGATTCACAATGAGGTGTTAGTGGTTGCTTTGGCAAATGACACAGTTGGAATACTCTCAACACTGTCCTTTGAGGTACTCTGTTGTTTTGAAGTGAGGCATGATCACATGGTGATAGGAACCAATGGACCTCTTGAGCAAAGAAAAACATGTATTCATCTGAGTCCATTATGCCTAATACAGCATGAAGGAGCTGAGCTGGCAGATAATACAGTCACTGTTCAACTGACCTTAACTGCCTTTTAGGCTACACTTGAATAAACTTCACTGCAACTGGTTCAACTGGTTCAACTTCCCTGCAACTCAACGTCTGGTTCAACTGAGAATTTTCCTGACGAAGCAGCAAACTCTCCGACCTTGTGTCTTTTGATGCTGTTATCAAACTTCAGCAGAATCAAAAATGGAAAATCAACCTCCCAACCTCATGTGAAAACTAGCATACAGTATTGTGCGCCTCAGAGTTGACAAGACAGGTCTCATAATCCAACTGTGTCCTAGAGGTCTGGAGCATGAGTAGGGGAAATGTGATGTTCAGGTGGGTTTGTGTGTGTGTTCTCTCTGCAGTGCGAGGATGGGTGAGGATTCTTTCTTCATGTAGTGAGGACTGTGGGTGTCTTTCTGCCAATGTCAGAGTGGTGAGGGGGAGGATGGGAGGAGCTAACTGAACATGAGGGGCCATGTGGGGGAAAACAGCAACAGCTCTCAACAACAGATGGAAGAAGTAGAAGAACAAGGTGAGCAGAAAGAGCACGAGCAAAGACACTAGATAAACGTCTGCGTCCTAAAAAGGCACCCTATCGCCTTCATTTAACCTTTATTTAACTAGGCAAGTCAGTTAAGAACAAATTCTTATTTACAATGACGGCCTACCAAAAGGCAAAAGACCTCTTGCGGGGACGAGCTATAGAATTAAAAAAATAGTTTTGGCGCAGGTACAGCCAACCAGCACTAGATAAAGCTACCCATCAACAAACAAATATCGCTATAATATTGTTTAAAAAAATAATATTGCAATATTATATACTTTCTTTCCCATGTGCTCTGGTCAAATGGAATGCACTATTTTGAGGCACTACCCCTGTTTGACAGGCGATGATTAGTCATAGACCCAGCTAATCCAGTGTAGGGTTGCAAAAGGGTTGCAAAAAATTTCCATGGGAAGTTAAGCCCGGGAATTTTGCTTAAATTCATCAGAAAATATCTTGCACACTAATGAGATGCTATTGAGCCCACACTACTACACTGTCTGAGCCAAGGACTACATGCTTTCTGGCAAGTTTTGATTACAATACTGGGTGGGGTAAAAATATTTTATATGACACACATGATTTTTTGGTTAACTAGTAAATAGTAGCCTACAGCAAAGTGTGTTTAAATCATTTCTAACTTGTTAACAATTTCTGCTAGTTAATCTTTGCTACCATGTGGGTTTTAGCTTGCTTGAGCCTGCTAACTAAGGAGTGTTAATTCACCTGTTTCCATACATGTTTAATTGAAAACATGTATCTTACAAAGGAGTTGTTTAATCAAACTGCTTCACTATTTATCTGTACATGGAATTGTATTTGTGTTTTTTTTTTTTTTACTATTTTTTCTACTCTTTACAGGAAAATGTAAAAAATCTGATCTGTGGAGACATTTCACTGCAGCTAATGTAGAAGAACTGATAGATCTAAAGAGACGGGTGAGTATCTAAAACCCTATTCACACAGGACTAGTGTTACTATAGAACGTCGTTATGTAATTATTACCCCAGCATGTCTGTTTTTCCAGGGGACAATTCCGACGGGATTAGGTTTACCAAACTGCCCCTGTAATTATTTTTTTCCCTCATTCACAATTTACCATGACAGAAGCCCCTTCTAGGCGTGAAGATATTTCAAATGTCTAGGGATAGCCTAATATTGGCCTAATGGCCTTCAGCTCGGAGAAAGTCCAATTAATAATGCATATTAATAAGCACCATGAACTGTAACCTATGCAGACATTTCATTACCTGCCGTATTTGGCAATTTATCAATTCATTGGCACAATATCGTCCACTTCAACTTTTAAAAGAAGTATGGCACTATGAAAGTAATGACATACTACTAAACAGATCTGCTGGCTATGTGCATAGCACTTTGTTAAAAGTATCAATTTGTTTCCATGTTCTTACCCAAACTGAGTACAGCCCCTGTTCAACTCTAATAGCCCTCAAAACACAGGGATGATGAGTCATACGGGATAAGTATTATCAGAGGACCTTGGAGTTTCCCGGAAAACAGTAGGTTTTTAGGGCTGGAATAATAACCTTACGGCCAAGTAAAAAAAAAAGAAAAGAAAACTGACATGGCAGATTCGGACAGGACAAAATGACAGATGTGGCGATTTATGCTTGTGCACATAATTACTTAATTACATCAGTAAAACTGATGCCATCCAAATAGGGCATAGTTTTTGTGTTGTTGTGGGTTTGTATGTGTATGTGTCTATTTCAGGAAATTGCTTCCTGGAGCAGCTGATTGGTCGGCCCCATCACTGATTGGAGCTCTGACCCCTCCCTCTCGTCAGTGGATACAACTCCTTCTCCAGCTTGATAAAAGCCTCAGTGTTCCTTCATCAGGAGAGGATCATTGTGTTGGGTGTGGTTGCTGCCTGTGAGCGTTAATTTTATGTTATTTGTTTGCTGGACTTTTAGAGGTATGTGTCCAGCAAATAGGAATTAGTGTTTTGTTGTTGTTGTTTAACTACTGGTGTACTTGTGAATAATACTTTGTTTTATTTGTTCCCGGGGGGGGGGGGGGGGGGGGCGCACCTTGGGAGTGCTTAGCAAGAGGCCTGCGGGCATACATTACCCGTAGTATTTTAATTGTCTATGCACACTAACAGCGAGTCTAGTTGACGCTGTGTTATGTTGTTCATTTGGTGTGCTGTCATGTCCCAGCCTAAAATAATCTTTGGGGCCTCAGCAGTGCTGAGTCTGGGTAAAAGAAGTTGTTCTGGGTACCATCCTGTCCCGTTCCAAAAACTCACTGGAGAAGGCGATGTCTCAAAAAGGCTTCTTAACAGCGTCTACCCACGAGCCATGAGATTCCTGAATAGATAATCAAAGGGCCACGCTGCTGCTACTCTGTTTATCTATGCACAGTCACTTTAACTCTACCTACATGTACATAATACCTCAACTAACCGGTACCCCTGAACATTGACTCTGTACCGGTGCCCCTGTATATAGCCTTGCTATTTTCCTGCTGCTGTTTAATTATGTTACTTTTATTTTCTTAAGCATTGTTAGTTAAGGGTTTGAAGGTAAGCATTTCACTGTAAGGTCTACACCGGTTGTAATTGGCGCATGTGACAAACATTTGATTTGAAATGGCTCCCTATACATCGCAGCACTTTTGACCAGACCAATTCTTTACCAACCACAGCTTTACATAAAATCGGCTAACTTCTTTAGTGAAGTGCACGTTGAAAGATATGACTTAGATAACTGTGGGGAAAAGTTGAATTCAAGTTTTTTTTTAAAACACAGAGCTTTAGAAAAACACTCCAATGGGTTAGTCCCATAGCCTGACTCATACACCCTACTCTGCTGGCATCAAAGCAGAGGGGTGAGTGTGTCTTAATGTGTGTGTAATAGCATAAACAGGATAAATGGGCCCTAACGGGATTGGCCTAGATATGTTGGGTCATGCCAGTGAGAGTAGTGTGTGTAATACTAGCTAACCCATGGGTGTTTCTGTTACCTGTTCTTGCAAACAGGTCTCTGACCTCCAAGGGGTGTGTGCATGTGAGAGAGTGAGAGTGCCCCCGCCTTGCCAGGCCACACAAAACCACCCTGTTAGCAGCCCACCACTCCCCACAGTGAAACCCTACAACAACTCTGCCTCTTTCTGCCACAAGGAAACGTTCCACATTAGCATTTCCGGTATTCCAGCCCACACCGACTGACCTGTGATTCACAAGCCCCAGTAACTAACACCCGAGCACGTCACTACATGTCACAAACTTAACAGAAAGTGAACCCAATCTAAAACAGGAAAGGTTAGTGGTGACCTCATTCGAGAGGTTACTGAAGACTACAATAGTCATGACATTCAGTCATGAACAGGGCCACGCATAGAGACAGACCGATTAAGGAAATCTTTGACTATGTGCACACTCAGTGAGCATAGCCTTGCTATTGAGTAAAGCCGCCGTAGGCAGACCTGGCTCTCGAGAAGACAGGCTGTTCACACTGCCCACAAAATGATGTGGAAACTGAGCTGCACTTCCTAACAAATGTATGACCAGAGACATATTTCCCTCAGATACAAATACCCACAAAGAATTTGAAAACAAATCAAATTTTGATAAACTCCCATATCCATTGGGTGAAAAACCACAGCAGCAATATTTGTGACCTGCTGCCACAAGAAAATGGCAAGCAGTGAAGAACAAATAACATTGTAAACAACGTATATTTATTTATTTTCCTTTTTGTACATGTTAACATGTATCCTATGCCAATAAAGCCCCTTAATTTGATATGGAGACCGACAGAGTCAGAGACAGACCGACAGAGTCAGAGACAGACCGACAGAGTCAGAGACAGACCGACAGAGTCAGACCGACAGAGTCAGAGACAGACCGACAGAGTCAGAGACAGACCGACAGAGTCAGAGACAGACCGACAGAGTCAGAAAGCCAGACCGAGTAAGTGACAGAGAGAGAGACCGACAGAAAGGAGATAAGCATGGTTGAACACCAGGCAGCCTGTTAAATCAGGTAAATTATTCTTATGAAAATGATATCGGATGATGAAATTAGTCACCTTAACTCTAAGGGAATTGCTGCTATGATTAGGATACATCCAGAACATAGATGTCTTTGATTTCTCTCGCTCTGTCTCCCTGGCACGGTGTTTAAGTAAATAGGTGTGTCTCGTCAATCAACACAATGACGAACACTTCTTCAAGGCAGATTGAAAGAATACCTAAGCGTCTTCAGGCCTTTGACACTCAGTACTTTATAGCCTAGGAGGAGACTGCATGCAGCCCAAGACCCAGTCAGTTTCCCAGGGCCCAGTTAGAGTTTCCCAGTCACAGGCACACATGCGTTTTTCATGCATTCCTGGAATTCCACTTCTGATACTTGGGAGTCTCTGGATTGGCTGGCCAAGACATAAAAAAAAAAATGAGACTCCAAATCCTAGAACATTGCTACCTGGTTCCCCTCTTATCTACAAGGACCACTCCCTCAGATGCTTCCCTGCTCAAGGTGTAGGGGAAGACTTTAGGCTTCATCTACAGTCAAATATTTACTCAATCCTTTGGGTTTTCACAGGAAATTCTTCACATTGATTTATATTGTCTGCAGGTTTTTTATGAAATGTCCATAAAACTGGGAAGCTGGAACTGATTTGGATACCTGACAGTAAAATGCTCTGTGCCTGAAGCTAGTCTTCTTAGGGTGAAGATGCTTTAGATACTCAATGAAGAACATACATTTGAAGTCGGAAGTTTACATACACCTTAGCCAAATACATTTAAACTCAGTTTTTCACTAGTTCAGATAGGATCACCACTATTTTAAGAATGTAAAATGTCACAATAATAGTAGAGAGAATTATTTCTTTCATCACCTTCCCAGTGGGTCAGTAGTTTACATACACTCAATTAGTATTTGGTAGCATTGCCTTTAAATTGTTTAAATTGGGTCAATCGTTTCAGGTAGCCTTCCACAAGCTGAGTGTGTAACTGAGTCAGGTTTGTAGGCCTCCTTGCTCGCACCCGCTTTTTCACTTCTTCACACTAATTTTCTTTAGGATTGAGGTCAGGGCTTTGTGGCCACTCCAATATCTTGACTTTGTTGTCCTTAAGCCATTTTCCCACAACTTTGGAAGTATGCTTGGGGGTCACTGTCCATTTGGAAGAACCATTTGCATTCAAGCTTTAACTTCCTGACAGATGTCTTGAGATGTTGCTTCAATATATCCACATCATTTTCCTTCCTCGTGATGCCATCTATTTTGTGAAGTGCACCAGTCTCTCCTGCAGCAAAGCATCCCCACAACATGATGCTGCCACCCCTGTGCTTCACGGTTGGGATGGTGTTCTTCGGCTTTCAAGCCTCCCCTTTTTTCCTCCAAACATAACGATGGTCATTATGGCCAAACAGTTCTATTTTTGTTTCATCAGACCAGAGGACATTTCTCCAAAAAGTACAATCCCTATGTGCAGTTGCAAACCATAGTCTGGCTTTTTTATGGTGGTTTTGAAGCAGTGGCTTCTTCCTTGCTGAGCGGCCTTTCAGGTTATGTCGATATAGGACTCGTTTTACTGTGGATATAGATCCTTTTGTACCTGTTTCCTCCAGCATCTTCACAAGGTCCTTTGCTGTTGTTCTGGGATTTATTTGCAATTTTCTACTTCCTGAGCGGTATGACGGCTGCGTGGTCCCATGGTGTTTATTTTTGCGTACTATTGTTTGTACAGATGAATGTGGTACCTTCAGGCATTTGGAAATTGCTCCCAAGGAGGAACCAGACTTGTGGAGGTCTACAATGTTTTTTTATGAGGTCTTGGCTGATTTCTTTTGATTTTCCCATGATGTCGAACAAAGAGGCACTGAGTTTGAAGGTTGGCCTTGAAATACATCCACAGGTACACCTCCAATTGACTCAAATTATGTCATTTAGGCTATCAGAAGCTTCTAAAGCCATGACATCGTTTTCTGGAATTTTGCAAGCTGTTTAAAGGCACAGTCAACTTAGTGTATGTAAACTTCTGACCCATTGGAATTGTAATATAGTGAATTATAAGTGAAATAATCTGTCTGTAAACAATTGTTGGAAGAATTACTTGCACAAAGTAGATGTCCTAACCGACTTGCCAAAACTATAGTTTGTTAACATGAAATTTGTGCAGTGGTTGAAAAATTAGTTTTAATGACTTCAACCTGTGTATGTAAACTTCTGACTTCAACTGTAAGTATTGATGTGTTAAGCTGAGCATTGATACAGAATGTCAATGTTGGGATCATTCATTCACTCTCATGTAGCCCACCACCCCCTAAGTCTTAATAAGTCTTATTCCACTATGATCAAGGCCCATCCTCTCAGCTGCCAGCCTGTGGACAGCTGTCGGGAGTTTAAAGTTCCTTGGTGTCCACCTCACTAAGGATCCATCATCGTCCACACACACACACCAACAGTGTCTTGAAGAGGGCACGACAACGCCTCTTCCCCCTCAGAAGGCTGAAAAGATTTGGCATGGGCCCTCAGGTCCTCAGAAAGTTATACAGCTGCACCATTGAGAGCATCTTGACTGGCTGCATCCCCGCTTGGTATGGCAACTGCTTGGCATCTGACCGCAAGGCGTAACACGGGGTAGTGCGTACGGCTCAGTACATCACTGGGGCTGAGCTCCCTACCATCCAAGACTTCTATACCAGGCAGTGTCAGAGGAAGGCCCTAAAAATTGTCCGACTCCAGCCACCCAAGTCATAGACTGTTCTCTCTGCTACCGCACAACAAACGGCAAGTCTGGAACCAACAGGACAATGAACAGCTTCTACCCCCAAGCCATAAGACTGTTAAATAGTTAATCAATAGCTACCCGGACATATCTGCATTGATCCATTTTGCACTAACTTTTTGGACTCATCAAATACGCAACTGCTACCGTTTATTATCAGTCACTTTTTTCCCCTAGTTATATGTACGCATCTACCTCAATTACCTAATACCCCTTTCTCTCTGCATTGTTGAGAAGGGCCAATAAGCATTTAACTGTTAGTCTACACCTGTTGTTTACAAAACATGTGACAAATACAAAAAAAAGTAACAACTTTCCTTGCCTCTGTTTTAGCCCAATGTTCTGTTAAGGTCTATGAATAGGGGAGATATGGAGATATAGTGGGAACTGGACTGGAAATTGAATGGATGGAGTTACTTCCTAGATGACAGAGACTAACCTGGTGTAGGCTACCTTTGGCTCTTCATGATGGCACCCCAGGGAACTACAGTGTTTACCTTCAGAACCGTGCTACATTGTAGAACCGTGCTACATTAAGTTGTTGGCAACATTGAAGGCTACTGTTCAGTTTCAGTTCTTATTCACCCATGTATGATCCGTCGCCTACACACAAACAAACACAAACTCTCTCTCTCTCCCTGATGCGTTACTGTGGCAAAAGCAAACATTGACAAAAAAACACCCACTCACCTGTAATGATTTCCCGTTTGCCCTCATCCAGGTGGCTCGAAATCACGTCTCCCATAGCGACAAATACAACTTAATCAAAATGACAACTCTCCCGTTCGTTTCAAAGGCTAATAGAACAGCAAAATCTACCAACAAATGAACACAGCAACAACTTTGAACTCGGGTGCCCCCTTCTCACCCTTACCTAAAACGCCAACATAACGAGATTTGAGTGCGAGCATGAAAGAATCAAGAGGAAGAGAAACAGTAGAGTAGAACAGCAGGCTGCCGTCTATTATTTCGCCTTGAGAGAGGAAGAGAGACACACCCTCAATGTGAGTTCATATGCCAGTGAGGGGATTTGATTAATGCCCCGGGTGAACCGGGTGAGCGTTGATTGCATTCGTTTTGGATTAGGATTCTGTGTTTGTTTTTTTTGATAAAAAGGCTTTATTAGCTTTTCCAATGAAAGCTAGTTTGAAAAACATAGGCCTATATTTTTGGAAAGGTTATGTTGGATGTCTCTGAACGTTGACATGACGAGCATTCGTGCATATTAGACGACTGTTCGATTTGAGAAGGGCGCTCCTCCCCCACCGATTTTCCCGTTCACTGTACGGGAAATAGCCTAGTGCACTTAATCAAACTCCCTCAGTCTGATATCTTTATGCATGTCGAAGACGTGTTTTTGACAGAGCTATGACTGATGAGGCCAATTCGCTTCTATCAATGGCGCGTCAAGAGATTGCACTATGATTTGTGTACCTTCGCCTCGCGCCTATTCCAGAACGTTTAGCTGGGAGAGGTAGCCTAAAGATTTTCCATAATAGTTGATTGAAATGAAGCTGTGTGTTTGAACTATAAACCAAACTGCTGTGCTTAGCTATTATGCTACATTAGCCTCTTACAAAAGTGTTACATTGCGTGAAATTCATTACTAAATGTGTAATGTCATATATTTTAACATTAAGCCTAATATTTTTTTTACACACAAACAAACATTTGATTAATACAATATTGAATCTGTCATCTTCCTCAAATGAAGGGAATGATGACGCAATCTTTGCAAGAGGGGGGAATATGATTTCATTTGTCCTCAACTCTTGTCTCGGTCATTTTAGTCAGGGTAATGGTGTTTTCAAGGTAACTGGGAACTCTGACAAACATGAGGTCAAATCATGACGTCAGTGATCTTAAGGTCGGAAACTGGAAGCTCTAGAAAGAGGCCCGAGTTCTTGACTTGGAATTCTGAGTCGGAGTTCCAAGTTGTTTTGAACGCGGCATTATTGGGGTTAGCCTGCCCCAGAACCGGTTAGTTCTCTTTTCCATAACATATAGGCTATGTTTGAATGTTCTAACTTGTTTTCATTGAGAAGGCAGAAGAAGCGTTTTTACCAAAAGCAATCACTTTTGCATGTTAAAACAGACTCCTACATAACTCCACGTGCTTAATTACGTCGCTTTTGTTTTGAGCCGACTTTGCTATGGGGTTTGAACTGGGCACCTGGCTGACGACCCGGAGGCAGCTGAGTTCCAAAACAAATGCGATCAACTTTTACCCGGTACAAAACACGCCTAGCAGGGTGCCCTGGCCAGTTTAATATAATTTCTTCAATGGCTGACCCTGGCCACAACACCACTCTCTGAGGGGGAGATGGCATTTTTTATTTTTTTTTAACACACAATTACATTTGACACATGCGTGTAATAGCCTACATACTTGAAATAGGACAGATAAGTACACACACAACACTATTTTATGAGTAAAATGATTAGGATTTATACAGATGAGATGTGCCTACTTTTCAGATCTTCACAAAATGAGCGCCGACCTAATTCAAATAAGGTAGGGAGGAAAATATTTTTAAACAGCCCTTGAATGGGAGTCAAGGGATACTGCATTGATGGTGTGGTCTGAAAGTGCATTGCGAAAGAAGCGGGAGGATCAACACCAAGTGGGTGTATGGAAACCGAACAGCTAATTGGTTGTCACTCAATACCGTTTTGCGTGGCTGCTTGCTTCGTCCTTGTAGCATTTTAGCTAAGCCTAACTCTTTTCCTAACCTTATCACCATTCTCCTAACCTGTCATGTTAATGATCCTTTAATTTAAAGACCATCGCCTCCTTCAGTCTCAACCTAGAGTTTGAACTGAAGCCATTTCTGTGGTTGTGTTTTTGCTATCCATTGGAACCAATTTTGTGTTTGTAGGCCTATATGATGTATAGTAATTGTATCTATATGTATGTTATCCATTCATGCTTTTTATATGTACACTGAACACAAATATAAACGCAACATGTCAAGTGTTGGTCCCATGTTTCATGAGCTGAAAAAAAACATCCCAGAAATGTTTGTGCACTATTTGTTTACATCCCTGTTAGTGACAATTTCTCCTTTGCAAAGATAATCCATCCACCTGACAGGTATGGCATATCAAGAAGCTGATTAAACAGCGCAATCATTACACAGATGCACCTCGTGTTGGGAACAATAAAAGGCCACTATAAAATGTACACTTTTGTCACACAACACCACAGAGAATTGCCAGGGAATTTAATGTTTGTTTCTCTACCATAAGCCGCCTCTGTCTGTAATAAAGCCCTTTTGTGGGGAAAAACGAATTCTGATTGGCTGGGCCTGGCTCCCCAGTGGGTGCCCACCCATGGCTGCACCCCTGCCCAGTCATGTTCAATTGACTAATTTCCTTATATGAACTGTAACACAGTAAAATCTTTGAAATTGTTGCATGTTGGTATTTTTGTTCAGTATGCTGTTGATATTTGTAAATCGAAATAATGAAATGAAATAATTCCACAGCCGGCCATAATTATAAACACCTGTATGTCATTTGAAACCCTATATAACTGGTGACCTGCAGTGTTTGTCATTATTCCCTCACAAAGACAGCATGGCTGTCGAAATGGTGGAAATAAATAAGTGTGCGGCTTGTTCTTTTTAATGTTAATGCTTTGAACCTGCCACGTTAATTCTCCTAACCTGCCACTTTATATCTCCTAACCTGCCACGTTAATTCTCCTAACCTGCTACGTTAATTCCCATGGATCCACCCTTGCCCAGTCACGTGAAACCCATAGATTAGGGCCTAATTTATTTCAATTCCTTATATGAACTGTAACTCAGTAAAATCTTTGAAATTGTTGTTTATATTTTTGTTCATTATACTTTCTGAAGGCACGGTAAAACCTGCCCATACCTTCCATTCTCCTTTCCTGTGTACCTTCTTGATGACGTCATTCATAATCTCTGTAAAGGGAGAAATCATTGATTAGCACACATTTCAGTTTGCACATTAAACGTTTCTGTGATAAAAGAAGGCTTGTCCTTTTTTATGTTAATGTTTTTAACCTGCCACGTTAATTCTCCTAACCTGCCTCGTTAATTCTCCTAACCTAAGAACCTTCTTAAATGGCAACCAATCTGCCCAATTAACTGTTAGGTTTCCATCAGTGGTAGAGAAAGTACCCAATTGTCATACTAGAGTAAAAGTGTAGATACCTTAATAGAAAATGACTCAAGTAAAAGTCACAGAGTAAAATACTACTTGAGTAAAAGTATAAAAGTATCTGGTTTTAAATGTACTTAAGTACAGTGTTGGGAAAATTACTAAATTGTCATACTTCAGTAAAAGTAAATGCTATGCATCAAATTCCCTATATTACAGTGCTTTCGGAATGTATTCAGACCCCTTTACTTTTTCCACATTTTGTTATGTTACAGCCTTATTCTAAAATGTATTAAATCGTTTTTTCCCCTCATCAATCTATACACAATACCCCATAATGACAAAGCAAAACAGGTTTTTAGAAATGTTCGCAAATGTATAACAAATAAAAAACTGAAATATTACAGACCCCTTACTCAGTACTTTGTTTAAGCACCTTTAGCAGCGATTACAGTCTTATTGGGTATGATGCTACAAGCTTGGCACACCTGTATTTGGGGTGTTTCTCCCATTCTTCTCTGCAGATCCTTTCAAGCTCTGTCAGGTTGGATGGGGAGTTTTGCTGCACAGCTATTCTCAGGTCTCTCCAGAGATGTTCGATCGGGTTCAAGTCTTTGGCTGGGCCACTCAAGGACATTCAGAGACTTGTCCTGAAGCCACTCCTGCGTTGTCTTGGCTGGGTTCTTAGGGTCGTTGTCCTGTTGGAAGGTGAACCTGAGCGCCTCGGGCAGGTTTTCATTAAGGATCTCTCTGTACTTTGCTCCATTCATCTTTGCTTCGATCCTGACTAGTCCCTTCCGCTGAAAAACATCCCCACAGCATGATGCTACCACCACCATGCTTCACCGTAGGGATGGTGCCAGGTTTCCCCCAGACGTGACACTTGGCATTCAGGCCAAAGAGTTCAATCTTGGTTTTATCAGACCAGAGAATCTTGTTTCTCATGGTCTGAGAGTCCTTTAGGTGCCTTTTGGCAAACTCCAAGTGGGCTGTCTTGCCTTTTACTAAGGAGTGGCTTCTGTCTGGAGACTCTACGGTAAAGGCCTGATTGGTGGAGTGCTGCAGAGATGGTTGTCCTTCTGGAATGTTCTCCCATCTCCACAGAGGAACTCTAGAGCTCTGTCAGAGTGACCATCAGGTTCTTGGTCACCTCCCTGACCAAGGCCCTTCTCCCCCGATTGCTCAGTTTGGCCGTGCGGCCAGCTCTAGGAAGGGTCTTGGTAGTTCCAAACTTCTTCCATTTAAGAATGAGAGAGGCCACTGTGTTCTTGGGAACCTTCAATGCTGAAGACATTTTTTGGTGCCCTTCCCAGATCTGTGCCTCGACCCAATCCTGTCGTAGAACTCTACGGACAATTCTTTCAACCTCATGGCTTGATTTTTTCTCTGACATGCACTGTCAACTGTGGGACCTTATATAGACAGGTGTGTGTCTTTCCAAATCATGTCCAATCAAGTTGTAGAAACATCTCAAGGATGATCAATGGAAACAGGATGCACCTAAACTCAATTTCGAGTCTCATAGCAAAGGGTCTGAATATTTATGTAAATAAGGTACACTGGGGGCCAAAAGTTTGGAATATCACTGATTCAAGGGTTTTTCTTTATTTGCACTATTTTTATTTGCACAAAACTACGACACAACACATATGAAATCATGTAGTAACCAAAAAATTGTTAAACAAATGAAAATATATTTTATATTTTAGATTCTTCAAATAGCCACCTTTGCCTTGATGACAGCTTTGCACACTCTTGGCGTTTTTTTTATATATATATAGATTTGCTAACATTTCTAAAATCAGCTTTCGCTTTGTCAATATGGGGTATTGTGTGTAGATTGCTGAGGATTTTTATTTATTAAATCCATTTTATAATAAGGCTGTAACTTAAAAAAATGTTTATTTATTTTTATTGGAGTAAAAGTAAAAGTTGTCAAAAATATAAATAGTAAAGTAAAGTACAGATACCCCAAAAAACTACTTAAGTAGTACTTTAAAGTATTTTTACTTAAGTACTTTACACAACTGGTTTCTATACCCCCACTTGTGATCCTCTCACTTATTTCACAACGCCCACTTTCAGACACTCCACCTATGCAGTTACCCCAGAGAGGAAGAGGCGAAGGGAGAGGTTTTACTTATTTGAATAGCTAATTTGAATAGCTAATTTTCTACCTGAGGCTTATTTGATCAAATAGAAGTTCCATAATGGTTAGGTTCTTCTTCTTCTTCTTCTTCTTCTTCTTCTTCTTCTTCTTCTTCTTCTTCTTCTTCTTCTTCTTCTTCTTCTTCTTCTTCTTCTTCTTCTTCTTCTTCTTCTTCTTCTTCTTCTTCTTCTTCGTGTGGCTTTCTTACTGGGGGGCTAGCTCAGCATAGGAAACGTTCTGCCCCACAGGCAATGTAAACCTGTCTCTCTCTCACAGGAACTTCGGATCCCCATCTGCATGGAACCCCCATAGTTGACACCCAGTGCTTTCTCCATCCCAACTGTACACTCTCTCTGACTATGCCCTACTGCACATTTCTCACATCATGGTATCTCCCTTCTACACACTGCTGCAACATGTCCAAATCCTTGGCACCTAAAGCACCGTAGCGGGTTCGGAACATAGGACTTCACAGAATAGCAAATATAAATTAACCTGACCTCATCAGGTAGAAACTCTATGTCAAAGCTCAACAGGGCAGACAACACAGGAGGCTGCTGAGAGGAGGACGGCTCATAATAATGGCTTAAATTAAGTGAATGGAATGGTATCAAAAACACGAAAACCATGTGTTTGATGAGTTCGATACCATTGCCACCGACTACATTTTGAGATCCTCAAGATTCTCAAGATTACTTGGTTTGTTTTCAGGAGACGAAGGTCTTAGCGCCATTTGTACACTTTCATCGCACCTCCTTTGCTACAACTAGCTAACTGTTTGTCATTCCCTCTAATGGTTAGGTTGTTATGAATGCACTGATTTAAGTGGACGCACATGACATTTTGGCAACTTTGAAAAAAAATGTTATATCGGAGGTGTGCCTGTTTTCATAGAGATAGATAGAGGACTCACCACGGATATAACCTCTTATATCCGTGGTGAGCACGGACATAGCCATTGAGGGCTTCCACCATTTTAAAGTAGTCAAATGGGTGGGGATTCAATAAGTTGGCAGCAATCAGCCAATGAAGAAGAACATTGACTACTTTAAAATTGAGATAGCCTCAATGGCGCTGCCCATGCTGTCACAGGCAATATAGTGGCACAGATACAAAGATGAGTCCTCTATATCTATGAAATTTCCCCCCCGGGGGATAAATAAAGTACCTATCTATCTATCTATCTATGGCCGGTTGTTCACACCGCGTATCTGCCTCTCATTGGCTAGTATGGTCCCACCAGATCTCGTCTGCCTCCCATCTTTGAGTACATATTTACATTGTTAGAGCGGTCACTTGACTGTCTTGTCAATAAAATAGAATATCTTTGGTTACCCATACCAGAGAGGAAGAGGCGAAGGGAGAGGGATAACTGGGCCCAAAATCTGTCTTTTTTCCCACTCACCAAGTGAGGAGTTTTTGTATGGAGGTCAATCAGTGTCAAATTTGGTCAACACAAAATGTAATGGTTTATTTGCTACATGAGGATTATTATCGAATAGAAGTTTCGTAATGCTTAGATTGTTATGAGTGTACTGATATAAGTAGGACACGTGACATCACGGCAACTTTGAAACCCCCCCCCCCCCCCCACTTTATATCGGTGTTGTGCCTGTTCTTCACACGAGTATCTGACTTCTCATTAGCCAGAATGGTCCCTCCAGATCTTGCCTGCTCGAGACTGCTTTCCATTTTTTTATAGATGTATTTTCATTGTTAGAGCGGCCACTTGAGTATCTGGTCAATATAATGGATAATATGTCCCCATACTTGTTTGAATGGCACGCGCACAGATGAGCCTAGGCCTATGTTTACTTAGACATTACTGCCCCCTTGTGGACATCTTTAGGTATTTGATAATGTAGCCGAGTGTGTACAGTCGTGGCCAAAAGTTTTTAGAATGACACAAGTATTGGTCTCCACAAAGTTTGCTGCCTCAGTGTTGATGTTGGTAATTTGCATATACTCCAGAATGTCATGAAGAGTGATCAGATGAATTGCAATTAATTGCAAAGTCCCTCTTTGCCATGAAAATGAACTTAATCCCCCAAAAACATTTCCACTGCATTTCAGCCCTGCCACAAAAGGACCAGCTGCCATCATGTCAGTGATTGTCTCGTTAACACAGGTGAGAGTGTTGACGAGGACAAGGCTGGAGATCACTCTGGCATGCTGATTGAGTCAGAATAACAGACTGGAAGCTTTAAAAGGAGGGTGGTGCTTGAAATCATTGTTCTTCCTCTGTCAACCATGGTTACCTGCAAGGAAACACGTGCCGTCATCATTGCTTTGCACAAAAAGGGCTTCACAGGAAAGGATATTGCAACCTAAATACCTAAATCAACCATTTATCGGATCATCAAGAACTTCAAGGAGAGAGGTTACATTTTTGTGTAGAAGACGTCAGGGCGCCCAAGAAAGTCCAGCAAGTGCCAGGACCGTCTCCTAAAGTTGATTCAGCTGCGGGATCGGGGCACCACCAGTACAGAGCTTGCTCAGGAATGGCAGCAGGCAGGTGTGAGTGCATCTGCACGCACAGTGAGGTGAAGACTTTTGGAGGATGGCCTGGTGTCAAGAAGGGCAGCAAAGAAGCCACTTCTCTCCAGGAAAAACATCAGGGACAGACTGATATTCTGCAAAAGGTACAGGGATTGGACTGCTGAGGACTGGGGTAGAGTTATTTTCTCTGATGAATCACCTTTCCGATTGTTTGGGCCATCCGGAAAACACCTTGTCCGGAGACGACAAGGTGAGCGCTACCATCAGTCCTGTGTCATGCCAACAGTAAAGCATCCTGAGACCATTCATGTGTGGGGTTTCTTTTCAGTCAAGGGAGTGGGCTCACTCACAATTTTGCCTAAGAACACAGCCATGAATAAAGAATGGTACCAACACATCCTCCGAGAGCAACTTCTCCCAACCATCCAAGAACAGTTTGGTGACGACCAATACCTTTTTCAGCATGATGGAGCACCTTGCCATAAGGCAAAAGTGATAACTAAGTGGCTCAGGGAACAAAACATCGACATTTTGGGTCCATGGCCAGGAAACTCCCCAGACCTTAATCCCATTGAGAACTTGTGGTCGATCCTCAAGAGGCGGGTGGACAAACAAAAACCCACAACTTCTGACAAACTCCAAGCATTGATTATACAAGAATGGCCTGCCATCAGTCAGGATGTGGCCCAGAAGTTAATTGACAGCATGCCAGGGCGTATTGCAGAGGTCTTGAAAAAGAAAGGTCAACACTGCAGATATTGACTCTTTGCATAAACTGAATGTCATTGTCAATGAAAGCCTTTGACACTTATGGAATACTTGTAATTATACTTCAGTGTACCATAGTGACTACTGACATAAAGATCTAAGAACACTGAAGCAGAAAACTTTGTGGAGACCAATACTTGTGTCATTCTCAAAACATTTGGCCAAGACTGTAGACCGATTCAATTACATATTGCACTTGAGCTGAAAATATAAATTAAAAAGTTTAAAAGTGTGCCACAACAAAATTTGACACTGTAGGTCGTCATTGTAAATAATAATTTGTTCTTACCTGACTTGCCTAGTTAAATTAAGGTTAAATAAAACGTCAAAAAAAAATTTCACTTGATCAATAATACTCTGCAGAAAGCCAAACATATTTGTGTCAATTTAAAAGTTAGGCTATCGGCGTGGTTGTACAGTAGCCTACAGGCAATGCGGAGGCGTGGAAGGGATTAGGTATACTGAACGGAGGGAGGTCTACAGTAGATCGCGGTTTTAGCTGAGGTTAATAGAGAGCGGGGTAAAAGAGACGCGTTCACTACAGAGGCATCACCATGGCACCGCTCGGACTAAAAGCCATTGTGGGAGAAAGTAAGAATTTTATTTGTATTTCAAGATCAACCATTACCGTTATGTAGGATAGGCACTGTGTACTGTTTGTGTAGGCTATTCTATTTTGGACAGTAGCCTATTCTAAAAGTCATTTAGGCTATTTTTATTCATTTGAATTACTATTTTATTCGTATCTTAATTTGTATATAAAACATCCTTTAAATACATCATTTTGCCATAAACGTATCGAGAAGTAGACCTATTGAAAGTAAAATCTAATGCCGTCTTGCGTCTGATACGATTGCACAACCTGCGTAAAGGCGCGCCACTGGCGCTCTCAGTTCTCCTATCTATCTTCCCTATTTCATCTGGTGGTCCCACTTCTTATATTTCTCTACGGGATAGCACAATAATTGAAAAGTCAATTGAGACACCAATGCAGAGAATGTATCAAAAGTCAATGATATCTCTGAAATGATCCACTGTGATACAGTAGGTTATTGGCAGGTTGGTGGTCTTGGCTCTTCTGTTTGTCTTCTGAGACACAATAGTTGTGGTTGTCTGGCTCAGACAGACAGGAGAAGTTTAGTGGTTGGCCCATTTTGGCCCTGGTCAAAAGTAGTGCATTATATAGCGAGTAAGGAGCCATTTGAGAGGCAGACATTATCTCCCGTCCAAAGCTGCTTGTGAGTTTGTCTTGTTGCTGACTGACTCTTTTATGGGGCATTGGGACAATTCCCCCTAGCTAAACCAGTTGGTTAATTGGATAGTGAATTAATTCAATGATTGACAGACAAGTTACCTCTATAACCACCAACCCATGTTCAAAACAACATTGTTTGAAAATCAAATGAAAATCAAATCAAATTTTATTGGTCGCACACACATATTTAGCAGATGTTATTGTTGGTGTAGCGAAATGCTTGTGTTCCTAGCTCCAGTGAAGTATAGGCCTATTTCTGTATCTTGATAAGCTTTTGGTTTGTAGGATATATTGTCATGGGCGTTGTTACTTCACATCCTGTGGGACAGAAAGAGCCCAGAAATAGCATCCCGGTCCTGTGGCGTAAGAGGATTGGAAGAGATTAAGCCTTGTGATTGCTGTGTGTCCCTCTCACTGACTCACTCAGGAAACGGATGGCCGAGCATGCCCCCATCCACATCGATGGGGCTTTAGTGGAGTGGGTCGAGAGCGGGTTGAGAGTTCCTCAGTGTCTACATCACTAAGGATCTATCATGGTCCACACACACCAAGACAGTCGTGAAGAAGGCACAACAACGCCTCTTCCCCCTCAGGAGCCTGAAAAGATTTGTCATGGGCCCTCAGATCCTCAAAAAGTTATACAGTTGCACCATTGAGAGCATCTTGACTGGCTGCATCACCACTTGGTATGGCAACTGCTTGGCTTCTGACCACAAGGCACTACAGGCACTACAGACTACAGGCTCCCTGCCATTCAGGACCTCTACACCAGGCGGTATCAGACGAAAGCTCCCCCAAAATTGTCAAAGACTCCATCAACCCAAGTCATAGACTGTTCTCTCTGCTATTGCACAGCAAGCGGTACCATTGAACCAAGTCTGGAACCAACAGGACCCTGAACAGCTTCTACCCCCAAGCCATAAGACTGCAAATTAGTTAACCAAATAGCTAACCGGACTATCTGCATTGATAATATGATTTTACCACAGACTGTCATCTGGGTGGGATAGCCTACATGATAGGAGGAAGCGTTTGTTAAAACACAAGCCCAGCTAACAATCTTAGGGAGATACATGTTTTGTGATGTTACCCATCATGTTCCCCTGATGTTTAAGTGTCCAGTTTTCCATTTGTTATGAACAATCTATCTATGTTAGAAAAATGACTCAATACATGTCAAACAGCATACTGTAAGCACACATACAGTAAAAATGCAAGCATACAGTCAATTTATTTTGCATATGCAAAGAAAGAAAAATCGGCCACAGATTTTCATCGACATTACAGGCGATATTCACCTAGGCCAGACAGCGGGTGAAATATCTTCTGGCATAATGCATACACACCTGACAGGACTCTGCTGGAATGTCACAACCATTGCCTGGAGAAGTGCCATACATTCATGGCCTTTGAGATCTTCCACCTTCCACCGATATGCTGAAAACAAATCCTAAATAGGGTTGAGGAACGGGGAATATGGTGGGAGATAGAGAATTGTAAACCTGGAATGGTCATGGAACCAGTTTGCTGACCTGAGCAGCCCGATGAAACTCATGTTGTCCAAAATTAGAACATACATTTACTGCTCAGAATCACCTGGCCCTCCCTGCTCTGGCTGAAAAAGATTGTCATGTAAGGTGTTTAGGAAATTAAGGAGATGGGCAGTGTTGTATGGTTCAAGGGTGGCATGGTGGTGGAGGACCCCATTGTGGCTCATAGCTGCACATATAGTGACCTTTCCCCCCGCACTGGCCAGGTACCTCAATGATGTTCCTTCCTCTCCTCCTCGTCTTTGCAAAATTTAATCCAGCCTCATCTATGAATTTCAGTTCCTGGGGGATGGGCTTGCATCCAACTCCATGATTCTCTGAAATGACAGTAAATAATGTAATTGCTGTATAGTGAAGTTCACTGGCAACATCAATGTGTCTCTAATGTTACTAGAGTGTAATACTAGTACATTACTAATGTTACTAGAGTGTAATACTAGTACATTACTAATGATTCTAGAGTGTAATACTAGTACATTACTAATGTTACTAGAGTGTAATACTAGTACATTACTAATGTTTCTAGAGTGTAATACTAGTACATTACTAATGTTTCTAGAGTGTAATACTAGTACATTACTAATGATTCTAGAGTGTAATACTAGTACATTACTTACTTGCACATATTTGTACCATTTATGCTTCACTCTTTGGGAGTTCCTTTTAAATTGGACTATGTAGATCTGCTTCATCCGGAGATGGTGTTTCTTAAGGATGCGGCCTATGGTTGATAAGCTCACTCTGATGTTGGATTTCCCGCAGTCTTATGTCATTATTTTCAACTACCATTGGCAGCCTGTAAATAGACGCGTTCCACGTAGTGGTCGTCTTTCAGTTCTACAAAAACAAAAATAACATACAGTACAGTAAACACTACAGTAATACAGTATACAAGATAAACATGTTACAAAGTAGTATAACTCCCACTTTCATACATACAGTAATACATGAAACATTTACTTTGTTTCCCCTTACAGTATGTATTGGAATCTACAGTCTTTACTGTGCTTTATGTTGTTTTACTGTCAAGTAGTTAAATTAGTAGGTCCAGTGTCTGCAGTATAGACCTATTCTTATTTTGGAACGTCCGGATGATGGATGCTACGGGGAAACGGCTCAGATTGGGCTGCACTCTCTGCCCAGCCTCTCTCAAGGTCAAACCATGGTTGACCACATGGTCCACCACAGTCGCCCGAATTTCATCAGAGATTACTCTCCTTGTTCTTGGTCTTCCTCCACCTCCACCTCTACCTCTAGTATTGCATATTTGGTATACCGTTCTGCTAAATTAGTCACAGGTTTGGGTCATTGTGCCTCATGGGCCAGTTTTAGTGTGTTAACAATTGGGAAAAACTGTAAAAGCAAGTCTAAGAAGCGGTAGATCTGTTCTATGTGTGAGCTGAAAGTAGATCTGCTCTATGTCTAAGAAGCGGTAGATCTGTTCTATGTGTGCTATTTCTATGCTTCCCATTCTTAAGTTTCGGTTTTTGAGTCTTTAAATTTTGATTTTGTACACCAGCTTCAAACTGCTGAAAATACAATATTTTTAGTTATGGAAATATATTTCACGGCGGTTTAGATGGTACAATGATTCTCTGCATTATGCATGCTTGTTTTGTCACATAAACTGAAATTAGGCAAACTATTTGAATTTTAGCAAGCAGGAAATGGCGAAGTGATTGTTGCATTAGTGCAGCTTTAATATCTTATTGTCTGAGAACATGGCAACCATGTTCTGTGTGATGTTGGTGGAATATTCTCCTAACCCTCAGAACAACGTTCCCATGAAACATGTCTAGAACGGAATATTTTGAGAACATGGTAACCACATCTGGGGTAAGTTCTGTTTGACATTTAGGGAATTATCGCTTGGAAACAGTCCTTGCACATACTGGAGCATACCTTTGAAAACGTTAGATAATGACCTAATGAGACTCTTTAGGGAACATTCTCTAAAGTTGTGGGAATGTTTGCTGTTAGCTAGTATCTGTTTCCCAAATGGCACCATATTCCCTAGGTCCTGGTCAAGAGTAGCACAGTATAAAGGCAATAGGGTTCCATTTGGGATGCATCAGTGGTCTTCCAGATGGTTCCAAGGGGCGCCAGGTTGCAAAACTCTTCACAGATTGAATTCAAGTGTTACATTGTATGACATGCCTGCTTCACACCCCTCCGAGGAGCCCATTAAATGCCAACTATGGCTGTGCCCTCATCGCTAACACCATTTGTCACCCCCCTAAACTAAGAATTCACTAGAACAAATTATGTGACATGCATTTTTCATCTGAAACATTATGCTTTTGCTAATTTGCTAAATTTGCTAATGTTGTTCCAATTGTCGAGTCAGTGAGACAAGATTTTGGAAGGATGGCCTCGCGATACTTTACTGTATATGACGAGGGGCAAATAGCATACAATGCGTTTATTTATCACAGAAACGTTTAATGTGCAAACTGAAATGTGTGCTAATCAATGATTTCTCCCTTTACAGAGATTATGAATGACGTCATCAAGAAGGTACACAGGAAAGGAGAATGGAAGGTATGGGCAGGTTTTACCGTGCCTTCAGAAAGTATAATGAACAAAAATATAAACAACAATTTCAAAGATTTTACTGAGTTACAGTTCATATAAGGAATTGAAATAAATTAGGCCCTAATCTATGGGTTTCACGTGACTGGGCAAGGGTGGATCCATGGGAATTAACGTAGCAGGTTAGGAGAATTAACGTGGCAGGTTAGGAGATATAAATTGGCAGGTTAGGAGAATTAACGTGGCAGGTTAAAAGCATTAACATTAAAAAGAACAAGCCGCACACTTATTTATTTCCACCATTTCGACAGCCATGCTGTCTTTGTGAGGGAATAATGACAAACACTTTAGGTCACCAGTTATATAGGGTTTCGAATGACATACAGGTGTTTGTAATTATGGCCGGCTGTGGCATGATTTCATTGGTCGATTTACAAATATCAATAGCATACTGAACAGAAATATCAACATGCTACAATTTCAAAGATTTTACTGAGTTACAGTTCATAAGGAAATCCGTCAATTGAAAAAATTCATTAGGCCCTAATCTATGGATTTCACATGACTGGGCAGGGTCATGTGGGCAGGGTGCACCCATGGGTGAGCCAGGCCCAGCCAATCAGAATGAGTTTTTCCCCACAAAAGGAGAATGATCCCGCAGGTGAAGAAGCCGGATGTGGAGGTCCTGGGCTGGCATGGTTAAACGTGGTCTGCGGTTGTGAGGCCGGTTGGACATACTGCCAAATTCTCTAAAACGACATTGGAGGCGGCTTATGGTAGAGAAAATAACATTAATTTCTCTGGCAACAGCTCTGGTGTACATTCCTGCACTTATGATGCCAATTACACAATCTGTGGTATTGTGTTGTGTGACAAAACATTTTAGAGTGTCTGTTTATTGTCCCCAGCACAAGGTGCACCTCTGTAATGATCATGCTGTTTAATCAGCTTCTTGATATGCCACACCTGTCAGGTGGATGGATTATCTTGGCAAAGGAGAACTGCTCACTAACAGGGATGTAAACAAATTTGTGTTTAAAATTTGAGATAAATAAGCTTTTTGTGCGTATGACAATTTCTGGGATCTTTTATTTCAGCTCATGAAACATAGGAACAACACTTGTTGCATTTATATATTTTTATATATTTTTTGTTCAGTATATATTAATACTTTCTGGGGGCACTGTATATCAATGGTTATAAATGACTGTGTCTTGGGTATGAATAACATACCCAAATGGCACCCTATTCCCTATATAGTGTACTGCTTTTGACTAGAGCCTTAAAGTAGCACACTATATAGGGAATAGAGTGTGATTTGGGACATACCCCTTGACGCATTGTGACCTCTGACCTGTGTCCTCCCTGCCCTCCCCAGGTGCTGGTCGTAGACAAGCTGAGCATGAGAATGATGTCATCCTGCTGTAAAATGACAGATATCATGTCAGAGGGCATCACCAGTGAGTACCACTCTGTCAACATCACACATGCACGCACACACACAAACTTACTGTTCAGAATCACTTAAAGGTGCTACACCCTATTTGAAATTCTGCAAATGTCCATAATATATCTGCAGTATTAATGGAATGATAGTGTTTCACACTGTTACTTACCCGAGATTGACTGTGATATTTGCCTATTGATTTTTCCCGCCGGAAAGCTGTTTTGACTTTGTGGCTGTGTTATCTAGTAATTTCCTGGTTGCAAAAATGCTACACTGTTCGCTAAATTTCAGTTTATGTGAGATAACAAGCACTGAATAGTTTAAGGAATCATTGTATCATCTACAATAAACTGTGAAATATATATTCAATAACAAAAAATATAGTTTTTCTAGCTGTTTGAAGCCATGTTACAGAGAAATGGGATGTGGGGGAGATTTGTTTTGAATGCAGCCTCTGTGCTGTTGCAGTTCACCTAGCTTCCACATAGGGGAGACATTCTAGGTGTAGAACCTTTAATTGGCTAACTGAATGGCTGTGCTTTTCTCTCCTGTCCAGTTGTTGAAGACATCGGCAAGAAGCGGGAGCCTCTCCCTAGTATGGAGGCCATCTACCTAATAACTCCCAATGATGAGGTATGGGAGCCATTTAGTAGCCTCTTACTGTAGTACATTCATTTACATATGAGTGTTTCCAGTGGGATATGAAACCCAAAGCTCTGAAGTTGAAGCGCCATGCTCTACCATCTGAGCCACGCAGGACCACATCCATTAAGCTTTCTTTGGTAAGATTCTAATGATGTTGCCGACTGTTCCTTCTCCTCCCCAGACTGTGGAAGCACTCATAGATGACTTCAGAGACCCGCGGTCACCCAGATACAGAGGAGCTCACGTCTTCTTCACTGACAGTGAGTAATGTTAGAGAGACACAGGATGACTACGTCCCATCGCCTACTGTATATGTAAATTAAACTATGGAGCAGTCTGATGCCTCCTGGAGTCCTGGGAAAGGACTAGCAGATGGAACGGCAGGCAACTCCTATTTTACATCATATCAATACTCAACAGTAGAGTATATTGATTTCTATTCTATTTCCTTTTTTCTTTAATCTTTTAATTGATATTTTTTTGTCACTCCCCCTCCCTCACAGCAATCCCGGATTCATTGTTTAATTTGTTGACGAAATCCCGCGCGTCCAAAACCATGAAGACCTTGACTGAGATCCACATCGCCTTTCTGCCCTATGAGTCTCAGGTCAGAACTTGTCTGCCCTTCTGTCACTCTGGAGAGGGAGAGGGAGACAGAGAGAGACAGGGACGAACACGAGGGAGGAGGAAGACAGAGGAGGAAGCACCCTTTAGAGAGTGGGAGAGGGGGAGGGATAAGTGAAGCGTAGGGGAGGAGTCGAGGAGGGATTTCTGAATGAGCTGGGGTTGTCTCCTCTCCTCTCCTCTCCTCTCCTCTCCTCTCCTCTCCTCTCCTCTCCTCTCCTCTCCTCTCCTCTCCTCTCCTCTCCTCTCCTCTCCTCTCCTCTCCTCTCCTCTCCTCTCCTCTCCTCTCCTCTCCTCTCCTCTCCTCTCCTCTCCTCTCTCCTGATGGAATGTTCCAGAGCAGGGCAGAGCGGCTTTAGTCAGGACATGGCTTTGCTGTGACTCCAATCCTCTGCTGTCCTGTTTTCCTCATGTCAGAGCACAAATAGGAAGTTTCAGATTGTAAATAAACTGTAATTTATGTAATCATGGTGCATGGTGGAAATCCCTCCTACGGAGAAAAAAAGTACTGGAGGAAATAATGAAAGATGTGCCATCTGCTCCTACAGCACTGTACTGTGTTGTCAGTCAATTGGGCAGCACTCAGTATGACTCAGTATTACTCAATCACAATCTCACACACTGCTACAGTTTGACCTGGACAATTCTCCCAAATTCCTGGTTGTAGGATTCATGGATTTCTTGCTTATTCCATCTTGATTACATGAATATTCCAAACAGGAGTTCTGGAAAACCTAGGAAGTTTGGGAAAGTGACCGGAATATTTGGGGTCTAGGCCGGACAACTGTTGATGTAAAAATAGCCTAATAAAATACATTTGATAGATTATTTCTCTGTGTTTATGTAGGTGTTTTCCCTCTTATATCTGTCTTATGTCTGTGTATCTAGGTGTTTTCCCTTGACAAGACAGATGCCTTCCAGGACTTCTACAGCCCCTACAAGGCTGACATCAAGCACAATATGTTGGAGCGCTGTGCTGAGCAGATTGCCACTCTGTGCAACACCCTGAAGGAATACCCTGGCATCAGATACAGAGGGTAAGAGAGAGAGCGAGAGAGA
Organism: Thymallus thymallus; assembly: GCA_023634145.1. NCBI lineage: Eukaryota > Metazoa > Chordata > Actinopteri > Salmoniformes > Salmonidae > Thymallus > Thymallus thymallus. The sequence goes on along the minus strand of CM042402.1, from coordinate 7,762,957 downwards.
GCGAGAGAGAGAGAGAGAGAGAGAGAGGAAGCACTCTCAATAACTTGGCTTTCTATTGCCCTGATACATGGCTGTTAAATACTATGGTGTATAACACCTGTATAGAGTGTTGGAAAGCTAAGAGCCTGTCTGTTGTCTACTTGTCTTGACACAGAGAGTACAAAGACTGTGCCACTCTGGCTCAGCTCCTGCAGGACAAGCTGGACGGCTACAAGGCAGATGACCCCACCATGGGAGAGGTGAGGCAGGAGAGGAGAGGAGAGCAGACAACCTGGGTTCCAGTCAATTCAGATAGTAAACCCAATTCCACGTTTTCCTCATTTAAAAACATTGGAGTGAATTGGTATTGAAATTTCAGTGTACTCCCTGAATTGACTGGAATTGGAATTGACCACAACCCTGCAGCCAACCAACTACCATAATGATTTCACTGGGACATGAAACAGAGAGAAAGGGCCTTAAAAAACACACTGAGCCGGGGAACGGCTAAAAGCAGCAGGTGGCCACGGTGTGTTAGCGATCACCTGCTGGGTGTCAAAAAACGGTGGCCGTTCAACGTATAGAATTGTAGGGAAATGAACAGAGAAATGACATCCGATATTCAGGTCAGAAGCGATAGGATAGTCACCAGCTGGTTTTACACTTCCGCCAGCACCATGTGTTTTGTCTTTTAGGTTACATTGAAACACGTCATTACATAAAACCAATGTAGCACGCACAGGCAAAATAATGGAATAGTTGAATCTATGGTTGTTGTAACGTTTTGGAGGCTGTGTATGAAAATGGAGTAGTTTAGTCAAATCATAATGTAAACACACACATACACTGGCACATGGAGGAGCTGTATGGCTCAGTTGGTAGAGCATGGCGTTTGCATCACCAGAGTTGTAGAAACATATTATTGTCCAGCCTTTTATCTTAGTCATTTTATATTTCCCCTCTTTCTCTCCACCCTGCTTAGGGTCCGGACAAGTCTCGCTCCCAGCTCCTGATTCTGGACAGAGGCTTTGACCCGGTCTCGCCCATCCTACATGAGCTCACCCTCCAAGCCATGGGCTATGACCTGCTGGGCATCGAGAACGATGTCTACAAGTAAACACACACACAAACACACACACACATATGCACGCACATAGGCACAGCCTAGCCTAGCAAGGGGTTCATAACACACTGGGCACCACATAATTAAATAGAACATATAGGATCTCTATCCCTATGTGAACAATAGGATCTCTATCCCTTTTGAGAACAATAGGATCTCTATCCCTATGTTAATAATAGGATCTCTATCCCCATGTTAATAATAGGATCTCTATCCCCATGTTAATAATAGGATCTCTATCCCCATGTTAATAATAGGATCTCTATCCCCATGTTAATAATAGGATCTCTATCCCCATGTTAATAATAGGATCTCTATCCCCATGTTAATAATAGGATCTCTATCCCCATGTGAATTAAAGAACATCTATGCCTGGCAGCATATCTTTAGGTCCATCTCTCTTTTTGTTAGGAAGTCACCCTATACTGTAGTATATTCTGAATTCTAAATTAATTTGAACATATCTGTCTTTGCTGTTATGGGCTGCTCTCTCTCTCTCTCTCTCACTCACTCTCACTCTCACTCTTTCTCTCTCTCTTTATCTCTTTCTCTCACCTCTCTCTCTCTCTTTCTCTCACCTCTCTCTCTCTCTCTCTCTCTCTCTCTCTCTCTCTCTCTCTCTCTCTCTCTCTCTCTCTCTCTCTCTCTCTTCTCTCTGTGTGTATCTCTCTCTCTCTTTCTCATCTCTCTCTCTCACCTCTCACATCTCTCTCATCTCTCTCATCTCTCTCTTTCATCTCTCTCTCTCTCCCCCTCTCTCTTACTCTCTCTTTCCCTCACCTCTCTCTTTCTCTCTCTTTCCCTCACCTCTCTCTCTTTCTATCTATTTCTCATCTTTCTCTCTCACCTCTCTCTCTCTCTCTCATCTCTCTCTCACCTCTCTCTCTCGCTCTCGCTCTCTCTCTCTCTCTCTCTCGCTCTCTCTCTCTCTCTCGCTCTCAATCTCTCTCTCTCTCTCTCTCTCTCTCTCTCTCTCTCTCTCTCTCTCTCTCTCTCTCTCTCTCTCTCTCGCTCTCATCTCTCTCTCTCTCTCTCTCTCTCTCTCTCTCTCTCTCTCTCTCTCTCTCTCTCTCTCAACTCTCTCTCTCTCTCTCTCTCTCTCTCTCTCTCTCTCTCTCTCTCTCTGTATGTCAGGTATGACACCAGTGGGATGGGGGAGGTCAAGGAGAAGGCGGTGTTGCTAGATGAGGATGATGATCTGTGGATGAGTCTCAGACACAAGCACATTGCAGAAGTCACCACGTGAGTCTCTAACAAATAGGATGCTTCCTGGTACACACACACACACACACACACACACACACACACACACACACACACACACACACACACACACACACACACACACACACACACACACACACACACACACACACACATCATTCATTAATTAATCTCTCTCTCACTCACTATCTCTCTCTCAATTCAATTCAATTCACTTTATTGGCATGACGCAACAATGCACATATTGCCAAAGTGTTTGTATTTGTATTTTTTTTTAATTACATCAAAGAACAAGATAACAACATAAAAAAAAAAGGCATTAAATATGTCAGGCACTGTCCCTCAACTTGTGGCAGGCAGCAACATAGGATGCTGCCAGTGCACAGCTGTCCATGTCTTCCCCCAAAAGGATTGGCAGCCTTTCTATTTCAGAGAGGTCCTCAAATCCTCGGACTACTAATTTGGGGAAGTGATTCTCTCTGATAGTTTTACATTTTTCACATTTTGTGAGGAAGTGCAGCTCTGTCTCTGGCTCTGCTGTGGTGCAGTGATTGGTGCAGTGATCTCCCCTTCTCAATAGCAAGGTTGTGCCTGTACTTTGTCAAAGTTTTCCTGAGGTTTTGATCAGTCACCATGGTCAGATAGTTTGCCATGGTGTACTGTTGATTTAGGGCCAAATAGCACTGCATTTTGCTTTGTGCTTGTGTTTGTGTTTTCCAATAGGTAATGTAGTTTTGTTTTAGATGTTTTGTAATTTGGTTCATTCTGATTGATTGGATGTTCTGGTCCTGTGGCTTCAGTGTGTTAGTGGAACAAGTTTGTGAACTCAGCCCCCGGACCAGTTGGATGAATTCTCTCTCTCTCTCTCTCTCTCTCTCTCTCTCTCTCTCTCTCTCTCTCTCTCTCTCTCTCTCTCTCTCTCTCTCTCTCTCTCTCTCTCTCTCTCTCCTACACATTCTAACAGGGCTGTGACCCGTTCTCTGAAAGAATTCTCAGCCACCAAAAAGATGAACACAGGAGAGAAGGTGCTGTACTCTAATTTCAGTCTGTATTAGTCGTACAGTACTTCATTATCGACCTGAGATCACTCCTTTTCCCTCTGTTGTATTGGCTGCTGTGTGTCTAAGAGTGATGTGATGTTCTCGGTTTGTAACAGACCACCATGAAAGACTTGGCTCAGATGCTGAAGAAGATGCCGCAGTATCAGAAAGAGCTGAGCAAGGTAAACATGTCTATGCATGTCCTGTGAGCTATGTGAAAAGAAACTGCACATTTATTATCTACAGTATGTTCAGTTAGAGACCTTTTCCTTGTTAAGGCTTCACTGTCACCAAATACACCCACCATGCTAAATCTGACAACTGTTCCCCCAGGCAGCTATGACATATACCAACTGTTCCCCCAAGCAACTATGACATATACCAACTGTTCCCCCAGGCAACTATGACATATACCAACTGTTCCCCCAGGCAACTATGACATATATCAACTCTTCCCCCAGGCAACTATGACATATATCAATTGTTCCCCCAGGCAACTATGACATATATCAGCTGTTCCCCCGGGCAACTATGACATATATCAGCTGTTCCCCCAGGCGACTAAGACATACATCATGTTGAAGACATTTACTATGGACTAAGTAGACTATTTATGGGATCTAAGGCATAGGTGTCAAACTCATTCCACGGAGGGCCGAGTGGCTGCAGGTTTTCGCTCCTCCGTTGTACTTGATTGGTGAATTAAGGTCACTGATTAGTAATGAACTCCCCTCACCTGGTTTTCTAGGTCTTAGTAAGGAACTCCCCTCACCTGGTTCAGGTCTTAATTGAAAGGAAAAAATAAAAACCAGCAGACACTAGGCCCTCTGTGGAATGAGTTCTAAGGTATGCTGAGGCTTGATGCAATGATACTACACACATCCCAAATGACACCCTGTTTATTCCCTATCATAGTACACATTTTTGGCCCTGGTCAAAAGTAGCTCACTATATAGGGAATAGGGTGCCATTTGGGATGTTGACATAGTATGCACACTTAACCGACTACAGTCTTCTGCCACTGACTGCCTGCGTGTGTGCACCCCTCCCTGTGTTTCAGTACTCCACCCACCTCCACCTGGCTGAGGACTGTATGAACCGCTATCAGGGCACCGTGGACAAGCTGTGTCGTGTGGAGCAGGTGACACAATGACCAGTGTTCAATACCTTCCTCCTCGGTTCAAAAACCAAAGACTATGAGGCGCTTGAAAATGAAGGCCAGAGAAGTTACAGGTGCTGATTGATGAGACCAATCGGCACAGAGTGGACTTGTACAACTTGATGATATGTGTAGGAGCTCTAGTGAATTGCAGTACACTTAGTTTAAATTGGTACTCCAGGTATACACTAAGTGTACAAAACATTAAGAACACCTGCTCTTTCCTTATTGATGTTACTCGTTAAATCCTCTTCCATCAGTGTAGATGAATGGGACAATACCCCAGCTCATGTTACAAATAGTAAAACAGCAGCAGTAAAATAACAATAGCGAGGCTATGTACAAGGGTCAATGTGTGGGGGCACCGGTTAGTCGAGGTGATTGAGGTAATATGTACATGTAGGTAGAGTTAAAGTGACTATGCATAGATAATAAACAGAGAGTAGCAGCAGTGTAATAAAGGGGTCTGGTGGCCCTTTGATTAGCTGTTCAGGAGTCTCATGGCTTGTGGGTAAAAGCTGTTAAGAAGCCTTTTGCACCTAGACTTGGCACTCCGGTACCGCTTGCCGTGCGATAGCAGAGAGAACAGTCTATGATTGGAGTGACTGGAGTCTTTGACAATTTTTAGGGCCTTCCTCTGACACTGCCTGGTATAAAGGTCTTGGATGGCTGGAAGCTTGGCTCCAGTGATGTTCTGGGCCGTATGCACTACCCTTTGTAGTGCCGAGCAGTTGCCATACCAGGCGGTGATGCAACCAGTCAGGATGCTCTCGATGGTGCAGCTGTAAAACCTTTTGAGGATCTGAGGACCTATGCCAAATCTTTTCATTTTCCTGAAGGGGAATAGGCTTTGTCGTGCCCTCTTCACGACTGTCTTAGTGTGTTTGGACCATGATAGTTTATTGGTTATTGGAACTTGAAGTTCTCAACCTGCACCACTACAGCCCCGTCGATGAGAATGGGGGCATGCTCGGTCCTTCTTTTCCTGTAGTCCATAATCATCTCCACTGTCTGATCACGTTGAGGGAGAGGTTGTTGTCCTGGCACCACACAGCCAGGTCTCTGATCTCCTCCCTATAGGCTGTTTCATTGTTGTCGGTGATCAGGCCTTCCACTGTTGTGTCATCAGCAAACTTGGTGATGGTGTTGGAGTCGTGCCTGGCCATACAGTCATGAGTGAACAGGGAGTACAGGAGGGGACTGAGCACGCACCCCTGAAGGGCCCCCGTGTTGAGGATTAGCGTGGCAGATGTGTTATTACCTACCCTTACCACCTGGGGGCGGCCCATCAGGAAGTCCAGGATCCAGTTGCAGAGGGAGTTGTTTAGTCCCAGGGTCCTTAGCTTAGTGATGGGCTTTGAGGGCACTATGGTGTTGAAGGCTGAGCTGTAGGCAATGAATAGCATTCTCACATAGGTGTTCCTTTGACAAAAGATTTAAGTGCATTTGAACGGGGTATGGTAGTAGGTGCCAGGCGCACTGGTTTGTGTCAAGAACTGCAATGTTGCTGGGTTTTTCACACTCAACAGTGTATCAAGAATGGTCCACCACCCAAAGGACATCCAGCCAACTTGACACAGCTGTGGGAAGCATTGGCGTGAACATGGGCCAGCATCCCCGTGGAACGCTTTCGGCACCTTGTAGAGTCCATGTCCCGGCGAATTGAGGCTGTTCTGATGGTAAATGGAGGGGTGCAACTCAATATTAGGAAGGTTCTTAATGTTTTGTCCACACCTGGCTTTGCCCCTTGCCCTACCCCAGGACCTAGCCATGGGTACTGACGCAGAGGGGGAGAAGATCAAGGACCCCATGAGGGCCATCGTGCCCGTCCTGCTGGACAAAGACGTCACCGTCTTCGACAAGATCCGCATCATCCTCCTCTATATCTTCATGAAGAACGGTGAGAGATACATCCCTGTTCTGTGTGTCTGTAGTTTACTATGTACATTACTATGTACTAACACAGGGTTTCCCAACTCAATCCTAGGGACCCTCAAGGGGTGCACGTTTTGGTTTTTTCCCCAGCACTACACAGCTGATTCAAATAATCAACTAATCATCAAGCTTTTAATTGGGTGTGTGCATGTTTCTGTGTGTGTGTGTGCATGCTGTGTGTGTGTGTCTTCGGTGCATGTGTCCATGTGTGTGTTTGTGCATGTGTCAGGTGTTTCGGAGGAGAACCTGTGTAAGCTCCTCCAGCATGCTAACATCCCTCCCGAGGACAGTGACATCATCTCCAACATGGCCCATATGGGCATGCCCATCATCTCAGAGGTGAGCTCCGATAGGAACATAGTAACACCTGGACCTGCATTCATTAGGCACAGAGTGGGAGAAAACTGACTGAAACAGGGAGGCACTAGAAACTAATTTGTCCCATGAGAAACACTTGTTTTTGTTTTCTGTTGCAAATGTTTTGCTACATTTGAATGAATATGAACCACTGTGGAACCACAACTCACAACTCTCTCACACAATAGAGTAGAAACACTTTAACATGTGGCATGAATATGATATCCTCAGTGGTTATATGCTGTCTGTGTCCAACTGAAGAGTATTTGAGTGCATCAGTCATCTACTCTTACACACTTTGAGATTCTTTAAGTAATGAGAAACATTCCTAATAAAATTATTAATCATTATTATTATTATCATTATTTTATTATTTTTTTTGTAGGGGAACGTGGCCCGCAAGGTGAAAAAGACTGAACGGAAGGAGAGAGTGAGTGAGCAGACCTACCAGCTCTCTCGATGGACCCCTCTTATCAAGGACATCATTGAGGCAAGTCCAGTCTGCTATCCTAGACTGTTATACATTGGATTTGACTAGAAAGTAGGGTCTATCCTACAGTAGTTTAGTGAGGGTGGATACTAAGTTAAGACTGACGGGAAAATAGTGTTCTCTAGCTTTTAGGGTTGAGCCAGGGTGTGGATATGAAGCTAGAGTTAGGGTTAGAATTAGGGTTGTGGTTATGGCTATGGCTAGAGTTGAACCAGCGGTGTGGACAATGAAGCCATGGTTAGGGTTGAGCCAGCGGTCTGGACATGAAGCTAGGGTGAGGGTTAGGGTTGAGACAGGGGTCTGGACATGGAGCTAGGGTTAGGGGTATTGACATGAAGCTAGGGTTAGGGTTGAGCTGGGGTGTGGATATGAAGCAAGGGTTAGGGTTGAGCTGGGGTATGGACAGGAAGCTAGGGTTAGGGTTAGGGGTATGGACAGGAAGCTAGGGTTAGGGTTAGGGGTATGGACAGGAAGCTAGGGTTAGGGTTGAGCTGGGGTATGGACTTGAAGCTAGGGTTAGGGTTGAGCTGGGGTATGGACAGGAAGCTAGGGTTAGGGTTAGGGGTATGGACAGGAAGCTAGGGTTAGGGTTATGGGTATGGACAGGAAGCTAGGGTTAAGGTTAGGGGTATGGACAGGAAGCTAGGGTTAGGGTTGAGCTGGGCTATGGACATGAAGCTAGGGTTAGGGTTGTGCTGGGGTATGGACATGAAGCTAGGGTTAGGGTTGAGCTGGGGTGTGGATATGAAGCTAGGGTTAGGGTTGAGCTGGGGTGTGGATATGAAGCAAGGGTTAGGGTTGAGCTGGGGTATGGACAGGAAGCTAGGGTTAGGGTTAGGGGTATGGACAGGAAGCTAGGGTTAGGGTTAGGGGTATGGACAGGAAGCTAGGGTTAGGGTTGAGCTGGGGTATGGACTTGAAGCTAGGGTTAGGGTTGAGCTGGGGTATGGACAGGAAGCTAGGGTTAGGGTTAGGGGTATGGACAGGAAGCTAGGGTTAGGGTTAGGGGTATGGACAGGAAGCTAGGGTTAAGGTTAGGGGTATGGACAGGAAGCTAGGGTTAGGGTTGAGCTGGGCTATGGACATGAAGCTAGGGTTAGGGTTGTGCTGGGGTATGGACATGAAGCTAGGGTTAGGGTTGAGCTGGGGTATGGACAGGAAGCTAGGGTTAGGGTTAGGGGTATGGACAGGAAGTTAGGGTTAGGGTTAGGGTTAGGGTTAGGGGTATGGACAGGAAGTTAGGGTTAGTGTTACGGGTATGGACAGGAAGTTAGTGTTAGGGTTAGAGTATGGACAGGAAGTTAGGGTTAGGGTTAGGTGTATGGACAGGAAGTTAGGGTTAGGGTTAGGGTTAGGGGTATGGACAGGAAGTTAGGGTTAGGGTTAGGGGTATGGACAGGAAGTTAGTGTTAGGGTTAGGGTATGGACAGGAAGTTAGGGTTAGGGTTAGGGGTATGGACAGGAAGCTAGGGTTAGGGTTAGGGTTAGGGTTATGGACAGGAAGTTAGGGTTAGGGTTAGGGGTATGGACAGGAAGTTAGGGTTTTAGTCCACTGACCCCATTTTGTTTCTCTACAGGATGCCATTGAGGACAAATTGGATCCAAAGCAGTTTCCCTACATCTCCCAGCGCACTGCCTCCACCCACTCCAGCGCTCCATCAAGGTATTTTACATCCCCTCTGTAGTCTGTCACTTCTGAGCTTCCAATGACCTACTGGAATTATTCATTTTAGGAGGTAGGAACAGCCTCAATATTTCCCTATACTTTGGTTTGGATGTCGGCATCACTTTAATTGGATAGTCCATCTGCTCTACAAACTATCAACATATTATCAGTAACATGAAAACTACATGTCTGTTGACTTTCAACAAGAAAGTGGCTGTAGTCCATCCACAGATTTTTTACCAACTGTCAGTAGACTATTATCAATATCTCAACCGCTTGTCTTCAACCTTTCAGTAGCATCTTAACAGTATGTCTCATCATAGATGGACTATCCATATAACATGTTACTTGAATGTCCTCTCCTCTCAATACAGTGCCCGGTACGGAAACTGGCACAAGAACAAGGGCCCCACAGAGATGAAGATTGGTCCACGTGTCATCGTCTTCATCATCGGAGGCATGACCTTTAGCGAGATGCGCTGCGTCTACGAGGTCACACAAGCCAATGGCAAATGGGAGGCCATCATTGGTGAGTTGGCAGTATGGGTGGGATGAAATGTCATGGTCATAATTGTACGTCCGACGTAGAATGCACTCTATGCCGGACATGAAAATTCTACTCGTTGCACCACTTAGCCCTTCTATATACATTTTACCTGGATGTAGATTCTATGCCTAGTAGGGAGCAGGCATAGGTTGTACAATCAGAACTTTATTGCAGGGAAAAAGGAGACATCTGCTCCATCATCCTGGCATGGCAATTCTTAGGAACTGTGGAAATCATTAGAATATACTGTTGAAATCCTATAGTTCTGTTCCACTGTCGCTGACTCAGCTGCTGCTGGATGGGATCTGCTTTGTGTGCTCAGATCGGATCAGATCAGATGGTGTTTCTGAGAAAGCATCAGAGACTGGATGTATGTGCTGTTGTGAAAACAGGGAATGGATGCCATGCAGGTTCAGGCACAGAACACAGTTGTACCCCTGCACATCGACTTGGTACTGGTACTCCCTGTATATAGCCATGTTATTACCTGGTACTCCCTGTATATTGCCATGTTATTACCTGGTACTCCCTGTATATAGCCATGTTATTTCCTGGTACCCCTGCACATCGACTCAGTTCTGGTACTCCCTGTATATAGTCATGTTATTTCCTGGTACTCCCTGTATATTGCCGTGTTATTACCTGGTACTCCCTGTATATAGCCATGTTATTTCCCGGTACCCCTGCACATCAACTCAGTACTGGTACTCCCTGTATATAGCCATGTTATTACCTGGTACTCCCTGTATATGGTCATGTTATTTCCTGGTACCCCAGCACATCAACTCAGTACTGGTACTCCCTGTATATAACCATGTTATTACCTGGTACTCCCTGTATATAGCCATGTTATTTCCTGGTACTCCCTGTATATAGCAATGTTATTTCCTGGTACTCCCTGTATATAGCCATGTTATTACCTGGTACACCTGCACATGGACTCAGTACTGGTACTCCCTGTATATAGCCATGTTATTACCTCGTACCCCTGCACATCGACTCAGTACTGGTACTCCCTGTATATAGCCATGTTATTACCTGGTACTCCCTGTATATAGCCATGTTATTACCTGGTACTCCCTGTATATAGCCATGTTATTACCTGGTACCCCTGCACATCGACTCAGTACTGGTACTCCCTGTATATAGCCATGTTATTACCTGGTACCCCTGCACATCGACTCAGTACTGGTACTCCCTGTATATAGCCCAGTTATTACTTGGTACCCCTGCACATCGACTCAGTACTGGTACTCTCTGTATATAGCCATGTAATTACCTGGTACCCCTGCACATCGACTCAGTACTGGTACTCCCTGTATAAAGACATGTTATTACCTGGTACTCCCTGTATATAGCCATGTTATTACCTGGTACACCTTCACATCGACTCAGTACTGGTACTCCCTGTATACAGCCATGTTATTACCTGGTACTCCCTGTATATAGCCATGTTATTACCTGGTACTCCCTGTATATAGCCATGTTATTTCCTGGTACCCCTGCACATCGACTCAGTACTGGTACTCACTGTATAAAGACATGTTATTACCTGGTACTCCCTGTATATAGCCATGTTATTACCTGGTACCCCTGCACATCGACTCAGTACTGGTACTCCCTGTATATAGCCATGTTATTAAATGGTACTCCCTGTATATAACCATGTTATTACCTGGTACTCCCTGTATATAGCCATGTTATTACCTGGTACCCCTGCACATCGACTCAGTACTGGTACTCCCTGTATATAGCCATGTTATTACCTGGTACTCCCTGTATATAGCCATGTTATTACCTGGTACCCCTGCACATGGACTCAGTACTGGTACTCCCTGTATAAAGACATGTTGTTACCTGGTACCCCTGCACATGGACTCAGTACTGGTACTCCCTGTATAAAGACATGTTGTTACCTGGTACCCCTGCACATCGACTCAGTACTGGTACTCCCTGTATATAGCCATGTTATTACCTGGTACACCTGCACATGGACTCAGTACTGGTACTCCCTGTATATAGCCATGTTATTACCTGGTACTCCCTGTATATAGTCATGTTATTATCTGGTACTCCCTGTATATAGCCATGTTGTTACCTGGTACCCCTGCACATGGACTCAGTACTGGTACTCCCTGTATATAGCCATGTTATTACCTGGTACTCCCTGTATATAGCCATGTTATTACCTGGTACTCCCTGTATATAGCCATGTTATTTCCTGGTACCCCTGCACATGGACTCAGTACTGGTACTCCCTGTATATAGCCATGTTATTACCTGGTACTCCCTGTATATAGCCATGTTATTTCCTGGTACCCCTGCACATGGACTCAGTACTGGTACTCCCTGTATATAGCCATGTTATTACCTGGTACTCCCTGTATATAGCCATGTTATTACCTGGTACTCCCTGTATATAGCCATGTTATTACCTGGTACCCCTGCACATGGACTCAGTACTGGTACTCCCTGTATATAGCCATGTTATTACCTGGTACCCCTGCACATGGACTCAGTACTGGTACTCCCTGTATATAGCCATGTTATTACCTGGTACTCCCTGTATATAGCCATGTTATTTCCTGGTACCCCTGCACATGGACTCAGTACTGGTACTCCCTGTATATAGCCATGTTATTACCTGGTACTCCCTGTATATAGCCATGTTATTACCTGGTACTCCCTGTATATAGCCATGTTATTACCTGGTACCCCTGCACATGGAGGTGGAGGTTGTTATATTACTTAGCTCGATCCAGTACAGGACAAGAGGATCCATTCATCTTCAGATCAGTTATCTATCAGAGGTGGAGGTTGTTATATTACTTAGCTCGATCCAGTACAGGACAAGAGGATCCATTCAAGCAGAGAATATCCTTTTACAAAATAACTCCTTTTACATTTTAGTTACAATATCGGATGGACGGATGGACTCGCCCCGTAGCACTCACTTCTGTCATTATTAAGTACTTTGAGAGGCTAGTTAAGGATCATATCACCTCATACCTTACCTGACACCCTAGACCCACTTCAATTTGCTTGCCGCCGCAATAGATCCACAGACGATGCAATCGCCACCACACTGCACACTGCCCTATCCCATCTGGACAAAAGGAATACCTATGTAAGAATGCTGTTTATTGACTATAGCTCAGCATTCAACAACATAGTACCCTCCAAGCTCATTAAGCTTGGGGCCCTGGGTCTGAACCCCGCCCTGTGCAACTGGGTCCTGGACTTCCTGACGGGCCGCCCCCAGGTGGTGAACGTAGGAAACAACACCTCCACTTCGCTGATCCTCAACACTGTGTCCCCACAACCTGTTCACCCATAACTGCGTGGCCCCGCACGCCTTCAACTCAATCATCAAGTTTGCAGACGACACAACAGTGGTAGGCCTGATTACCAACAATGACGAGACAGCCTACAGGGAGGAGGTGAGGGCTCTGGGAGTGTGGTGCCAGGAAAATAACCCTTTCACTCAACATCAACAAAACAAAGGAGCGGATCATGGACTTCAGGAAACAGCAGATGGAGCACGCCTCTATCCACATCGACGGGACCGCAGTTGAGAAGGTGGAAAGCTTCCTCGGCGTAAACATCACTGACGATCTGAAATGGTCCACCCACACAGACATTGCGGTGAAGAAGGCGCAACAGCGCCTCTTCAACCTCAGGAGGCTGAAGATTTTTGGCTTGGCACCTAAAACACTCACAAACTTATTACAGATGCACAATTGAGAGCATCCTGTTGGGCTGTATCACCGCCTGATACGGCAACTGCACCACCCGCAACCGCAGGGCTCTCCAGAGGGTGGTGCAGTCTGCCCAACTCATCACCGGGGGCAAACTACCCACGCTCCAGGACACCTACAGCACCCGATGTCACAGGAAGACCAAAAAGATAATCAAGAACAACAACCACCCGAGCCACTGCCTGTTCACCCCGCTATCATCCAGAAGGCGAGGTCAGTACAGGTGCATCAAAGCTGGGACCGAGAGACTGAAAAACAGCTTCTATCTCAAGGCCATCAGACTGTTAAACAGCCATCACTAGGCGACTCCCACCTGTTTACGTAACCCTGCACCTTAGAGGCTGCTGCCCTATATACATAGACTTGAAATCACTGGCCACTTTAATAATGGATCACTAGTCACTTATAATAATAATAATAATAATAATAATAATTGTAATAATGCTTCACTCATCTCATATGTATATACTGTATTCTATTAAACACACCCGCAATAATATCTGCTAAATATGTATATGTGACCAATCATATTTGATTTGATTTGATTTGAGTGGACTGCCATTTTTGTCATTAAAATGAATCCTTCAGGGGACCCAAAAAACAGGCATATTAAGATACAATGTGAAATGAGCACGCAGCGTTTGTCCTGCTCCCTCCATAGGTTCCACCCACATGCTCACGCCCACCAAATACCTGAAAGAGCTGCAGCACCCTGACTTCCTGGACCCCGACGCTGCCCCTGAAGAACCGGAGGCTGCCCCAGCAGAATGAGAACACACACTGAGAAGTAAAGATGGTTGTTGTGATGTGAAGCCCTTCTCTCAGCCTCCTCTTACCACCTCCCCTCCATTGGCCCAGGACTCTGAGTCCCCTGTGCTGCGTCCCAAATGGCACCCTATTCCTTTTACAGTGCACTACTTTTGACCAGGGCCCATAGGCATCCACACTGTGATTCCCCTGTTTGTGTTCCATCCTCCCTCCGGTTGTTCCATGGTTCAGTCGGTTGTTCCATGGTTCAGTCTGTTGTTTCATGGTTCAGTCGGTTGTTCTATGGTTCAGTCAGTTGTTCTATGGTTCAGTCGGTTGTTCCATGGTTCAGTCAGTTGTTCCATGGTTCAGTCGGTTGTTCCATGGTTCAGTCGGTTGTTTCACGTTCTCACCTCTATTCCCTCCATGTCTGTGTGTATTTGGTCTGTGGTGCTGTCATCTATTCTGTTTATCTTGTATGTGCTCTCTGTATCTGTCCTTGGTATGCTGCATGTAGACCACAGGAGGCTGCTGAGGGGAGGACGGCTCATAATAATGGCTGGAACGGAGAAAATGGAATGCCATCAAACACCTGGAAACCATGTATTTGATGTATTTGATACCATTCCACTGATTCCACTCCAGCCATTACCCCTAGCCCATCCTCCCCAATTAAGGTGCCACCAACCTAACCAAAATTACTTGCCTAGTTAAATAAAGGTTAAATACATTTAAAAATAAAAATAAACTCCTTGGATGTAGACAGTCAAAAGCTCCCCTTTTCTGTGGATATTTTAGTCTTTGAGAAAAAAATATGCCTGTCCATCCATTCAATATCAACCTCTCTGTCAAACTGTTGAGAACCACTTGTATAATTGTTTGGTAACTCTCTCTCTCTCTCTCTCTCTCTCTCTCTCTCTCTCTCTCTCTTTCTCTCTTTCTCTGTCTCTCTCTGTCTCTCTCTGCAGGATCAACCAATATATTCACCCCTACAAGCCTACTTCAAACTCTCAAATACATGGATAAACAAGCAGAGGCTTAAATTGAACAGCCCTCTGGCTGTAGCTGTCCCTCTCCTAACTACCTGTCCTTCTCTTAACTAGCTAACCCTCTCCTATCCTCCAAACTCCCCCAGCCAGCATATTCTACTCATCCATACCCATCCATACCCAACCCCTTCTACTCTACCAAACCCCCATCCATACCAAACCCCTTCTACTCTACCAAACCCCCATCCATACCAAACCCCTTCTACTCTACCAAACCCTCATCCATACCAAACCCCTTCTACTCTACCAAACCCTCATCCATACCAAACCCCTTCTACTCTACCAAACCCCCATCCATACCAAACCCCTTCTACTCTACCAAACCCCCATCCATACCAAGCCCCTTCTACTCTACCAAACCCCCATCCATACCCAACCACTTCTACTCTACCAAACCCCTTCTAATCTACCAAACCCCCATCCATACCAAGCCCCTTCTACTCTACCAAACCCCCATCCATACCCAACCCCTTCTACTCTACCAAACCCCCATCCATACCCAACCCCTTCTACTCTACCAAACCCCCATCCATACCCAACCCCTTCTACTCTACCAAACCCCTTCTACTCTACCAAACCCTCATCCATACCAAACCCCTTCTACTCTACCAAACCCCCATCCATACCAAACCCCTTCTACTCTACCAAACCCCCATCCATACCAAGCCCCTTCTACTCTACCAAACCCCCATCCATACCAAACCCCTTCTATTCTACCAAACCCCTTCTACTCTACACATAACAAGACATAATGAATAAAAGGCAGCATCCATTTCAAACATATCAAAGTCATGTTGTATTCAGATATCATTTAGTGAGTAAGTCATGTTGTATTCAGATATCATTTAGTGAGTAAGTCATGTTGTATTCAGATATCATTTAGTGAGATTTAAAGCCATTTTTTACCTACTGTACATAAACCTTGATGAGTGTATAATAATATAATTTGTTTGTCAGATTGAAGGGAAGAGTAGAGATTTAGTTTGTGATGGATGACAGTTGATACTATTTGAGCAGTGGATGTAAACTGCCATCTCGGATGCCATTGTCGCACTTCCTTAAAATGGAAGCCAGTCGTAGACGAGATTAGATAAGTGTGGGTGAAATTTGAGTAACTATTCAGGCTGGTGGTTGGTGTAGAGTGATCGTCATGTTCCAGGTATTCAGGAATATAAAAGGACCAACTGGGATGATGGTGGGATGGGATGCATAATGTTCCCTTTAATACCCCCTCATAAAGATTCCTGTGTTTCCAACAGACCTGGGTTCAAATACTATTTCAGGTATTTCAATTACTTTTCAATACATTTCAAAACAAGTATTCAGATAACCTTTATTTGAAAAGACAAGTAGTTGAATATTGGAATGTATTTGAAAATACTCAGTACACTGACTCAAATACAGCCCGAGCATTTAACCGAGGTATTTGAAAAGCCAGGTCTGTTTTTAGTGGTTTG
Source organism: Thymallus thymallus (assembly GCA_023634145.1). Classification (NCBI taxonomy): domain Eukaryota; kingdom Metazoa; phylum Chordata; class Actinopteri; order Salmoniformes; family Salmonidae; genus Thymallus; species Thymallus thymallus. The sequence continues at coordinate 7,746,426 of CM042402.1, read as the reverse complement.
GTATGTAGTTTTTATCTCTTGCTTGTAAACGTTCCAGGAACAATGAGCAAAAATACCAATATACTTTCAATATTTTTGAAACTCACAATTTTATATTTTGGAAACATCATCACCATCTTCCTGTAGATAACAGTACAGTTACAGTAGTTGGGCTGTAGCTAACAGTACAGTTACAGTAGTTGGACTGTAGCTAACAGTACATTTACAGTAGTTGGGCTGTAGCTAACAGTACAGTTACAGTAGTTGGACTGTAGCTAACAGTACAGTTACAGTAGTTGGGCTGTAGCTAACAGTACATTTACAGTAGTTGGACTGTAGCTAACAGTACCGTTACAGTAGTTGGACTGTAGCTAACAGTACCGTTACAGTAGTTGGACTGTAGCTAACAGTACAGTTACAGTAGTTGGACTGTAGCTAACAGTACAGTTACAGTAGTTGGACTGTAGCTAACAGTACAGTTACAGTAGTTGGACTGTAGCTAACAGTACAGTTACAGTAGTTGGACAGTGATGATCAACCATTGGAAAGTAATTCCTTTATTTGTTTAGTCTCTGTTCAGGAACATTATGTCATTGATTTGATTTGTTGTTTCCTCTCCCTGTTGACGTTATAGTCTCATTTTTGTCCCAGCTTACAGTGCAGCGTTGACACTGTCATGATGCAAACTCATTTGTTGTTGTTGTTGTTGATGATCTGTTTACTTTCTATTAGGGTTATCTATTATTTCTCAAGATAGATTAATACCACTGTATCTGATCAGAATTCTATGCTTGGAAGTGATTTATCACAAACAATACTTGTTCATGTACTAAAGCTCTAATAAAGTCGCTTCAAAGAAAATGTTGATGTTTTACAGTCTGTTACATTATTACACAAAATTATTGAAATGCATATCAGTAAACAGTTTAGTCATTGAGGGATGGTTGGATAGATTGTACTGCTGCTGATCCCTATTGATGTTACGAACTAGTGATCTGGGGGGTTCAAGAAAATGTTTTGATAGGCTAGCAAAATTTAGTACGGGGTCCCCTGAACTAAACTGTAAGACTTTGTGATAGTCATACTGTAACGTTATACTGTCTGTCAATTATAATTACAGTATTTCAGTACCATTTACAACCACTGGAGGGAAGCATTGGCATATTGCTGGATAAACATAATCATAGCAGCCCCCAGAACATGGCTTTGCTTTGATGGCCAGGAGGAGCCAACATACACTATATATACAAAAGTATGTGGACACCCCTGTAAATTAGTGGATTCGGCTATTTCAGCCACACACGTTGCTGACAACTGTATAAAATCGAGCACAAAGCCATGCAATCTCCATTGACAAACATTGGCAGTAGAATGGCCTTACTGAAGAGCTCAGTGACTTTCAATCTGGCACCGTCATAGGATGCCACCTTTCAAACAAGTCTGTTTGTCATATTTCTGCCCTGCTAGAGCTGCTCCGGTCAACTGTAAGTGGTTATTGTGAAGTGGAAACGTCTACGAGCAACAATGGCTCAGCTGCGAAGTGGTAGGCCACACAAGCTCACAGAACTGGACTGGGGAGTGCTGAAGCGCATAGTGCGGAAAAATTGTCTGTCCTCAGTTGCAACCTTCACAACCGAGTTCCAAACTACCTCTGGAAGCAACGTCAGCACAATAACTTGTAGTCGGGAGCTTCATGAAATGGGTTTCCATGGCCGAGCAGCAGCACACAAGCATAAGATCCCCATGTGCAATGCCAAGTGTCGGCTGGAGTGGTGTAAACCTTGCCGCCATTGGACTGTGGAGCAGTGGAAACGTGTTCTCTGGAGTGATGAATCACGCTTCACCATCTGGCAGTCCAACGGACTAATCTGGATTTTGCGGATGCCAGGAGAATGCTACCTGCCAAAATGTATAGTGCCAACGGTCTGGGGCTGTTTTTCATGGTTCGGGCTAGGCCCCTTAGTTCCATTGAAGGTAAATCTTAACACTAGAGCATACAATTGCATTCTAGACGATTCTGTGCTTCCAACTTTGTGGAAACAGTTTGGGGAAGGCCTTTTCCTGTTTCAGCAGGTCCGTGCAGAAATGGTTGTTGGTATGGGAAACTTGACTGGCCTGCACAGAACCCTGACCTCAACCCCATCGAATAGCCAGGCCTAATCGCCCAAAATCAGTGCCCAACCTCACTAATGCTATTGTCCCCACAGCAATGTTCTAACTTCTAGTGGAATGCCTTCCCAGAAGAGTGGAAGCTGTTATAACAGCATAGGGGGGACCAACTCCATATTAATGGCCATGATTTTGGAATGAGATGTTCGACAAGCAGGTGTCCACATACTTTTGGTCATGTAGTGTACTTCTACATCTTTTGAATATTATGGGGTGAATGGTAACGATATATTTGGGTGAATGGTTAGAGACCTACATTAGTACAATTATTCATTCTACAACAGGATTTCAAGCAGTGAAGCAGCTTCTACTTGAAGCTATTTTTAAATTTGTCGCTGATTATAGTCAATGAGTGAATGCATAGCCAAAATATAACTTTTTTACTGTACCTGACTTACCAGTACAGCACACCCAGTCATATGTGTTGTCCTATTTGATAGCTCTTTAATACTCTCTCTGTGGAGCACTATGAGGGAAGCTCAAGGCCATAGGGACTGCAGCAGAGCACAATATATGCTTCTGTTTATAGGCTGTGGCTGCTGAGCCAATTGAATGGACACTGTGCCAACATCCCTTTTATGGTGACAGTATATTCTTAAAAGCCCCTGAAGGGATAAATAAAGTTGTATTGAATATAAAATTGAATTGAAATGGAAAATATCTGAATAAAAGCTGTATGTTGAAATGTTCTAGCTATATTCAACCTAACCAGGCAAACAAGCTCCAAGACATGGGTTGGTAAATCTTTATTCAATTCAATTCAGCGTTAGACTTGAGGAATATGTCTGATATTTTAGTGCAGTAAGCATTAGGTTATGACTGTACACCTCTAAGACGGTCAGCTGTGTATGATAGGCTGCTACAACTAATGTGCTGAAACATTAGCCTGGTCCCAGATCTGCGCATGGTCAGGCCAGCTCCATTGCTGTCATTTCAAGCCAAACATTGGCATGACAATGAGTGACAAATAGTTGGCATGCTAGCACAAACAAACTGACACTCACTAGGTCTAAAACATTGTCCAGTGTCTAATTCTTTAACCATACAGCATGAGCCTACTCCTGGGCACAACAAGGTACATAACTATAAATCAAGATGCAGCAGACTTGTATACAGTCTACATTAGATCTACAGTGCATCTTATTTATTGTATACATCCATTCTTGTCATTGTTTTAGTGAAAACTCCTTAAGTGACGTAGCGTTGGCCCACCTTCACCTGCAATAGGTAATACAATGTGTGTGTCCCAAATGGCACCATATTCCCTTTATAGTGCGAAAATGTTGAGCAGAGCCCTTTGGACCGTGATCAAAAGTAGTGCACTGTAAATGGAATAGAGTGCCATTTGGGACGCATTTCACGATTGGTCCATTTGCTTCCTATGTGATTGTTACCCAACTAGAACCTGGGCAAGTACATTCTAGAATGTGACAGCAGACACATGAGTAATACAGTGATATTTTTTGTAGTTGTAGTGATTCTGTCAAACAGTAATTTAATGTATGTCTCTCTCTCTCTCTCTCTCTCTCTCTCTCTCTCTCTCTATATATATATATATATATATATATATATATATATATATATATACATACAGTATATATGTCTATACATCTATTTACAGTATTTAGGTTATATGTGGACAAGAATGGAGTTTGCATTCACAAAAACATAGGTGTAATTTTTACAATATAAAAAAATACCAATATAACCCTTCTGTCTATCATAATGTATTATAAGCTTGTTGAAACATCTATGATCAGATGTTTTTATACAACCTACAATCCTCTACTCTCTTGTTCAATCTTATATTCTGTTATACATTTGATATAATCATATACTCTCTTTTAGAGTTCATTGATACTGAATCCACAGGCCTGCTCCTACCTGGAACATCCCCAAATACAACAGGAAGCCTTAGAATCCACTGTAGTATCTCCCTACGCTATACTGATATATAGGCAGCGTCTCAAATGACACCCTATTACCTATATGGTCAAAAGTAGGGTATTATATAGGAAATAGGATGCCATTTGAGTTGCAGCCTCTCTCTCTCACACATATACACACACACACGCACAGTGTGGATTATGGCTGAATTCAACTGCCTCCACGCCTGCTCCGCTTATAGTGAGTCAGTTACCTATAATTTAAAAGTTATTTAGCTGTATAACGATGAATTAGCAGTCTGTTGACTAATTTCCCTCTCTCAGAATGACCTTCTCTGATTCATCTTAAAGCTACCTTCTCAGATTCAGCTTAAAGCTCCCTTCTCTGATTCAGTTTACAGCTCCCATTAAGTGCCTTTGCTAAGTTTTCAGAATTGTATCTCATGAACACAAAGTAAAGAAAAGGAACTATGAATGGATGCAAGTCAATTAATACAATCCATTTTAAAATGAGATCATTTTACATACAGACTATCTAACATTACATTATACATAACTTCAATCCTCTTAACTCTTGAAGGTGTTTCAGTGCAATATACAGTACATTTTATACATATATGTAAGTATGGGTGCGGGTGTTCATGAAACAGACATTATACAAAAAGTATTTTAGAGATGGCATAAAGGTATAGTACGTCTAAGATTATGTACAATTTATATGCATTTTCAAAGCACCATCTTGGTATAACCACTTTGAGGGGAGAGCTGCTCCTAAAGGCAGACCTATTGGAGAGGAGAAAGCAGGAAGAGTGAAAAGCAAGCGGCTAAATGTAATGCCATCATTGATGACATCACACCAGTTCAATGACATTAGGTTCTTTTGGTGGGTTCTTCTTAGGTTCTTTTAGATTATATTAGTGGATTCTTCTTAAGTTATATTATGTTCTATTGGTGGGTTCTTCTTAGGTTATATTAGATTATATTGATGGGTTCTTCTTAGGTTATATTGGTGGGTTCTTGGGTTATATTAGGTTCTGTTGGGGGGTTCTTAGGTTATATTAGGGTCTATTGGGAGGTTCTTGGGTTCTTTTACGTTCTATTGGTGGGTGTTTCTCAATGCTATTAGGTTCTATTGGTGGGTTCTTCTTAGATTATTTTAGATTATATTGGTGGGTTCTTCTCCATGCTTTCAAGTTCTATTGGTGGGTTCTTAATTTCTATTAGGTTCTATTGGTGGGTTTTTATTTTCTGTTAGATTCTATTGGTGGGTTCTCCTTAGGTTAGTTTTAATGCTATTAGGTGGGTTCTTCTCTTCGGTGGGTTCTTCTTAAGGCAGGATGTCGTACATTTTAGCAATTGAACTCTACTTGGCAAGTCTGGTAGGTTGGGATATAGGGACAACACTGTGGGAAGGGAGAAAATTAGCTTTAGATTGTCTTTATTTTGTCCCCAGGTGTAACACTCCATCAAACCTCCATCTGTTTCTGCTCTCTAAAGTGCAAAGTCCTGCTTAAGCCGCTGCAGGAAAACGGGAACAAGCATCAGTTCAGGTGGTCCCTTCCTGTTTCAGTCTGTTTTCTTCTGTGTGGTGCCTAAAGAATACGACCCTGCTAAAGGCCTTGCAGTAGGGCTGTGTTAAACTCGGTGACCAGGAAGTCAATGTGGTCCCTCTCTTTGGTCTTGAAGGCCTCAGCGATGATGCGAGCAGCGTCCCGGTGCTCCCTACCCCTTAGGGAGACCCCATTCACCTCCAGAATCACCTGACCCACCTTCAGCTGCCCACAACTGTGTGCCGAGCCCCCCTTCTATGAGAGAGAGAGAGAGAGAGAGAGAGAGAGAGAGAGAGAGAGAGAGAGAGAGAGAGAGAGAGAGAGAGAGAGAGAGAGAGAGAGAGAGAGAGAGGCGAGAGAGAGAGAGAGAGAGAGAGAGAGAGAGAGAGAGAGAGAGAGAGAGAGAGAGAGAGAGGGAGAGAGAGAGAGAGAAATCACTTTGTGTAGACAGGATGTGTAGACAGGATGTGTAGACAGGATATGTAAACAGGATATGTAGACAGGATGTGTAGACAGGATATGTAGACAGGATGTGTAGACAGGATGTGTAGACAGGATATGTAGACAGGATGTGTAGACAGGATGTGTGGACAGGAAGTGTCTTTGCTAAAGAGATAGTAGATACGAAGGGAAAAGAAAAGAGGAGAGCATTGTTGTGGAGTCAAGGAAAGGTGAGAGACAAAGTACAAAGGTAGAAGCTCTTCTGATTAAGTGTGAAGGAAGAGAGTGAAGGGAGAATGATGTAGCGCTTTGATTAAGTGTGAAGGAAGAGAGTGAAGGGAGAACAGAGACATCAGGACAGAGACATGAAGGCAGAGACATGAAGACAGAGACATCAGGACAGAGACATGAGGCTAGCTGAGAACAGAGGAGGCCATGGCAGGAGAGGGCTGATAACCCAGGCAGCAGAGCCGGCAGGCTCAGCCCTGGACACATGGACAGACACCTGGACAGACACCTGGACATAAAAGACTGCAGAAATGCATTGTGCGATCCAAATAGCATCATATTCACTGCACTATGTACTGTAGTGCATGTCTTTTGACCAAAGCCCTCAGCTCAGAAGTTGTGGACTTTCTATGCAATATTGTAATAATAATATTGTACCATTTGGGAAGCAGTCACAGTGTATAGTATGAAAATGCATGCCGTACTTGAAGCTAAATTGTTGTTAGATGTACACAAATGTCAGGCTCTGGCCATAGAGAAGCCTTTTGCTTCTTTATATAGCCATGGTCAGAGTCTGACAGATCTATTATTTCTGTATCTGGTGGTGGTTTGTGTGGGATCCCTAATTAGAGGCAGCTGCAGTGCAGTCTCTAATTAGGGATCCTACATATATGTTCCACACCGGGGTTGTGGGTCATTGTGTATATTCTCCAGTCACGGTCACAGTAAGTATGTTTCAGTTTTGTAGTGTTACACCGTGTTTTGTTTGATCGTTCGTCATTTTTGAATTTGTTCTTAAAAAATGTCGAACTATGATTGCGCCGCGCCTTGGTCTCTCTCACTACTGACTCGTGACAACAAAAGATGAATAATGTTGGAATTTACATCCACTCCAGTAGTCACACCTGTCCACGCCTGTCCACAACATCCTGGTGACCTGAATAGATCACCCAAGACCCCTGACAATAACCAGGTGGCAGAAAACTTTCTTCAACAAAGTTAAACATCCCCAGGAGAGATTCCTTGACCTGATTTGAAATTATGATCAATGCAAATATAGGCTGTTATTACGCACATAAACAGATGCTCTGGGAAGCTCACATTTAAGATGAAAGAGAAAAATGCTAATGTCTCTGTCATGTTTTGATGCTTGCTGTAATCCACATTGCACCCATTAACACTGTAATACGTATCAGTACGCGCAGACCTTTAGGCCAAACATGGGGGTTCTACATCCACATAGGAAGGCGTGGTTCTTACTATTTACAGACATCACAGTACGAAAGCCCTGTGTAGTCTTCCTACTACATACATGTTCAAAGTTATCCTAAATGTTACAGTATGATAAGCTGATGCAGAATCATCTAGATATTCCCTATACAGTGCGCTACTTTCAAACGCACCCCCATGAGCCCTGGTCAAAAGTAGTGCACTACATAGGGAATAGGGCACCATTTGGGACTTACCTGTATGGTGACGATGCGTGGCAGTGGCTGCCGTGTGTTTGCCCCTCCCTCTATAGCGATGCCCAGAGTGTTGGCATTCTTTACCACACGTACCAGAGTAGGTATGGGCACTGGAGAGGCAGACTGCAGCAGGGTACACAGAATAGAATAAGGACATAGAATGAAGACATAGAATAAAGATATAGAATAAAGACATAGAATAAAGCCATAGAATAAGGACATAGAATAAAGACATAGAATAAAGACATAAAATAAAGATAGAATAAAGACATAGAATAAAGACAGAGAATAAGGACATAGAATAAAGACATAGAATAAAGACATAGAATAAAGATAGAATAAGAACATAGAATAAAGACATAGAATGAAGACATAGAATAAGGACATAGAATGAAGACATAGAATTAAGGCATAGAATAAGGAAATAGAATAAAACATAGAATAAGGACATAGAATGAAGACATAGAATAAGGACATAGAATAAGGACATAGAATAAGGACATAGAATGAAGACATAGAATAAGGACATAGAATAAGGACATAGAATGAAGACATAGAATAAGGACATAGAATGAAGACATAGAATAAGGACATAGAATAAGGACACGGAATGAGGACTAAAATACATAGAAGCAAGCTAAACACTAAGGCTAATGGACGGCATTGAGTGTTCTGTAATAAAAGATGCCTTTAGTGTTTTTTTCAGTGTTACCAAGTGAGGCAAACCAGTGTCCTGAACAGTGTCCTGAACAGAGTGTCCTGAAACTCAAAGATTTATGAATGTCATGGTATGCGTCCCAAATTGCACCCTATTCCTTATATAGTGCACTACTTTTGACCAAAGCCATATGAGCCCTGGTCAAAAGTAGTGCACTACAGTATAAAGGGAATAGGATTCCATTTAAGACTCAACTATGTTGTTTTTGTTGTGATATGGGCCCTTGGTGGCCCTCACCTGTTTGGATGCCAGTACTGCAGACCCCTGGGCCCCCTGGGGCCCCTGTGTGGCCTGGCTGGCCTGGTTCTTAGTGGGCCGTGGACTGCTGTCTTTACTGAGCCCTCCTGCCTCAGCGATGTCCACCCCACTGTCCTCACTCAGAGTCTGACCACTGTCTGACAGCTGGGACAATGTGGAGCCTGGATACACAGAGGAAAGTAGATACGATTACATATACATGCATGTCAACCCACACTCACAGGCACAGGTACACAGATACACACACACAGGCACAGGTACACAGATACACACACAGACACAGACACAGACACAGACACACACACACACACATTGATCTTTACCTCTCTGCTGGGACTCAGGCCTAACCTCAGCAGTCAGTCTGTGTGTGTCTGCCATGACACACAAACCTCCCTGGCTGAGGGAGGGAGAGCAGGGGGAGCAAGGAGAGTAGGGAGAGCAGGGCCTGTCTGGACTACATGGGGGAGGTCCCAGCACAGATAGAGAGGGACAGGGTGATGGACAGGGGGAGGGACAGGGGGACAGACATGGGGAGGGACCAGGGGAGGGACAGGGAGAGAGACATGGGGAGCCAGTCTTAGGGGAGGTAGCAGGCTTCTCATGGGAGCAGGATCTGAAGATGGGATGCTTGATGAATGTCTCCTTGTTCTGAGGACCAGAGGGCTTGGGATGAAGGGAGCCAGGGCAGGTATGGTGGCCAGAGCTGGGGCAGCCGTGGTGGGTTTGGTGGTCGGAGGAGGAGGAGGTAGTTGTGGAGATATGGAGGGAGTTTTGGCAGGTGTGTTGAAGAGAGTTCATGGATGTGTGATTGTCAGAGCTTGGATAGACACTATGGCCAGTGCCAGGGTTGGGGGTGTTATGATGGCCAAGGTTGGAGGTGTTATGGTGACCAGGGTTGGAGCTGCTATGGTGGCCAGGGTTGGGACAGGTGTGATGGAGGCCAGAGCTAGGGGAGGTGGAAGTTTGGTGGTTGGAGAAGCTTTGGAAGGCTTTAAGGTGTTTGTGGTGACGTTCCTGATGCAGCCTGGTGGGGGCAGTAAAGAGCAGGCCAAATTGGGAGTGTCTGGATAAGGGGCGCTTGGACTGCTCCCTTTCCCTGTCCCTGGGGTGTCTGGGCTGGGTCTGTCCGGGTCCGGGGGGAGAAGGAGGCTTGAAGGACGGAGGAGACTTAGCTGTAGACTGCACTTCATTCTAGAAACAAAAGGGACTTTATTTGTACAGAAGTATTTTACAAACCAACCTGTACAAACTCAGTCTGTCTGATGAAGGTCACCAAATGTTGTTTTTTTATGGAGAGAGTGTCACACCTAACCTTTAAAATGCATTGTTAAAAACATTAGCTTTTAAGTATAATTTGCCACTCTGCACATCATAAAACCTGACTATGATTTCCATCAGACTGAAACGACCTCAAACTCACATACAGACTCACCAATGTAACGTCAGGTAGGACATTAGTGCTCACCCCTGGATCTCGCTGTACACAAAGAGAGACAGAGACACAAGGTTTGCTGTGTTATAATAATATGACTTCACCTGGTATTTTGCCTGAATTGTTAGATACTACTTCACAGTTGGAGCTAGGAACACAAGCACTTCACTCCACCCGCAATAACATCTGCTAAATATGTGTATGTGACCAATAAAATGTTATTTGATTTGATTTTATCATTCAAAATAAACAGGCCATAGACTTCCTGACCTGCCTCCCAGTACAAAGTTGTGTGACTAAAGACCTCAATTAACCATTAACACAGGAAGTTAATTTAGTGCATACAATATCAATTAACTGCAACTACTTGTTAACTAAGGGTGTGATTTTACAGCTATAGCAATGATGATGTCAACACGACCAATTATACCAGTACAGAGCGGACCATGGCAATCAGCAGAACCAGCCAGCCATGGCAACCAGCCAGCCATGGCAACCAGCCAGCAACACTGTCACCTTGGACCATGGGGGAAACTGTCACACACATGCATGTGCGCACGCACAATAACATGAACAACTGCTGAGCACAAAAGACATCCTTGGGTTCAGCTCTCAGACATCTTCGAGAATATCTCTCCTCACAGTGGTTTAAGATCCCGCTGGTTCACCGCTGAATAACTGCGTTGGAGAAAATGGCACCTTATTCCGTATTCCGTACAATAGTGCACCAGAGCCATGTGGTCAAAAGCAGTGCACTGAATAGGGAATAGGCTGCCATTGTGGATACAAACACTGCTTTATCCGCAAGCATGCACTCATGCACACACGAATGAACATACACACTTTGAATAGTCTAGAACCGTGCTATAGGAACACACCTATAGGTCCCCCCATCCTACACGGTTCCTCCTACCTTGGCAGAGCAGAGAGTGGCCGGGTTGGAGTGGCTGTGGCTGGCTGAGGGCTCAGTGTGTACACAGTGGCTGTGTGGGTGTGCAGGGTGTTGGGATCCTATTCTTCCGTGCCAGGCCTTCAGAGCCTCCCTCTCGCGGTGCAGCACCAGCCCATCATACAGCTCCAGTTCCTGGGGAGCCACCAGACTACGCACCTCAGACAGCAGGGACAACTGGAGGGAGAACAGGAGCATATAATTAGAAATAGTAGAATGGGCCTCCTCATTCAAGTTAATGATTCCATAATGAGTGGACTGGTGGCCATTTTGAGTGGACTAGTGCCATTTTGAGTTGCCAAATAAAAGGTGAGAACAGGGAATCGGCACACTGCATTATATTCCCATGGGAATTCATAAGACCATATTGAGCACCATATTTTCATCAGGTCTCCTTTAACAAAGAGAACTGGAGGGAGGCCAGGCAGAAGAATGTATGAACAACTGAGACCAGGAGCCTCCTAGAGAACATGAATGGGCATTTTGGATGAGTGACTGTGTGTACATGAAATTAAATTAGCCATAAGATGAACCAGGCACCCAGGGTATATCCCATACGATGAACCAGGCACCCAGGGTATATCCCATACGATGAACCAGGCACCCAGGGTATATCCCATACGATGAACCAGGCACCCAGGGTATATCCCATACGATGAACCAGGCACCCAGGGTATATCCCATACGATGAACCAGGCACCCAGGGTATATCCCATACGATGAACCAGGCACCCAGGGTATATCCCATACGATGAACCAGGCACCCAGGGTATATCCCATACGATGAACCAGGCACCCAGGGTATATCCCATACGATGAACCAGGCACCCAGGGTATATCCCATACGATGAACCAGGCACCCAGGGTATATCCCATACGATGAACCAGGCACCCAGGGTATATCCCATACGATGAACCAGGCACCCAGGGTATATCCCATACGATGAACCAGGCACCCAGGGTATATCCCATACGATGAACCAGGCACCCAGGGTATATCCCATACGATGAACCAGGCACCCAGGGTATATCCCATACGATGAACCAGGCACCCAGGGTATATCCCATACGATGAACCAGGCACCCAGGGTATATCCCATACGATGAACCAGGCACCCAGGGTATATCCCATACGATGAACCAGGCACCCAGGGTATATCCCATACGATGAACCAGGCACCCAGGGTATATCCCATACGATGAACCAGGCACCCAGGGTATATCCCATACGATGAACCAGGCACCCAGGGTATATCCCATACGATGAACCAGGCACCCAGGGTATATCCCATACGATGAACCAGGCACCCAGGGTATATCCCATACGATGAACCAGGCACCCAGGGTATATCCCATACGATGAACCAGGCACCCAGGGTATATCCCATACGATGAACCAGGCACCCAGGGTATATCCCATACGATGAACCAGGCACCCAGGGTATATCCCATACGATGAACCAGGCACCCAGGGTATATCCCATACGATGAACCAGGCACCCAGGGTATATCCCATACGATGAACCAGGCACCCAGGGTATATCCCATACGATGAACCAGGCACCCAGGGTATATCCCATACGATGAACCAGGCACCCAGGGTATATCCCATACGATGAACCAGGCACCCAGGGTATATCCCATACGATGAACCAGGCACCCAGGGTATATCCCATACGATGAACCAGGCACCCAGGGTATATCCCATACGATGAACCAGGCACCCAGGGTATATCCCATACGATGAACCAGGCACCCAGGGTATATCCCATACGATGAACCAGGCACCCAGGGTATATCCCATACGATGAACCAGGCACCCAGGGTATATCCCATACGATGAACCAGGCACCCAGGGTATATCCCATACGATGAACCAGGCACCCAGGGTATATCCCATACGATGAACCAGGCACCCAGGGTATATCCCATACGATGAACCAGGCACCCAGGGTATATCCCATACGATGAACCAGGCACCCAGGGTATATCCCATACGATGAACCAGGCACCCAGGGTATATCCCATACGATGAACCAGGCACCCAGGGTATATCCCATACGATGAACCAGGCACCCAGGGTATATCCCATACGATGAACCAGGCACCCAGGGTATATCCCAAATGGCACCTTATTCCCTACAGAGTGCACTACTTTTTACCAGAGCTGAATAGTGCACTATATAGAGAATAGGGTGCGTTACCTTGGCATGGGTGTTGAAGAGTTCAAACAGGGCCATGGTCAGGGGCTCCAGGCCGATGTGTCCCTCCTGGTACTCCTGCAGGTAGTAGCTCATGGTCTGTCTCTCTGGGTCAGTCAGCAGCAGGAAAGCCTGCTCCTCCAGAGACACCTGGGAACCCGGGGGCCCCACACCTTGACACACAGACTGTATGGAGGGAGGGAGGGAGGGAGGGAGGGAGGGAGGGAGGGAGGGAGGGAGGGAGGGAGGGAGGGAGGGAATGAATGAATGCACCCACATGAAAAAAGACTACAGTTTACTATAGAATAATATCAGTGGTGGAAAAAGTACCCAATTGTCATACTTCATACTATCAAAAGTTTAAGTAAAAGTATAAATCATTTAAAATTACTAATATTAAGCAAACCAGACGGCACAATTATCTTGTTTTTTAAATTTACGGACAGCCATGGACACACGTCAACACACAGACATAATTCACAAACAAAGCATTTGTGTTTAGTGAGTCTGCCAGATCAGAGGCAGTAGTTAAGTGATAAGTGCGTGAATTGGACCATGATAAGTGCGTGAATTGGACCATTTTACTCCATACATAAATGTATGGAGTAAAAAGTACATTATTTTCTTTAGGAATGTAGTGAAGTCACTGGCCACTTTAAGAAATGGAACACTAGCCACTTTAATAATGTTTTCGTATCTTGCATTACTCATCTCGTATGTATAAACTGCGCTCTATACTATTCTACGGTATCTTAGTCACTTTAATTATGCTTACATATTGCATCACCCATCTCATATGTATATACTGTATTCTATACTATGCCACTGTATCTTAGTTCAATGCCGCTCTGACATACATGTATATATTCCTTACATAGATGTATGTGTATTTGGGTATATGTTGTGAAACTGTTATATATTACTTGTTAGATATACTACTGTCGGAGCTAGAAGCACAAGCATTTCGCTACACCCACAATAACATTTGATTTGAAGTAAACGCTGTCAAAAAATAGTAAGTAAAGTAAAGTACAGACACCAAAAAAAGTACTTAAGTAAGATTATTTAGTAAACGTAGTATACTGTAGAATACTATACTACACACTGTAGTATCACTCAATTGTGTAGTGCTTACTATAGAATTGTATTATTATTATTATTATTATTATTATTAATATTATTATTATTTTTATTATTGTTTCATTCACTATTATTGTTTCATTGACCTGCACTGTTGGAGATCGGAGCTTAAGAATCTCACTGTACTGCAATTACATATGTATGCATGTGTGCATGTGACTAATAAAGTCATCTAGAATACTATACTCCACACTGTAGTATACCTCGATCATGTGTAATTGTTCTATTACTATATTATTTTGAAGTACACTGTAGAAACACTACAGTTTTGTTTTACTATAGTAATACTGCAGTATTTAATTTGCGTATAGTATCTTCTCAGTCATCCCACCCAAAGGACACCAACAGGCTTTTAAAGCTCTAACAGCAGAAACCAATTTAAAGTCATCAGGATAAGGGTGTGTCAAATAACTTCATTGCTATTCAGCTACAGCTTGAAATGGCTATTCCCTCTTTAAATAGACCGGATCTTCGAATATTGAGGAAGATCCAGTACCAAGCCGTTGATGGATGTTAGGTTCAGGATGTCAGTCTTAGATACATTTCATGGTTAAACGATGGCACTCAAAATGACCCAGTTCCATTTATTCTAACATGGGTGAGAGCTGTGTAGAGGACTCTTTTTCAGGCACCGTTTTGTTTGCAATATCTGATGATATACCGCAGTGCACTTTTGTTGAGGACGAATGTGCCATGAGTTAGAGGTTATAGCTTTGTGGAGTGTGAAATCCACTGTCAGGAACACTATGAGGATAAATATGGGGTCAGGCCCAGAGAGTATGGATAAAATGACAGAGGTAGTTAGGGGCTCAGAAGCAAAGCATCAACTGTTGTTACTCTAAATTACAAAGGGAATTTGTCATCTATCCTCTCTGCTCCCCGCACACCTCTTACCACCACCACTACCAGGCTCAGCTCAGAGAAACATAATGCGTCCCTAAAGGCAGCGGAAGAGCAGTCACTTGTATGGTTACCTGTCAGGTCTGAAATGCAGTTAAAGACGTATAAAGGTGTGAAGGAGAGTTGATGATGATGAACACATGCTTCACTGCTAGTCTGCTACAGCATGATGAAACAGGGAAATCTGTGGAGAAAACACTGCTAGTCTGCTACAGTATGATGAAGGACAGTGAACACTGTGGAGAAAACACTGCTAGTCTGCTTCAGTATGATGAAGGACAGTGAACACTGTGGAGAAAACACTGCTAGTCTGCTACAGCATGATGAAGGACAGTGAACACTGTGGAGAAAACACTGCTAGTCTGCTACAGCATGATGAAGGACAGTGAACACTGTGGAGAAAACACTGCTAGTCTGCTACAGTATGATGAAGGACAGTGAACACTGTGGAGAAAACACTGCTAGTCTGCTTCAGTATGATGAAGGACAGTGAACACTGTGGAGAAAACACTGCTAGTCTGCTTCAGTATGATGAAGGACAGTGAACACTGTGGAGAAAACACTGCTAGTTTGCTTCAGTATGATGAAGGACAGTGAACACTGTGGAGAAAACACTGCTAGTTTGCTTCAGTATGATGAAGGACAGTGAACACTGTGGAGAAAACACTGCTAGTCTGCTACAGCATGATGAAGGACAGTGAACACTGTGGAGAAAACACTGCTAGTCTGCTACAGCATGATGAAGGACAGTGAACACTGTGGAGAAAACACTGCTAGTCTGCTACAGTATGATGAAGGACAGTGAACACTGTGGAGAAAACACTGCTAGTCTGCTACAGCATGATGAAGGACAGTGAACACTGTGGAGAATACACTGCTAGTCTGCTACAGTATGATGAAGGACAGTGAACACTGTGGAGAAAACACTGCTAGTCTGCTTCAGTATGATGGACAGTGAACACTGTGGAGAAAACACTGCTAGTCTGCTACAGTATGATGAAGGACAGTGAACACTGTGGAGAAAACACTGCTAGTCTGCTACAGTATGATGAAGGACAGTGAACACTGTGGAGAAAACACTGCTAGTCTGCTTCAGTATGATGAAGGACAGTGAACACTGTGGAGAAAACACTGCTAGTCTGCTTCAGTATGATGAAGGACAGTGAACACTGTGGAGAAAACACTGCTAGTCTGCTACAGTATGATGAAGGACAGTGAACACTGTGGAGAAAACATTTTCAGCATCATCAATGACAAAAAGTATGATAAAACATTGTATTATACACTGTCACCTCTGTCTCTCCCTCTCTATGTCTCTTTCTCTCCTCCATTGTCATTGTAGACAGTAGAAGGCCAACAGAATGCTTACAACACAAAAAATTCAACATCTATTCATCAGGAATGAGTCCAAACTCTGTGCCTTTGATCGGTCTGCAACTGATGAGGTTTGTAATTGGAGATGGGTGGTGAGGTCAGAGTACCATTTCAACGGCCAAAGACCAGACTGACTGAATGCATTAGGGACAATCGGGATGTGTCATAAATGGCACCCTATTCCCTGTTGGCTCTGGTCAAAAGTAGTACACCATATAGGGAATAGGGTGCCATTTGGGACACAGACTAACAAAGGATGTCCCTCTTTGGAAACAAAGCTGCAAAGTTCACAAGATGAGATAACACTTTTAAGAAGCGGTATATTGCTGCTTGTTTGAAGGTGTTGGTCTAGGTGAGAAGGCAGACAGACAGGTTTTGTGTTTGTAGTACTTGTATCATTTCACAGTTGTTGTGAGTTAGGCAGAATTTGTATTGATCTTGAGTCCTCGTTCCTCGACGGGCGGCAGCATAGAGTGTTCTCTCCTCGTGCTATTGTGGGAGAGAGTGTGTGTGATGTTGGTTCAGGGGCCATTAGCCTCTCTGGCTGCCAGAACTCATACTGCATTTAAAGACATAACCTTGAAGAGTAGTCTGTCCTGACAGGAGCCTGTTCCTCCAGATACTTTTATGACAATTGAGTGTGTGTGTGTGTGTGTGTGTGTGTGTGTGTGTGTGTGTGTGTGTGTGTGTGTGTGTGTGTGTATTGGGTATATGTTGTGTATTATTGAGAGTGTCAGGGCTGTGCTGTGGGGGCTCTGCAAGGCTCCTCAGGACAGCCTGACTGGAACACAGGTATACAGCACTCTGTAAGGATCCTGACTGGAACACAGGTATACAGCACTCTGTAAGGATCCTGACTGGAACACAGGTATACAGCATTCTGTAAGGATCCTGACTGGAACACAAGTATACAGCACTCTGTAAGGATCCTGACTGGAACACAGGTATACAGCACTCTGTAAGGATCCTGACTGGAACGCAGGTATACAGCACTCTGTACTCACAGCAGTACAAGGTAAAGCATAATTAACAATGAAAGTTCAGAGGGGTTGGGTTAAATGCGGAAGACACATTTCAGCTGAATGCATTCAGTTGTACAACTGACTAGTATCAAGTTCACAGGATGAGAACCTCAGGGTCTCCAAAGAAATGGATCCATTCAATCTACATACTGTATCTCAGCTGATAAATACACTGCTTCGCCTAAAGGTCATATTGCCGCAACCTGTATCAATTCCACGTCATCTGTTGCATTGTATTTCTCTGTATTAAACTTTATAGATAGTGAATGCTAATGAGGTTTGAGGGTTTACGACAGTGATGTATGGGTGAATGGGGAATGCAGCATTTCTCCGATCATGAGATTAGAGGCTCAGTGTTCCCCTTCAATTAATTATGGACCGCTAACGAAGGACAGTCCGTGCTTTTCCTCTCTTCCCTCTTCCCTCTTTTATTGACGAGAGCTGACTTTGTGTCGCCATGGCAATAGCATCTGGCCAGACGGCTGTCACTTCCTGTCCCTTGACAGGATCGATCAGTGTGTCCAGCTTACAATGAGGTTGTGGATGTTCCACTGAAGTGAAGAGGAAATTCAGCAACTCTTGGAGGAGAGTGGATCTTGATAAAAAAGCTTCTTTATTGCTAAAACCAACACTTTTCAGACCGTGAAGAAGGCCAGAATTTAAAGGAGAATTGTTGAATTTCCTCTTCACTTCAGTGTCTCAGTTGTTAGGAAATAGAGGGAGAAAGAGAGAAGAATAGATAGAGAGAGAGAGAGAGAGAGAGAGAGAGAGAGAGAGAGAGAGAGAGAGAAAGAGGCATAAAACGGTGAGACAGCATAGAGCCAGCCCCGTAACTTGAGTCAGAGCTCTTCATGGTTGGATACAATCTGCAGTATTGATTTTCCAATCCAAAGGGCCACAAAATGCTTCTCTCTCTTCTCTTCCAGTAAATCATACTGCTTTCCCTTTCTCTGCATTTGCTCCTCAAGTGTATCCGATATAGCACCCTATAGTGCACTACTTTTGACTTTTGACCAGACCAGAGCTGCCATTGGGGACGCAGCCTGTGTAGTTCATGTGTGATGCTGAGGTTAATGGTACTAGAAGATTAATATTTACTCTGAACATACTGAACTATCAGTCTCAGTCTAAAAGGCCTTTAATGTGGTTAAGTTCGGATCAACCCTCTGATATTCTAGTTCTATGTATCAATGAGAATATAGTAGTATCACGTAGTACAGGATAGACTATAAACTGAATGCTGATTGGCTGACAGCTGTGGTATACACTGGTATGAGAAAACATTTATTTTTACTGCTCTAATTATGTTGGTAACCAGTTTATAATAGCAATCAAATCAAATTTTAAATCAAATTTTTATTGGTCACATTGACATGTTTAGCAGATGTTATTGCGGGTGTAGCGAAATGCTTGCTACCTCGTGGGTTTGTGGTATATGGCCAATATACCACGAACTAAAGGCTGTATACAGACAAAATATTTAAGTGCCTTTAAACAGGGTATGGTAGTAGGTGCCAGGCGCACCGGTTTGTGTCAAGAACTGCAACGCTGCTGGGTTTTTCACACTCAACAGTTTCCCGTGTGTATCAAGAATGGTCCACCACCCAAAGGACATCCAGCCAACTTGACAACTGTGGGACGCATTGGAGTCAACATGGAGGCCAGCATCACTGTGGAAAGCTTTCGACACCTTGTAGAGTCCATGCCCCGACGCATTGAAGGTGTTCTGCGGTCAAAAGGGGCTACTCAATATTAGGAAGGTGTTCCTAACGTTTTGTACACTCAGTGTATAAGTATGAAGTGGAATTTGACTTACCTTTCCTAATGTAGGTGTAGCCCGCGCTGAACATGGCCTGCAATGAAAACAGTAGAACATGAAAGATGCTCCCATTATGAACCACTGACAATAACACAAACAATACCCAAACACAACTGACTTTGAAATATGTATGGTCTGGCCATGAGAATAACAACAACCCTGGCGGTAGAGCTCCTTATGCCTCAGGAGGAAGGAAGCCTACACGTGCATCCCAAATGGCACCCTATTCTGTAGACAGGGCCCTGCTCAAAAGTAGTGCAGTGTGTAGGGAATAGGGTACCATTCGGGACGCATTTAATGAAGTGTGACTTAAATCCACTTTCTTGATTTCTAAAGGAGCTAAAGGGAAATGTATATCTTCTAGGGCTCTCAATCAGCTGGCCTCCATTAGAGCTAGTGACAGAGGGAGGGAGGGAGGGAGGGAGGGAGGGAGGGAGGGAGGGAGGGAGGGAGGGAGGGAGGGAGGGAGTGCCAAGTCTAGGTGCAAAAGGCTTCTTAACAGCTTTTACCCACAAGCCATGAGACTCCTGAACAGCTAATCAAAGGGCCACCAGACCCCTTTGTACGCTGCTGCTACTCTCTGTTTATTATCTATGCATAGTCACTTTAACTCTACCTACATGTACATATTACCTCAATCACCTCGACTAACCGGTGCCCCCTGTACATAGCCTCGCTACTGATATTTTACTGCTGCTCTTCAATTATTTGTTTTTTTTATTTTTGACTTATCTATTTTTTTACTTGACACTTATTTTTCGTAAAGCTGAACTGTTGGTTAAGGGCTTGTAAGTAAGCATTTCACTGTAAGGTCTACACCTGTTGTATTCGGTGCATGTGACAAATACAATTTGATTTGATAGAGACAGATGGAGAGAGAGACAGATAGACAGAGGGAAGGAGGGAGAGAGACAGATAGACAGAGGGAAGGAGGGAGAGACAGACAGATAGACAGAGGTAAGGAGGGAGAGAAAGAGAGAGAGGGAGAGAGAGACAGCTCTCTGTGGGACTGAGCAGCCTGCCACATCACTGTCAAACCCAGAGTGAAGGAACCTTTGTCTCCACCAACAATGAGCAGGACGTATTCTACCTCACATCAGTCAGTCAGTCAGTCAGACTGGCAGGTGGTTAGAGCTTTGGGCCAGTAACTGAAAGGTTGCTGGTTCGAATACCTGAGCCGACAAGGTGAAAAACCTGTCGATGTACCCTTGAGCAAGGCACTTAACCCTAATCTGCTCCAGGGGCACTGTACTACTATGGCTGACCTTGTAGAACGATGTAGGCCGTCATTGTAAATAAGAATTTGTTCTTGACTGACTTAGTCAAATAAAAATAATACATCCAGCTCATTGTTGGTGGAGACAAAGGTTCCTTCACTCTGAGAATCTTCATGTCACCTGGTGGAATATAATTGATTTCACCAAACAGAATGGTTGCATCCCAAACGGTACCATCTTCCCTATATAGTGTACTACTTTTGACCACAGCCTTGGAAAAAAGTAACTCACTAAAGCGTCATATATCTCTGTTACATTTAAAGATGAAACGTTGAGGCCACTGTGCATTGTACATTCCAAGTACGTTTGGTTTTTGAAAGGGAATTTAACATAAACAGCGGGAGGAGCTTTCACTAGTCCTTCAGCATGACAACAAAAATATCATCAAACTCTCATAGGATGCATCTCAAATGGCCCATAGGGCTCTGATCAAAAATGTGGGATATAGCCATTGAATTCTGAAAGAGATTACCCTTTTGACAATGTTGTGTCTGTTTGGCGTAACTCACCGTGTAGTGGCTGGGCTGGCGGTGCTCCCTGTTATGGGCGGTGGGCTGGCTTGGCTGGGGCTGCTGATCCATTTGGTCTGGTCCACCACGGTGCGGGCATGGGGCAAGCGGCCAACGTCCCGCACCCTCACCAGCAGGTGGCGACACGTCTTCAGGTTCCTCACCGCCTCGTCATGGGGGATGGCCATGAAGCTCCGCCCATTCACCTCTAGCAGCTGGTCGCCCACCTGAACACACAGAAAGGAGAAGGTGGGTGCACTCGTAGAGAGGGTGTGTAGTCACACAGACACTGATCCACACACACACAAGTACACCCACACAAATGTGCCATGGCTTTCCCTGATAGTCTTGAACAGTCTTCCAACAGTCAAGGCCAGACCAGGAGAGAGCATTCTGAGGTTCAGGCAATAACACAAACTACACATGCACAGCGATGTGTAGGCTACGCAGTTTCTAACTACTGCCCTCACACATACACACTTCTTATTCTGGAAACAATCTGTGGTTTCTTCCACCATGGGAACAGGACTAGCCTGCTCATGCAGAACGACCGCTGTGCTAACCTTTCGTTTCACTTGATACGTAAAGTGAAACAGCATGTGAGCGTTTGCAAGATTAGGCTGGTTTCTACTAGGGAATGACATAAATTTGATTGACTGTGCCCTAAACCAAGTAGGATCCATCTATGGTTAGTAATGAAAACAGAACATGCTGAAAGGAGGATATAACTGATAGTGAGAGGCCAAACCTCTTCTTAGAACACAACACTGGGGGAAAAACAATCAATGGTTATTATCTCCCAGCCTATTAATTCTTCTAATGCACAAACAAAACACTTGACAGACAGGGTGATTTACAATCAAAGCTCCTCTTTGTTTTATGCCCTTCCATGTTCTTCCTGTTAGACATTTATAAGAAGCAGTTAAGCTTTGATAATTATTAGTAAGGAAAACATGATCTACCGATCTACAGGGGACACAATAGTAATATGTACTATCAATATGTGATGTGACTAGTGTCTAATACAATTCAGAATGAAACAACTTGTATATAGATTGGAGTGTATGGATGTTGTACTGGTCTGGGGTGATCCAGCTCCCTCCCAGCTACCTATTTATATCTCTAGCCAATCCAGCAGACATAACACATATGAAAGGACTGCCCCACTCTGTGAGTTGGTTTAGCATGAAATAAAAGACAACTGAGAATCTGACAGACACAGGAGAAGCTGAGGAGAACCAATGGCATTAGTGAACCTCTTCAATTGGTCTATTCTCTTTCCACAACAGGAAGTAAAGGGAGAAATTGGTTATTGACTTCTCCCCTCTTCTCTCTCCCTCCCTCCTAACACTTATGCATTTACAGTCAGAGGAAGAATCAGCTTGAGTGAACCTCCATAAGTCATTGAAGTGGAGGGAGAGTGGAGGGAGCGATGGGAGGGTAAGAGAGGAGAGAGGGAGGGAGGGTGAGAGGACCTGATTTACACCCCCCAGCCACTGGAGGGGAGAGTGTTACTGTAGGGCTCTGCTCAAAAGTAGTACACTATAAAGGGAATAGGGTGCCATTTGGGACACACTCACAGTCTATGTCCCCACCAAACCCCCTGCCTCTGTAATGCTTACTCTGTGACAATATGGGACCCCTCCAGCATACTGTAACTCAAATGCTCAAAGTCGATAGATTGAACTATCATTTCCAAGTGGCGTTTCATTGATCATCCAAGACGAAGTGTGAAATTAAAATGGTTATGAGTCAGACGAGATTGAGAGGAGAGGAGCAATTTTCCATACACAATGTTCTCGTCCTTTCTCAGAGAGAGGGAGAGAGAGAGCGAGAGAGAAGAAAAGAAAGGGCGAGAGAGTTACAGAGAGAGAGAGAGAGAGAGAGAGAGAGAGAGAGAGAGAGAGAGAGAGAGAGAGAGAGAGAGAGAGAGAGAGAGAGAGAGAGAGAGAGAGAGAGAGAGAGAGAGAGAGAGAGAGAAAGATCATGATAGATAGTTCAATGCAGACTAAAAGGGCAAGCTGCTATTTTGGGCAGCCTAGACAGTTGGCTGACTTTAGATGTTGTGTCTCCAGGTGGCCTGAGATAGAGAGCAGCATTAAAGGACAGACAGACAGACAGACAGACAGACAGACAGACAGACAGACAGACAGACAGACAGACAGACAGACAGACAGACAGACAGACAGACAGACAGACAGACAGACACACCAGTGGGCTGGCCTGTTGAAAGAAAAGGAGAGGAAGGGGTGGAGGAGAAAGTGGATGTGTCCCAAATGGCACTACTTTTGACAAGGGTCCATAGGGAATACGGTGTCATTTGGGATGCAGACAAACACATCAGTGGACTGGCCTGTTGAAAGAAAACGAAAGGAATGGCTGGAGGCTGGTCTGATCCCAGTGGGGGAGTGACACTAATTAAAGCCCATGTCAGGGCACACAGATGGGAAAGACGCACGATCATCTGTCACACCGCCCAGCGGACAACTGCTGGATCCAGATTGGCTGATAGAGGTCCTCGTTACAGGGCTGACACCTGGACGGTTTGACGATGTCTTATTGCTCCTCAGTGATAGGATGACTAATAGGATGTATTTAGTAGAGTTTAGTTTACGTCCTGTCAGAGGACAGTTGAGGACAGGAGAGGAGAGGACAAGAGAAGACAGGACAAGACAGGAGTGGACAGGAGAGGACAAGAGAGGAGAGGACAAGAGAGGACAGGAGTGGAGAGGACAAGAGAGGACAGGATAAGACAGGAGTGGACAGGAGAGGACAGGAGAGGATAAGAGAGGACAGGAGTGGAGAAGACAAGAGAGGACTGGACAAGACAGGAGAGGACAGGAGAGGAGAGGACAAGAGAGGACAGGACAAGACAGGAGTGGACAGTAGAGGACAGGAGAGGACAAGAGAGGACAGGACAAGAGAGGACAGGACAAGACAGGAGTGGACAGGAGAGGACAGGAGAGGAGAGGACAAGAGAGGACAGGAGTGGAGAGGACAAGAGAGGACAGGACAAGACAGGAGTGAACAGGAGAGGACAGGAGAGGAGAGGACAAGAGAGGACAGGACAAGACAGGAGTGGACAGAAGAGGACAGTAGAGGACAGGAGAGGAGGACAGGACTGGACAGGAGAGGTTTCTCTTAGCTTCTGCAAAATAACTCCAGAAAAGACCCTGAATCCAAAGAGCAACATTGAATTAGCCTCATTAAACCAGCCTGATCTCGCTAGCTCACATGCTGGTTCACTGCACATATAACATGAGCACAGCATTCAGTCTGCTTGACCAAGCTAACATTTATGTCCCTGCTTCTCAAAAGTCTTTCTCTAACACATCATTCACAGGGCTATGCATCACTTCATCCATTTATAACCAACGGGTTATAGAACATTAACCTGTGTCTAATTGGATGGTTTTAGGAGTTATTCATGCAGTGATGTAGTGGTAAAAACAATAGGTGTGTAAACTCTGATTGCTGGTCACAGTGACAAACTAACGCTCCCTATCCTTTCAATACTTTTTCCCCAGAAGGTGGGTGACCTGTGTTTATGTGTGTTTACCCTCCACTACACCACTGTGTGTGTGTGTGTGTGTGTGTGTGTGTGTGTGTGCGTGCGTGTGTGAAAGGGTTGGATGCGCATGTGTCTCCTGTACTCCTGGTTTATGCATCTCCATTGATCAGATCAGTGAACTGTGTTTCCCTCCACTACACCACTGATCTTATGGATACATCTGCGTATCAAGTTATGCATTCATAGCCACGATCTGAGACATGGCATAATCATTAACCTCTTAAGGATCAGACACTTTTTACAAATGTTTGCCTGAATGACAAACCCGACCTGAAGCAAGGATATGCATATTCTTGATACCAGTTGGAAGGAAACACTTCCTGAAGTTCGTGGAAATGTGAAATGAATGTAGGAGAATATAACACATTAGCATAATCATTAAGGGACACATTAACTGTTACTGTGTTACACTATTAAGCCAAATGAGGAATGGAATTATTTCACTTTTATCTGCTGTAATAGATTAGCATTCATACATACAGCTGTCAGTGTGTGTGTGTGTGTGTGTGTGTGTGTGTGTGTATGTGTGTGTGTGTGTGTGTGTGTGTGTGTGTGTGTGTGTGTGTGTGTGTGTGTGTGTGTGTGTGTGTGCGTGTGCGTGTGCGTGTGTGTGTGTGTGTGTGTGCGTGCATGCGTGTGTGTGTGTGTGTTTTATAAATGATCACTATCAGTAAACAAGATTTATATTCAAAGCAGCGAGAGGTAAACAATGAATCAATCTCTCAATTAAAGCCCACAACCCTATACATCTTTCTTCGTAATTAATCATTTCCACACCTGCCGGTTGAGACGGAGGTGCAAACTGCATACTAAAAATAGTAGCACGTTTTGGTTTTTGCCCTAACAATACACAGCTGATTCAAATGATCAAAGCTTGATGATTAGTTGATTATTTGAGAGACAGTCCACACATAAGAGACAGACAGAGGGGGATAAAATGAGGACAAGGGACATGAGAGACGGACAGAGGAGATAAAATGAGGACAAGGGACATGAGAGACGGACAGAGGAGATAAAATGAGGACAAGGGACATGAGAGACGGACAGAGGAGATAAAATGAGGACAAGGGACATGAGAGACGGACATAGGAGATAAAACGAGGACAAGGGACATGAGAGACGGACAGAGGAGATAAAACGAGGACAAGGGACATGAGAGAGGGACAGAGGGAGATAAAACAGAGAGAGGGGGGAGAGACAGAGGTAAAGGTCGGCAGGCGAGGCAGACAGAGACGGCCTCCTGAGGAGAACAGAACAGCCTCTTTACCTATTTCTTCCTCTAATATCAATACCACTCACTCAAACACAGACAGTCCAGGTTGCAGTTGTGTAAGTAAAAGTACTTAAGTAAAAATACTTTAAAGTACTACTTAAGTCGTTTTTTGGGGTATCTGTACTTTACTTTACTATTTATATTTTTGACAACTTTTACTTTTACTTCACTACATTCCTAAAGAAAATGATGTACTTTTTACTCCATAAATTTTCCCTGACAGCCAAAAGTTTGTTACATTTCAAATGCTCAGGCAGGACAGCAATATGGTCCAATTCATGCACCTATCAATATAACGCGTTGTCATCCCTACTGCCTCTGATCTGGTGGACTCACTAAACACAAATACTGTGTTTGTAAATGATGTCTGAGTGTTGGAGTGTGCCCCTGGCTGACTGTAAATAAAATAAAAAATAAAATCGTGCTGTCTGGTTTGCTTAATATAAGGAATTTTATGTATTGTATTTACTTTTCTCAAGTATGACAATTGTGTACTTTTTCCACCACTGTACTTAAGTACATTTAAAACCAGATCCTTTTAGACGTTTACTCTGGGTATTTTACTGGGTGACTTTCACTTGAGTCATTTTCTATGAAGGTATCTTTACTTTTACTCAAGTATGAAAACTGGTTACTTTTTCCACCACTGCCAGGTTGTCATCCAGTGGCACTTTAATCGTAATATGTGCTAATAGAAATGTCTGGAACAGAATGAAGGGAACAGTATCAAACACACAGAACCACCTGTTTCATACCATTCCACCAATTCCATTCCAGACATTACTATGAGGTGTCTTCCTCTCACCAGCCTTCGCTGTCCCTGTGGTTGGAGTAGCATTGGTCCTGGAGCCCTAGGCTGCATCCCAAATGGCACCCTATTCATGCACTACACTGAGAGTACCATTCTGAGAGCAAATGGGAGAACTCAATTAGGAAGGTGTTCTTAATGTTTTGTACACACTATTAGTGCAATATAAAGGGAATAGGCTGCCATTTGGGACACAGCCCTAACACACAGCTGGTAGCATGCCTGGCCTCAGTCCCTGCCTCCCCCTGCCACAGCCAACTAGAGAGCACAACACAGCCTTCATCTCTTCATCTCTCTCTCAAAGAAAGGCTGCCAAAATGTCAAGTGCCTCTTATTCAATCTTTCAAGAGACCAGGCTTAGATTTAGTTTGGCTTTCTGTTTTTTATAGCTCTGTTTCTGGAAGAAGATTTATCCTCCTAAGGGAGGGATGGCATGTTGGAACTGGGGTTTAGTGAGAAATGGCGATAGATGCCTGCCAGATCTCTTTCCGAGCCCAGCCATGCCATGATACCATGGTGCCATGATTCAGTCATGCTGTTTACAAGCCATGATACCATGGTGCCATGATTCAGTCATGCTGTTTACAAGCCATGATACCATGGTGCCATGATTCAGTCATACTGTTTACAAGCCATGATACCATGGTGCCATGATTCAGTCATGCTGTTTACAAGCCATTATACCATGGTGCCATGATTCAGTCATGCTGTTTACAAGCCATGATACCATGGTGCCATGATTCAGTCATGCTGTTTACAAGCCATGATACCATGGTGCCATGATTCAGTCATGCTGTTTACCTGCTCTGCTTCGCGGCGTCTGAACCTTGTGGTTGCGTTTTATTCGCTGTGGTGGGGTGAAACTATTTCAATAGGATATGCATAGTAATAATCAGTTAAAACCTTGAGTCCCCCATGGTCTGCAGCCGAGCCGGGGTCTACTCCAGTGATGTAGATACCCAGGCCGTACTCCACCCCTCCTCTGATCATCAGGCCCAGAGAGAGACCATCGTCCAGGTTCAGGTTCACCTTCAGGGACAGACAAAGGGGGCAGTCACCAGACATCCTGGAAGTGACATGTTGTGCGTCCCAAATGGCACCCAATTATTTTAAGTATGCAACATAAAGAATGTCCAAGCACCCTAGCTTCACAACTTACTGTATATATCAAAGATGCATCAATCATTCCCTCCTACACATGAGGCTAGATGCCCAGAGGGAGGAGTCCCAAAAACTGGCTCCGCCTGAAGACTAGCAACCCATCATCATACCCTGTCTGGGGGACTGGGGCCTGGGGCATGGGGCATGGGTCCTTGGGCCTATGGCCTGAGCTGAGATATAGTACTAACAGGGGCTTCGTCCCAAATACAGAGAAAAATAAACAGTTCAAAATTTTCTGCAGGATTAAGTTAGGCCCCTTAGCCCTCTAATATACCCAACGTTTATTTAATGAATGTAAATCTCCGTTTTTAAGATCCTTGGGCTGTGTTTGGCCGTCATCATAGTTTCCTTTTAAATCTGCAGTGCTGTGCAAAGCTGTGTACTGTACCCCCGGCTGCCTGCCTGGTCTGTGGCGCTGACAATGCAGTCTCACATCAATAGATGAGAGAGAGCAAAGGGCTGGCCTGCGCCCCAAATGGCAACCATGTGGTTTAGGTCAAAAGTAGTGCACTACATAGGGAATAGGGTGCCATTTGTGATGCACCCTAGGTATATGGAGAGCTCAGTGAGGCGCCACATTGATTTCTGCCCCCCTCCTCCTGCTCTTCCTCCTCCTCTACTTCCTTCTCTTCCTATTCTACCCCTCCATTAGTTATGTGTTGTCAAACATGAGCGGCCATTTGACCCCAGTGTCAGCCGTAATGAAACAACTGAGAGAAAATATGTTTTTTAGATTATCTGAGGTATTCAATCCACTCACCATCTTCTCTGGCTTCTCCTGTGTGTGTCCTGTACGTCTCTGGCTGTGTTGTGGTCCCAGGGTGCTTTGCTGCTCCTGCTGCTCCAGGTCGGAGGGGGGAGACACACTGCGGCCATGAGGATCCACCCAGGCATAGATGTGGTTGGTGACATACCCACCAGGGATACGGCCCACTGAACACACTGACATGGCCAGCTTCTTACAGCCTTTCAGGACCTGCATGGAGGAGAGGGAGGGGATTCAGTTCAGTTATAAACACTTTATTTATCGCAAAGGGAAATTGAATTTGGGCATGTGAGAGTCAGCAACAACAACATGACAGTATACCACTGACGTACCGTATGACAGTATACCACTGACGTACAGTATGACAGTATACCACTGACGTAACGTATGACAGTATACCACTGACGTACCGTATGACAGTATGGCACTGACGTACCGTATGACAGTATGGCACTGACGTACAGTAGCACACATGACATGTAGTACAGCAGCTTTGGAGGAAGAAGACAGCGAGGGAGGTAGATGATAGCGAGGGAGGAAGATGACGGCGAGGGAGGAAGATGACATCGAGGGAGGAAGATGACAGCGAGGGAGGAAGATGACAGCGAAGGAGGAAGATGACAGCAAGGGAGGAAGATGACAGTGAGGGAGGAAGATGACAGTGAGGGAGGAAGAAGATAGCGACTAAGAGGGCTTCAAAAAGTTTTTGTCAAAGACCGCACCATTGGCCATGCCCACTGCCAGAGAGAGAGAGAGAGAGAGAGAGAGAGAGAGAGAGAGAGAGAGAGAGAGAGAGAGAGAGAGAGAGAGAGAGAGAGAGAGAATATTAAATAATATGAAATGTCTTTATTCTTTTGAAACTTCTGTGAGTGTAATATTTACTGTTCATTTTGACAGTTTATTTCACTTTTGTTTATTATCTACTTCACTTGCTTTGTTAATGTTAACATAAGTTTCCCATGCCAACAAAGCCCTTAAATTGAATCTGAATTCAAATGTCTACTGTTTGCTGATGATCTGGTGCTTCTGTCACCAACCAAGGAGGGCCTACAGCAGCAGCTAGATCTTCTCTACAGATTCTGACAGACCTGGGCCCTGACAGTAAATCTCAGTAAGACAAAAAATAATGGTGTTCCAAAAAAGGTCCAGTTGCCAGGACCACAAATACAAATTCCATCTAGACACCGTTTCCCTAGAGCTCACAAAAAAACTATACCTACCTTGGCCTAAACATCAGCGCCACAGGTAACTTCCACAAAACTGTGAACGATCTAAGAGACAAGGCAAGAAGAGCCTTCTATGCCATCAAAAGGAACACAACATTTTGATAAACTCCCATATCTACTGGGTGAAATACCACAGTGTGCCATCACAGCAGCAAGATTTGTGACCTGTTGCCACAAGAAAAGGGCACACAGTGAAGAACAAACACCATTGTAAATACAACCTATATTTATGTTTTTTTGTACTTTAACTATTTGCACATTGTTACAACACTGTATACAGTTGAAGTCAGAGGTTTACATACACCTTAGCCAAATACATTTAAACTCAAATCTTAGGTCAGTTAGGATCACCACTTTATTTTAAGAATGTCAAATGTCACAATAATAGTAGAGAGAATGATTTATTTCAGCTTTTATTTCTTTCATCACATTCCCAGCGGGTCAGAAGTTTACATACACTCAAATAGTATTTGGTAGCATTGCCTTTAAATTGTTTAACTTGGGTTAAACGTTTCGGGTAGCCTTCCACAAGCTTCCCACAATAAGTTGGGTGAATTTTGGCCCTTCCTCCTGACAGAACTGGTGTAACTGAGTCAGGTTTGTAGGCCTCCTTGCTCGCACACACTTTTTCAGTTTTGTCCACAAAATGTTCTATAGGATTGAGGTGAGGGCTTTGTGATGGCCACTCCAATACCTTGACTTTGTTGTCCTTAAGCCATTTTGCCACAACTTTGGAAGTATGCTTGGGGCCACTGTCCATTTGGAAGACCCATTTGCGACCAAGCTTTAACTTCCTGACTGATGTCTTGAGATGTTGCTTCAATATATCCACATCATTTTCCTTCCTCATGATGCCATCTATTTTGTGAAGTGCACCAGTCCCTCATGCAGCAAAGCACTCCCACAACATGATGCTGCCACCCCTGTGCTTCACGGTTGGGATGGTGTTCTTCGGCTTTCAAGCCTCCCCTTTTTTCCTCCAAACATGTGATGGTCATTATGGCCAAACAGTTTCATTTCATCAGACCAGAGGACATTTCTCCAAAAAGTAAGATCTTTGTCCCCATGTGCAGTTTATGGCGGTTTTGGAGCAGTGGCTTCTTCCTTGCTGAGCGGCCTTCAGGTTATGTCTATATAGGACTCGTTTTACTGTGGATATAGATACTTTTGTACCTGTTTCCTCCAGCATCTTCACAAGGTCCTTTGCTGTTGTTCTCGGATTGATTTGCACTTTTCGCACCAAAGTATGTTCATCTCTAGGAGACAGAACGCGTCTGCTTCCTGAGCGGTATGACGGCTGCATGGTCCCCTGGTGTTTATACTTGCGTACTATTGTTTGTACAGATGAACGTGGTACCTTCAGGCGTTTGGAAATTGCTCCCAAGGATGAACCAGACTTGTGGAGGTCTACAATTTTTATTATGAGGTCTTGGCTGATTTCTTTAGATTTTTCGATGATGTCGAGAAAAGAGGCACTGAGTTTGAAGGTAGGCCTTGAAATACATCCAC
Source organism: Thymallus thymallus (assembly GCA_023634145.1). NCBI lineage: Eukaryota > Metazoa > Chordata > Actinopteri > Salmoniformes > Salmonidae > Thymallus > Thymallus thymallus. The sequence goes on along the minus strand of CM042402.1, from coordinate 7,714,794 downwards.
AGGTACACCTCCAATTGACTCAAATGATGTAAATTAAGCTGTTTAAAGGCACACTCAACTTAGTGTATGTAAACTTCTGACCCACTGGAATTGTGATATAGTAAATTATAAGTGACATAATCTGTCTGTAAACAATTGTTGGAAGAATTACTTGTGTCATGCACAAAGTAGATGTCTTAACTGACTTGCCAAAACTATAGTTTGTTAACATGAAATCTGTGGAGTGGTTGAAAAATTAGTTTTAATGACTTCAACCTATGTGTATGTAAACTTCCGACTTCAACTGTATATACAGTACATACTATGACATTTGAAATGTCTTTATTCTTTTGGAACTTCTGAGCGAGAGAGAGAGAGAGAGAGAGAGAGACAGAGAGAGAGAGAGAGGAGAAGGAAGAGAAGAGTCCCCTCAGCCAGATGGTTCTGGGGCTCTCATAATGAATGAACACACTGGAAAGAATCAACCAAAAAACAGAGCAAATTGGAATGCTACCTGGCACTAAACAAAGAGTAGATAGAGATGTACCTGACAGTGGCAGACTGGCTGCTCTTATCTTACATCCTAGAAAAATAGCGTTCTGAATAAAATGTAAAATGATACCGTTATTTATAGTTATACTGCATTTCTCTTTTATTGTGAGTCATCAGTAAATTTAAATTGCTTATCATTTGGGCGGTAGCCTAGCGGTTAGAGCATTGGGCCAGTAACTGAAAGATTGTTGGTTCAAGTACCTGAGCCGACAAGGTGAACAAACCTGTTGATGTGTCCTTGAGCAAGGCACTTAACCCTCATTTGCTCCAAGGGCTGACCCTGTAGGTAGGCCGTCACTGTAAATAGGAATTTGTTCTTAACAGACTTGCCTAGTTAAATTTTTTAAAATAATAATCTGTCAATTTATGTTGCAAAGAAGCTCATAGGTTCCTCTCTTACTCTCTCTATTCCACTTTCTCCCTTTCACTGTCTGCCAAATTAACAGTAATCCTTCAACCCCCCCCCAATTAAACTGTCTAAACTAACACTTGACTAATTTCACCTGCTAGCACTGCCTTTCCTCACAGCTGCTTGTTTAAACAAATGTACTTCCTGTGATCTAGATGTGGTTGTCCCACTGGCTATCCTCAGTTTAATGCACCAATTTGTAAGTCGCTGACTAAAATGTAAAATGTAAATGTAAAATGAGGCTTGTTAAAACTATGGGAGGAGACCAGGTTTGTGTAATGATCCCTAGTCCTGAGACAAGACGTCATAGGACGCCAGGGCTCTGTCTGTCTGTCTGTCTGCCTGCCTGCCTGCCTGCCTGTCTGTCTGTCTGCCTGCCTGTCTGTCTGTCTGTCTGTCTGTCTGTCTGTCTGTCTGTCTGTCTGTCTGTCTGTCTGTCTGTCTGTCTGCCTGCCTGCCTGCCTGCCTGCCTGCCTGCCTGCCTGCCTGCCTGCCTGCCTGCCTGCCTGCCTGCCTGCCTGCCTGCCTGCCTGCCTGCCTGCCTGCCTGTCTGTCTGTCTGTCTGTCTGTCTGTCTGTCTGTCTGTCTGTCTGTCTCTCTCTCAATAGAGGGAAACACACTGATGCAATCACAGCTTAACATTTACACAAAATCTCTAAATTGTACCGTCTGCATGCTTCCACACCCCATTCCCTATACAGTGCACTACGTTTGACCAGAAGTAGTGCACTCTATAGAGAATAGGATGCCATTTGGGATGAAGCCTCTGTGCTGGGCCACGTTGGGCAGGTGACCTGGGCTGAGCTGGGCCAGGTTGGGCCAGTGAGCCTGGGCTGGGCCAGGTTGGGCTGGTGGTCCCCCACTCAAACATCCACACACACTTGTGATCTATCTAGTCAACCTCAACCTCAGGACTTTAAATGGAACCATCCATCAACTACATTGTTACATCAATCTGGTTGAAAATGAACCAACCATCCACAACAGTCCATAACGATGCCAACCGTGAGTGACAGCCAGATGTGAGTGACTGAATTCTTGTTGTACTGCTGACCCAGCTGCCTCAGTATAGAGCCCTCCTGGCCCTGACTCTGACTGACTCACAGCTTACACTAATACTTCTCTCACTTCCCCTCTTAGCACTCTGTCGTGCCTCAGCTATACCCAGGCAGAAACTAGCTCCCGTAGCTGTCCAAGTGTTGGCGCGCTGAGCTCTACCCCCAGAAGATTGCAGACCCAGAAACACACCTAAGACACGGAAAAGACAGAAGGAAAAGTAGGGCTGCGTCCCAATTCCAAAACAGCCCCCTGGGCTCTGGTCAAAAGTAGTGGACTAAATAGAGAATAGGATGCCATATGGGACTTCTTGGTCCACCTCAGTCTCTGACTATTAATGTGATGGATGTCCTTCAACCTTCTGCTCTAAAGCATTTGTCATATTAAATGGGATACTTGTGCTTATTGATGATCTTCACTTACTTTGATGGGCCGTTCTACTTTGGAAGTGTTTCAAGTAGAGACGACAGGAGCCTGGATTTGAACCAGGGTGTCTGTAGTGACACCTCTAGCACTGAGATGCAGTGCCTTAGACCACTGCACCACTCAGGAGCCTTGGGTAGGACAAAATGTCCTAATTTACTGTATCTCCAAATTCAATGCGGCATTCTTTCAATTTGCTAAGCTTTCTAAACATGGACATGTAGTGAGGTGAAATGAATATAATAATTGACTGTGTTTAGTCATTATAGATGCACAGGGGAGCAGACAGTACCCTATTCCCTATGTGGTGCACTACTTTTGACCAGGGCCCATAGGGTTTTGGTCCTAAGTAGTGCGCTACATAGGCAATAGGGTGCAATTTGGGGCTCAAGCCTGTGTTCATTCTCAATAATGGATGCTCAGGGGAGCAGACACAGACGTATAATGTTTTCCTTGGTGCTGTCTGTACAAAACCATCTGTCCTCCAACTCAAAAGACCTTCAACCTCCCCATGTCTCCCCGTGTCCACAATTAAATCCTTTCCCTGCTTCATTACGTCTGACAGCACACAGTAAAAAAAAGATGGCATTAAAACCAAGCGCATTAAAATGTCTCTCCTAGCCATTATGGTCCTAATAAATTAGGTTGATACATAGAAACGATGTATTAAGCAGTTGACCCAGATACAACTTAGAACAAAACAGAACAGCGCTCCTCTGCAATATATTAGAGCTTCACTAACCAACAGAGCAAAAGGGAGGAGATGGAAGAGATGATCACAAATATCCAGTGAATTACAGGATCTCTTTGGATGATCCTGACTGGAACAATGCACTGAACCATTCACTTCTTGTACAACATGATTATATCACCTCTTGAAGTATACATTTAGCCAGAAGTACAACACACTAAGCCCTTTTCTATTCTAGGCTGGTTGTTGGATAGATGTGCTGCAGGCACCAAGCTCATATAGGAAGACAAGAGCTTAAGGTCAGTGCTGTAACGAGGACAGAGGAGTGACACAGCTGCTATCAGGCTATAAATATCTCGCCCAGGTTTTCACCGGATGCAGTCAGAGTTGGAGTGGGTGTTAACAGGGCTCTCAGTGGTGTTGGAGTTGGAAGCTAGCTGGATGGAGGAGGAGGAGGAGGAGCAGGAGGAGGAGGAGAAGGAAGAGGAGGAGGAGGAGGATGGAGGGCTTTATTTATAAGCAGGAAGAGAGGGTCTGAGAGGCGCCGAGATGGACCACTGCAGACATCAACACAGGGCAGGCAGCAGGCTACAATGGCAATGACTAACAGGGCTCTCACATGGCTCTCAGAATCTATTCACTCAGTCCTGGTATGCCGGTGGTGGTGTGAGGGCTGTACTTTTGCAAAGTGGGTGGGGTAATATCCTGCCTGGTTGGCCCTGTTCAGGGTTATCGTCTGGCAGTCTCAGCCTCTAGTATCTAAGCTGCAATAGTCTATGTGCCGGGGGGCTAGGGTCAGTCTGTCATATCTGGTATAATTATACTATCTTATCTGGTGTCCTGTGTGATCTTAGGTATGCTCCCTTTAATTTTCCTCTCTCCTCTCGCCCCTCTCTCTCTGTTTCTCCTCCCAGAGGACCTGAGCCATGCCTCAGGACTACCTGGCCGGATGATTCCTGGCTGTCCCGTCCCCAGTCCCCCTGGTCGTGGTGCTGATCCAGTTTCTGCTGTTCTGCCTGCAGCTATGGAACCCTGGCCTGTTCACCGGACCTGCTACCTTGTCCCGGACCTGCTGTTTGGACCCTCTCTCTCTCCCTATCTCTCTCCCTCTCCCTCACTCTCTACCATACCTGCTGACTCGACCTCTAAATGCTCAGCTATGAAAAGCCAACTGACATTTATTTCTGAGGTGCTGACCTGTTGCGTCCTCTATAACCACTGTTATTATTATTTGACACTGCTGGTCATTTATGATCGTTTGAACATCTTGAAGAACGATCTAGCCTTAATGGCCATGTACTCTTATAATCTCCACCCTGCACAGCCAGAAGAGGACTGGCCACCCCTCAGAGCCTGGTTCCTCTCTAGGTTTCTTCCTAGGTTCCTGCCTTTCTCGGGAGTTCTTCCTAGCCACCATGCTTCTACATCTCATTGCTTGCTGTTTGGGGTTTTAGGCTGGGTTTCTATATAAGCACTTATGTGACATCTGCTGATGTAAAAAGGACTTTATAAATAAATGTGCTTGATAGTGAGCACCCAACTTCCGTCAACGCTATCACTTCATCTTTGCTATCACCTCATCTTTGCTATCACCTCATCTTTGCTATCACCTCATCTTTGCTATCACCTCATCTTTGCTACACTGGGGCCAAAAGTTTGGAATATTACTCATTCAAGGGTTGTTGCTTTATTTGAACTATAAAGTGAAGACATCAAAACTATGTCATAACACATATGGAATCATGTAGTAACCCAAATAGTGTTAAACAAATCAAAATATATTTTATATTTGAGATTCTTCAAAGTAGCCACCATTTGCCTTGATGACAGCTTTGCACACTCATGGCATTCTCTCAACCAGCTTCATGAGGACCGCCACAGGAATGGATGACCCAGAAATAACTCTGCTGCAGAGGATAAGTTCATTCGAGTTACCAGCCTCAGATTGCAGCCCAAATAAATGCTTCACAGAGTTCAAGTAACAGACACATCTCAATATCAACTGTTCAGAGGAGTGAATCAGGCCATCATGGTTGAATTGCTGCAAAAAAAACACTACTAAAGGATACCAATAAGAAGAAGAGACTTGCACGGGCCAAGAAACACGAGCAATGAACAATAGACCGGTGGAAATCTGACCTTTGGTCTGGAGTCCAAATTTGAGATTTTTAGTTCCAACCTCAACCAAATTTAGATGGTTTGGGATGAGTCGGACCCACTGAAGGAAAAGCAGCCAACAAGTGCTCAGCATATGTGGGAACTCCTTCAAGACTGATGGAAAAGCATTCCAGGTGAAACTGGTTGAGAGAATGCCAAGAGTGTGCAAAGCTGTCATCAAGGCAAAGGTGGCTATTTGAAGAATCTCAAATATAAAATATATTTAACACTTTTTTGGTTAGTACATGATTCCTTATGTGTTATGTCATAGTTTTGATGTCTTCACTTTTATTATACAATGTAAAACATTTTTAGCAAATAAAGAAAAACCCTTGAATAAGTAGTATTCCAAATTTTTGGCCCCCAGTGTAACTCTCTCCTCACAGCCCATAAATGTTAAAATCATGTAGAATATTTGCTTCTGGGTACTGAGATTAGTGTTGACATATATTAGTTGGCACCATGGAAAGATGCCCTTTATGTCAGCTATTGTTACATGACTCATCCTATGCTTTGCAGTCTATTGATTTCCAATGGTGCCTTGGACATAAAAGCACACAGAGCAAAGATTCTCTTTTCTATTTTGCGAGGTTTGTCATTTTCAAAGCCCCACAATATAGTTTATCTTACACAAACCCTTCCCTGCTATATCTGCACATTGGAGTCAGACAAGATTGATTTCCAAACAAATAAGTAAACAAGGATTTCATAAGAGCTGATATCAGGCCCAACATCAGTGATGGAGTGTGTGTGTGTGTGGGGGGGGCAGCCTCCATGTAGCAGAGGTAAATTGAGGTAAATTGGCTGTCACCTCAAATCTCCTTTGCCAGCTGCTTCCCCCATTCTTCCATCTATCACTGTCAAGACACCTCATCCCTTCCTAAACAGACCTCCCTCCATCCTTCTCATCCTTCCATTCCTCCCTCCTTCCATCCCTCTCATACACCACACGCTGCTACCCTAAGCCGAGACACATCCAAACAACCTGATTACAATCGCCACAGCTGCTACTCCCCGTCTTTGTCCCTCTCTCTCCCTCTGTCTCTCTCTCTCTCAATTCAATTCAATTCAAGGCCTTTATTGGCATGAAAACACATGTTAACATTGCTAAAGCAAGTGAAGTACAAAGGTTAAATAAAAAATACAAATGAACAGTAAACATTACACTCACAGAAGTTCCAAAATAATAAAGACATTTCAAATGTCATATTATGAATATAATGAATATAATGTATACAATGTGAAAATAGTTACCAAAGTACAAAAGGGAAAATAAAAAAACATAAATATGGGTTGTATTTACAATGGTGTTTGTTCTTCACTGGTTGCCCTTTTCTTGTGGAAACAGGTCACAAATCTTGCTGCTGTGATGGCACACTGTGGTATTTCAAGCAGTAGATATGGGAGTTTATCAAAATGTGATTTGTTTTCGAATTCTTTGTGGATCTGTGTAATCTGAGTGAAATATGTGTCTCTAATATGGTCATACATTTGGCAGGAGGTTAGTAAATGCAGCTCAGTTTCCACCTCATTTTGTGGGCAGTGTTTACATAGACTGTCTTCTCTTGAGAGCCAGGTCTGCCTACGGCAGCCTTTCTCAATAGCAAGGCTATACTCACTGAGTCTGTACATAGTCAAAGCTTTCCTTAAATTTGGGTCAGTCACAGTGGTCAGGTATTCATGATACCTGACCACTGTGATACCTGACCATACAGCTCTTCCTCATGAGGCTGCAGAGGCTAAAGCTGATCAGGACACTGGCGGATTTACGGCAGCCTGGAGGTGAAGGGTGGAAGACCCCTAAAGAGCTGGCGCAGCAGTCTGGAATTACATCACACCGGCTGCTGGAGAGGTTCATGGGCGAGTTCCAGGATGCGCTGCCAGAACCGGTGAAGGAAGTCTTTGGGTGGGAACGAGGGGAGGGGCCACCACCGTTTCCACCACTGCAAGTGACGGCAGAGACTGGGGACTGGCAGGGGGGGCTGGAGGACATATTGTCTTTTAGTTCTCCGGAACTAGGTAACTTTGCGGAGGTGCGGCGCAAGGCTTTATACTCCCTCTGTGTGAAGGTCAGGCACGTTAGGGAGTTGGAGGGTGTTGGGGTCACTAGTGGCAGGGGGTTCTGGGCTCTTATGGCTGGGTATAGGTGGAGGGTGCTGTATAAACTCCCAGCTCCCAAACGGTCTGGAGACTTCCAGTGGAGGGTTTTACATGGAGCCCTGGCCACTAATAGCTGGTTGGCTCGTGTTGACTCTGGGATTGGGGAGGGGTGTCCTTTTTGTATGATGGCTGATAATCCAGCGTAGTGGGGCAAGGGTACAAAACGGCAGGCAGGCTCAGGGACGGGGCAGGCAAGGAAAGGTCGAAACCGGGAAAACAAGAAAACAGGCACTTTAGAGAGAGAGGAGTAAAGGGGGAAAACGCTGGTAGGCTTGATGAACAAAACGAACTGGCAACAGCCGAACAGAGAACACAGGTATACATACACAGGGGATAATGGGGAAGATTGGAGACACCTGGAGGGGGGTGGAGACAAGCATACAGAAAGGTGAAACAGATCAGGATGTGACACAATGTTGTTGATCCATCCTCAGTTTTCTCCTATCACAGCCGTTAAACTCTGTAACTGTTTTAAAGTCACCATTGGCCTCATGTTGAAATCCCTTAGCGGTTTCCTTCCTCTTCGGCAACTGAGATAGGAAGGACGCCTGAATCTTTGTAGTGACTGGGTGTATTGATACACCACGTAATTAATAAATTCACCATGCTCAAAGAAATATTCAATATCTGCTTTTTTTATTTTTACCCATCTACCAATAGGTGCCCTTCTTTGCGATGCATTTGTGGTTCAATCTGTGGTTCAAATTCATTGCTCGACTGAGGGAATTTACAGATAATTGTATGTGTGGGGTACAGAGATGAGGTAGTCATTCAAGAATTATGTTAAACACTATTGCACAAAGAGTGAGTCCATGCAACTTATTAAGTGACTGTTAAGCACATTTTTACTCCTGAACTTATTTAGGATTGCCATAACAAAGGGATTGAATACTTATTGACTCAGATTTTAATTTTGTATTCATTTGTAAAATAAAAATAAACATTATTCCACTTTGACACTATGGGGTATTGAGTGTAGGCTTGTGACAACACATCTCAATTTAATACATTTTAAATTCAGGCTGTAAGACCATTTTTGGGGGAAAGTCAAGGGGTGTGAATACTTTCTGAAGACACTGTACATGGCCAGTTAGGGTGTTTTTAGGCACCAGAGGATCTGATTCACTTTCGGTCCTCCTACACAGTGACGTTGGTCTGTTACTTACAATATATTATGTGGGAGAATAAAGAGCTGTTCAAGGACACGCCATAACAGACACTTAAAATGGAGTCTTATTGGAACAGCTGTCATTGTTTGAAAGGGTTGTGCTGTGCATTGAATAGAGAAGCTCCAAGGAACTCCAGGAGATGCTCACAAGCCCCGGAAGAACAACAACATCATCAGATCTAATAACAGCTGAGTCATAAACCACTACCACTATAATGAATCACTAACCTCACCTTAACTAACTGTCAGAAAAACATGAACGTTTACACTTACCCTTGACCTCTGTGGAGGAATACTGAAAGAAAATAGAAAACTAGTAAGCAAGCCATTTGTGCCCACAGGTTTCTGGAGGGTTACACTATAGCAGTTCACCTCACAAGTTGAATACTTGAATAGTGTAATACATACTGTAGGAATCAATCAGTTGCTCCTCAGCCTAAAACGTCTCCACCCGTGCCGCCGTATTGCTAGCTTTCCAGTAACTAGAGTTACTGCGTAAATGGCTAGGACGTTGTCGAGGAGGGTGACATTGTATATTTGCGAAGCAGAGGTCAGGAGTTCTAGTCTCAACAAGTGCTGGTTAAGGAGCATGTGGTACGGCAAGCACCGTGAAATGTGTCACACCCCCACAGTGCTGTATCAATATTCACACTGTGTCTGCCAAAGAAACAACCCCATGCAACAGCATTACAGCGATACAACAGTGTTAGGTAACAGCTTTACAAGACCATCCCTCAAGGCCTTGAAGAGAGAGCCCTCTGTAAGATGATATCGTTATCCAGAGTTAAGAGATGAGATGAAAGAGTGAAGTATCCCCATTTCCCAACTGATGTCCCAGTAACATCATATTACTGTCAGGCTCTGGCCATAGGGAAGCCTTTGGCTCCTCTATTTAGCCATGGTCAGAGCCTGACAGATCTAGAATTCTATTTCTAGTTCTATGGTGTTTTGTGTTAGGTCCCCAATTAGAGGCAGCTGCCAAGCGTTGTCTCTGGTTGGGGATCCTACTTAAGTTGTTATGTTCCACACCTGGGTGTGGTTCATTGACTTGAATGTCATAGATGTAGAAGGAGAGTTTGTGCCTACACTAGACTTACTGTAAGTACTTTGTCTTGTTTTGCATATAGTTCAATTAATAAACTATTATGTTAAACTGGAACTGCGCTGCTCCTTGGTCTGCCTACACACCACGTCGTGACAATTACTCATCTAAGCAGATGTTATGCATGACATTTATGTTTAGGCTATAATCTCTCTAGGCACACCAAATTACCATATTGTTTATATAAAAGCAATACCTATAATCATCCAAATTATGGTATAGACTACTCTCAAGATCCAGTTTATCATGTCATACCTGTCACTGCTCTCCTGACAGGCTGAAATTGAGTCTAGACAGCCAGCATCTTCATTTCAGACAGTAATTAAACAGCTCCATAAAACACAATGTAATACTGTTTTAACCATCTATCCACTCCACTGATGTGCTGCTGGAGCAGATCTGTTGATACGTTTCTCTCTGTAGAGGGCTGCTAGGTTGGTATTCTGAGTGAGTGCAGATTGAGATACAAAGTATTGTCCTGGGAAGAGAGAGAGAGAGAGAGAGAGAGAGAGAGAGAGAGAGAGAGAGAGAGAGAGAGAGAGAGAGAGAGAGGACAATAAATGGATCACGGCTAACAGGAGAAAAAGAAAGAAGAAAGAAATAAAGATGTCAGGCAAGAGGATAATAAAGGGAGCAGACACAACAATGGGACTGACAGTTCAGTAATGAAGACAGACCGGTCGGACACAACAATGGGACTGACAGTTCAGTAATGAAGACAGACCGGTCGGACACAACAATGGGACTGACAGTTCAGTAACGAAGACAGACCGGTCAGACACAACAATGGGACTGACAGTTCAGTAACGAAGACAGACCGGTCAGACACAACAATGGGACTGACAGTTCAGTAACGAAGACAGACCGGTCAGACACAACAATGGGACTGACAGTTCAGTAATGAAGACAGACCGGTCAGACACAACAATGGGACTGACAGTTCAGTAATGAAGACAGACCGGTCAGACACAACAATGGGACTGACAGTTCAGTAACGAAGACAGACCGGTCAGACACAACAATGGGACTGACAGTTCAGTAATGAAGACAGACCGGTCGGACACAACAATGGGACTGACAGTTCAGTAACGAAGACAGACCGGTCAGACACAACAATGGGACTGACAGTTCAGTAATGAAGACAGACCGGTCAGACACAACAATGGGACTGACAGTTCAGTAATGAAGACAGACCGGTCAGACACAACAATGGGACTGACAGTTCAGTAATGAAGACAGACCAGTCAGACACAACAATGGGACTGACAGTTCAGTAATGAAGACAGACCGGTCAGACACAACAATGGGACTGACAGTTCAGTAACGAAGACAGACCGGTCAGACACAACAATGGGACTGACAGTTCAGTAATGAAGACAGACCGGTCAGACACAACAATGGGACTGACAGTTCAGTAACGAAGACAGACCGGTCAGACACAACAATGGGACTGACAGTTCAGTAATGAAGACAGACCGGTCAGACACAACAATGGGACTGACAGTTCAGTAACGAAGACAGACCGGTCAGACACAACAATGGGACTGACAGTTCAGTAATGAAGACAGACCGGTCAGACACAACAATGGGACTGACAGTTCAGTAACGAAGACAGACCGGTCAGACACAACAATGGGACTGACAGTTCAGTAATGAAGACAGACCGGTCAGACACAACAATGGGACTGACAGTTCAGTAACGAAGACAGACCGGTCAGACACAACAATGGGACTGACAGTTCAGTAATGAAGACAGACCGGTCAGACACAACAATGGGACTGACAGTTCAGTAACGAAGACAGACCGGTCAGACACAACAATGGGACTGACAGTTCAGTAACGAAGACAGACCGGTCAGACACAACAATGGGACTGACAGTTCAGTAATGAAGACAGACCGGTCAGACACAACAATGGGACTGACAGTTCAGTAATGAAGACAGACCGGTCAGACACAACAATGGGACTGACAGTTCAGTAATGAAGACAGACCGGTCAGACACAACAATGGGACTGACAGTTCAGTAACGAAGACAGACCGGTCAGACACAACAATGGGACTGACAGTTCAGTAATGAAGACAGACCGGTCAGACACAACAATGGGACTGACAGTTCAGTAACGAAGACAGACCGGTCAGACACAACAATGGGACTGACAGTTCAGTAACGAAGACAGACCGGTCAGACACAACAATGGGACTGACAGTTCAGTAATGAAGACAGACCGGTCAGACACAACAATGGGACTGACAGTTCAGTAACGAAGACAGACCGGTCAGACACAACAATGGGACTGACAGTTCAGTAATGAAGACAGACCGGTCAGACACAACAATGGGACTGACAGTTCAGTAACGAAGACAGACCGGTCAGACACAACAATGGGACTGACAGTTCAGTAACGAAGACAGACCGGTCAGACACAACAATGGGACTGACAGTTCAGTAACGAAGACAGACCGGTCAGACACAACAATGGGACTGACAGTTCAGTAATGAAGACAGACCGGTCAGACACAACAATGGGACTGACAGTTCAGTAACGAAGACAGACCGGTCAGACACAACAATGGGACTGACAGTTCAGTAACGAAGACAGACCGGTCAGACACAACAATGGGACTGACAGTTCAGTAATGAAGACAGACCGGTCAGACACAACAATGGGACTGACAGTTCAGTAATGAAGACAGACCGGTCAGACACAACAATGGGACTGACAGTTCAGTAACGAAGACAGACCGGTCAGACACAACAATGGGACTGACAGTTCAGTAACGAAGACAGACCGGTCAGACACAACAATGGGACTGACAGTTCAGTAACGAAGACAGACCGGTCAGACACAACAATGGGACTGACAGTTCAGTAATGAAGACAGACCGGTCAGACACAACAATGGGACTGACAGTTCAGTAATGAAGACAGACCGGTCAGACACAACAATGGGACTGACAGTTCAGTAATGAAGACAGACAGGTCAGACACAACAATGGGACTGACAGTTCAGTAATGAAGACAGACCGGTCAGACACAACAATGGGACTGACAGTTCAGTAATGAAGACAGACCGGTCAGACACAACAATGGGACTGACAGTTCAGTAATGAAGACAGACCGGTCGGACACAACAATGGGACTGACAGTTCAGTAATGAAGACAGACCGGTCGGACACAACAATGGGACTGACAGTTCAGTAACGAAGACAGACCGGTCAGACACAACAATGGGACTGACAGTTCAGTAATGAAGACAGACCGGTCAGACACAACAATGGGACTGACAGTTCAGTAACGAAGACAGACCGGTCAGACACAACAATGGGACTGACAGTTCAGTAATGAAGACAGACCGGTCAGACACAACAATGGGACTGACAGTTCAGTAACGAAGACAGACCGGTCAGACACAACAATGGGACTGACAGTTCAGTAATGAAGACAGACAGGTCAGACACAACAATGGGACTGACAGTTCAGTAATGAAGACAGACCGGTCAGACACAACAATGGGACTGACAGTTCAGTAATGAAGACAGACCGGTCAGACACAACAATGGGACTGACAGTTCAGTAATGAAGACAGACCGGTCGGACACAACAATGGGACTGACAGTTCAGTAATGAAGACAGACCGGTCAGACACAACAATGGGACTGACAGTTCAGTAATGAAGACAGACCGGTCAGACACAACAATGGGACTGACAGTTCAGTAACGAAGACAGACCACGGAATAGGGATGCAGCGTGAAAGACACTGTGTGCGTCCCAAACGGCCATCTATGGGCCCTGGTTAAAGGTAGGGCACTATAAAAGGAATAGGGTGCCATCTGCAGGAGAATGGAGCTTCAGCAAGGACAATGAGATTGATTGGAAACAAGTCTGCATGGTATGAGAACTCAACCATCTGATCAAGCTAAAGCTAGTTTGTCCTTCCTCTGCACTATACATCAGCATGGCCTGAATTCTACTTCAATGAAAGAGCTGATAAATTATGACACATTTCAACATAGTGCACTCCTGGTCAAAAGGAGTGCACTATATATAGGGAATAGGGTGCCATTTGGGACACACCCCAAGCCTCTTTGTTAATACTGACCACGTCATGGCAGCTGAGCACAAATGCTGCTCCCTTCCTTCATATCTATTTATTACACTCACCCAATTATTCACACTCCAGCCGTTACATAACAGCACCCTTTCTCTGAGAGGCTTTTGGCATGGCATTTGCTTTTTGTTAGGTTACATGAAAAACTAAATCGCCCCTGTGTATCACATTGTAAAAATAGCAGCAGTGGTTAGAGGTCTGCTCGTTCCAGAGTGGTGGGAATTCAGCACAGTATGTTTCTAACTCATCTACTGCCTCCTGAATGAATGAACAGGAGAAAGAGTAAAAATATTAACAATACTGGGAGGTCTGTCAATACTGGGAGGTCTGTCAATACTGGGAGGTCTGTCAATACTGGGAGGTCTGTCAATATTGGGAGGTCTGTCAATACTGAGAGGTCTGTCAATACTGAGAGGTCTGTCAATACTGAGAGGTCTGTCAATATTGGGAGGTCTGTCAATACTGAGAGGTCTGTCAATACTGAGAGGTCTGTCAATACTGAGAGGTCTGTCAATATTGGGAGGTCTGTCAATATTGGGAGGTCTGTCAATACTGAGAGGTCTGTCAATACTGAGAGGTCTGTCAATACTGAGAGGTCTGTCAATATTGGGAGGTCTGTCAATACTGAGAGGTCTGTCAATACTGAGAGGTCTGTCAATACTGAGAGGTCTGTCAATATTGGGAGGTCTGTCAATACTGAGAGGTCTGTCAATACTGGGAGGTCTGTCAATACTGAGAGGTCTGTCAATACTGAGAGGTCTGTCAATATTGGGAGGTCTGTCAATACTGAGAGGTCTGTCAATACTGGGAGGTCTGTCAATACTGGGAGGTCTGTCAATATTGGGAGGTCTGTCAATACTGAGAGGTCTGTCAATACTGAGAGGTCTGTCAATATTGGGAGGTCTGTCAATACTGGGAGGTCTGTCAATACTGAGAGGTCTGTCAATACTGAGAGGTCTGTCAATATTGGGAGGTCTGTCAATACTGAGAGGTCTGTCAATACTGGGAGGTCTGTCAATACTGAGAGGTCTGTCAATACTGAGAGGTCTGTCAATATTGGGAGGTCTGTCAATACTGAGAGGTCTGTCAATACTGGGAGGTCTGTCAATACTGGGAGGTCTGTCAATATTGGGAGGTCTGTCAATACTGAGAGGTCTGTCAATACTGAGAGGTCTGTCAATATTGGGAGGTCTGTCAATACTGGGAGGTCTGTCAATACTGAGAGGTCTGTCAATACTGAGAGGTCTGTCAATACTGAGAGGTCTGTCAATACTGGGAGGCGATGGGAGGGCAGCCTGCTTGTCGGTTCCCTCCCTGGTAGGGAACACCTTCCTAATATTGAGCTGCACCCCCTATTGCCCTCAGAACAGCCTCAATTCGTCAGGCCATGGACAAGGTGTCGAAGCGTTCCACAGGGTTGCTGGCCCATGTTGACTCCAATGCTTCCCTCAGTTGTGACAAGTTGGCTGGTAGCAGATCTCTACTCCGAATAGCTTGTTCCATCTCAATTGGATTGAGATCTGGTGACTAGACAGGCCACTGCGGTAAGCGGAATTCACTGTCATGTTTGTGGAACCATTCCTGGACAATCCTAGCCTTGTGGCATGGGGCATTATCCTGCTGAAAGAATCCATTTGCAGATGGATACACTGCTGCCATGAAGGGATGCACCTGATTGGTAATGTTCAGATATCCTGTGGAATTCAAACATTGCTCCACTTTTATCAAGGGGCCCAATGTGTGCCATGAAAACACAACCCACACCATCACATCCAGCCTGCAATGTTGACATGGATGCATGTACTCGCATATCTACTGGGTGAAATACCACAGTGTGCCATCACAGCAGCAATATTTGTGACCTGTTGCCACAAGAAAAGGGCAACCAGTGAAGAACAAACACCATTGTAAATACTTTTTACTCTTTAACCATTTGCACATTGTTACAACACTGTATACAGTGGGGAGAACAAGTATTTGATACACTGCAGATTTTGAAGGTTTTCCTACTTACAAAGCATGTAGAGGTCTGTAATTTTTATCATAGGTACACTTCAACTGTGAGAGACGGAATCTAATACAAAAATCCAGAAAATCACATTGTATGATTTTTAAATAATTAATTTGCATTTTATTGCATGACATAAGTATTTGATCACCTACCAACCAGGAAGAATTCCGGCTCTCACAGACCTGTTAGTTTTTCTTTAAGACGCCCTCCTGTTCTCCACTCATTACCTGTATTAACTGCACCTGTTTGAACTTGTTACCTGAATAAAAGACACCTGTCCACACACTCAATCAAACAGACTCCAACCTCTCCACAATGGCCAAGACCAGAGAGCTGTGTAAGGACATCAGGGATAAAATTGTAGACCTGCACAAGGCTGGGATGGGCTACGGGACAATAGGCAAGCAGCTTGGTGAGAAGGCAACAACTGTTGGCGCAATTATTAGAAAATGGAAGAAGTTCAAGACGACGGTCAATCTCCCTCGGTCTGGGGCACCATGCAAGATCTCACCTGTCATGCAATAAAATGCAAATTAATTACTTAAAAATCATACAATGTGATTTTCTGGATTTTTGTTACTCACAAAAAATTAGATTCCGTTACTCACAGTTGAAGAGTACCTATGATAAAAATTACAGACTTCTACATGCTTTGTAAGTGGGAAAACCTGCAAAATCGGCAGTGTATCAAATACTTGTTCTCGCCCACTGTATATTCATAATATGACATTTGAAATGTCTTTATTCTTTTGGAACTTCTGTGAGTGTAACGTTTACTGTTAATTTTGATTGTTTACTTCACTTGCTTTGGCAATGTTAACATATGTTTCCATGCCAATAAAGCCCCTTGAATTGAGAGAGAGAGAGAGAGAGAGAGAGAGAGAGAGAGAGAGAGAGAGAGAGAGAGAGAGAGAGAGAGAGACAGAGACAGAGACAGAGACAGAGACAGAGACTAGGCTCTGGTTTACTGAAGAATTACTCATTATTCTGCAGGGGAGAACCATGTTAATAAAACCCCAAAGTTTATAGGGAATAGAGTGCCATTTGGGGCCCATCCTTTGAAGTACCACAAGAGAGGAAGAATTAGCCTCCTTGCTCCCTGCCTTAAATGCTGCCTGCTTCATTAAATGCTTAAATTAATGATTTAGTTCTTGATGAAACAAGGATCTGGACCAATGAATAACTGAGAGTGAGCCACTGTCTCTCTCTGCAGGGAAATCATATCAATGCAGCAGACCAGTACAGGCCTTGTTAACTCACAGGGACTCTGATCTATCTCATCCTAACAACTGAATAGTGATGTAACAATTATAAAATGAAACACTTTCATGTCCTGGCTGAATCGTTTCAGAAATCTAGATCAATTACAGCTACATACTGCATATCTGTTTCAATTAAATTCACAAACACTAATCATCTCAGTTAAAAGACTGAGCCTTGTGAGGGTTGTTGGGAAATTAAATTATTTTAATTCAATTGCTCAGAGCAATAGATTTTGTTTAATTAACAAGTAATAAAAAATTACCTCACCTTGCGAAGATAATGGCACTTAGTCTTTTTCTAAAATATTTTATGAAATTGGAGAACACATTGGGAGGGATCTTAGACCATTCCTCCATACAGAATATTTCCTTGATATCCTTAGTCTGCGCTTATGGACTGTCCTCTTCAATTCAAACCACAGGTTTTCAATGGGGCCCAAGTCCGGAGACTGAGATGTGTATTTAACCTTTATTTAACTAGGCAAGTCAGTTAAGAAAGAAATATTATTTACAATGACGGCCTGTGAATGAAGGGTTCTACATTGAACCCAAAAAAGTTCTACATGGAACCAAAAAGTATTCTCATATGGGGACAGCCGAAGAACCTTTTAAGTTTCTAGATAGCACGTTTCTTTCTAAGGGTGTGGGTAAACTTTATGATGCCATTGACTGTAACAAGGGCCCCAGGACTAGTGGAAGCAAAATAGCCACATAATATCAAAGATCCACCACCATATTTTACAGTAGGTATGGGTTTATTTTCTACATAAGTATCTTTCTTTTTTATTTTCATGTCATCTGACCATAGCACAGGTTCCAAAGCCGGCTCCAGGCATTAGCAACATAAGCGGTTGCTTAGGGCCCCAGGCCGCTAGGGGGCCACCAACCCCATTCTAGTATTCTAATTACAGTTTGGAATATTACTCATTCAAGGGTTTTTCTTTATATGCACATTTTTTGAGAGAATGCCATGAGTGTGCAATGCTGTCATCAAGGCAAAGGTGGCTATTTGAAGAATCTCAAATATAAAATATATTTTGATTTGTTTAACACTTTTTGGGTTACTACATGATTCCATATTTGTTATGCCATAGTTTTGATGTCTTCACTTTTATTCTACATTGTAAAGAATTGTGCAAATAAAGAAAAACCCTTGAATTAGTAATATTCCAAACTTTTGTCCCCCAGTGTATGTTGAGTTATAATAGTAGAATACGCAAAGTGCAAGTTCGAAATATGGATGTGCATAGGGCTGTTACGGTGACCGTATTACCAACACATCACGTGTCATGATGGCAGTCAAATTCCATGTGACCGTTTAGACACAGTAATTAGGCTTCTCCAAGCTCTGATGCTGCTCATTGTCATTAGTAGCCTACCAAACTTGCTAACTGCCTGCTACTCAGCACTCTATTGTCCCTCTAATCACTCTGACATCAATGGAAATGTCATCGAAAATCGAATCAAACACTTGAGAGCCCATGAGCTCATGTTGCGCAACATTTCTATAGGCTATGCAATTGCGTGAGAAAACAAAAGTGATGGCCTCTATTAAAAAGAGGAGGATTCCATCATCTTTCTATAAGCTAGGTCTACTATATTTATTTCTCAACCTTCCTAATATTAAATACATTTGTTCTCTTTACAACAGGAGTATAGCCTACCTGGCAGGCATGAAAATGAACCACAGGAAAAGTGTACTTCATTCGCTATTTATGTGCTTTCAGCTGCTGATAATGGTTCATTCTAAATCAAAACAAATTTCACACATATATTATTTAGTATATGTAAAGTCAAGATCAAATCAAGAATAGTGTGATGGTGACAATATTAGCCTATCACTTGTGAATTATATATTATCACTTGTGAATGATGCCCAGCTTAAGGCAATAAACAGCCCATGGTTATTTTTGCAACATTTTCAAATCATAGGTGCACACCTCACGTAACCTAGCCCATAGGCCTATTTGTTTTGATAAGGTTTGTATCACAACTAAAGTGGCCAAATAACTTCTTAAAATGAAGCACATTAATCTACTTTACAAGGGGTGTAGAGCCTAACTGGCATAGATAAGCAGCGCATGAGTTTCAAGTTTGGGGAAGATCATTTTCACCATAAAAACGCACCTTTATAATAAAGGCATTACATGCATAATCACATTTTGGTCACTTTTGAGAATGGTGTTTTCCTGCTAATGGAACATTCCCGCTTATAGCCTACTGTCATGTGTGCATTGCTGCACTTATAATTAGAAGAAATAGCCTAATAGTTTATTAACATTTTAAGCTAAATATTCTCATCTGTTGCGTCAGGCTCATTGCTTAAAACAGTTTTTTTTTATGCTAGTGGTTGTATTAATTTGGAATCTATCGCATCCCACAACTGTCCCAGACAGTTATTTCTTGCACAGAATAGGCCAATTGTCGTACTATGGGGGATAGTAGATTGACATAGGCTAGTGTTTTTGCTGTTCATTAGGCCTACTCATCTTATTGGCTGACGAAAAGTAAATGTGAACAGTTCTTCCAATATCTTTAATATGCACCTCGTTATTGGATAAGGACACGTGCAGTTGTGTCTGTCTTCACTTGTAGCCTGTGAGATGTGCTTCGGCATCAACCCAAGGGCACAATGGCCACACAAAGGTGATGCAGACGGAAATTTTGAGGCATTATCAAGTGCTTGTCAAATTGAGAATGAGAGACTGATGAAGTGTGTAGAACCTGCGCAAAAAAACAAAGAAGAGCTCATGCCTTTCATGCAACTTTTTTCAAATCATCATTATTCGCATCATGCAGCCTCAGAATGTATTAAAAATCTAAACATATAGCCCAACATTTGTATATCAACAAAAGGTACATAAATAACTACATTAAGCATATAGGAATACCTGTTTCTTTGTTAAACGCTCAACACAGAATAGCCGCATGTGCGCACTCCCTCAAATCCTTTCTATTTTATTCAATTGCATTCTTCATACAATAAAATAATATAATATAAGCTAATATTGTCTGCTAAATTAACTAGTGTAGCCCACAGCCATATGGCATAGCCAGATCAGGGCCTAACATAAGGACAACTCAGAGTATGCTATTCTGTTCTTCTGAAATAGACTACATTTTCTTCATATCATGTTTCTTTAGACCCGTCTCAAATAAATCATGGATTTATGGTGATGGTGCAAGCTATATTACATGGATTTATTCAACTTTTTCAAATGTAGATGTTCCAAAGGTCTGCATCATGGGCTGGTAGGCTATGCGTGGAAGCCAGGAGACGTTAAATGTTAATTAACAGTCAATTACCTAGAGACCGGCAGTTATTTGCTTGACAATCACCGGCTGACAAAATGTCATGACCGCCACTGCCCTAGTTGTGCATCAGTCATTTTTGTCTGTCATTGATAGTCACTCAATTAGCCATGTCAGCTTACAATTCTTAGATTGGTAAATTAGTCTAGCCAGCTATCAAAACTTGTAATAATCATGGCTGAATACCGCCAGGCCACGCGGGGCAGGTGCCCAGTGTCCCTGACTTCCAAGGGGCCCCTGTTCTTTTTATTAGTCACTCTCACTCAGATATCATTAACATGCCATAAGTCATGGCAAAATGTGTCGAATTGCAGGGAATTAGGGAATTAACTGTAAAACGTACATTTTTCTCTCTTCCGTCAAGGGGGGGATGGGGTGTCACTAAAATGTTTTGCCGGCGAGGTGGGGTGGGGGGGCCCCCAAAAGGCTAGAGCAGACCCTGACAAGTTCCAATCCAAGTGCCAATGCTGCTTAGCAATCTCCAGACAATAACCCCAAGCACACCTCAAAATCCACAAAGAAATTGTTAATTGATCGACACTTTGCATTGGCCATCTCATGAGGATATACTATGGAGTGGTTTGCGAAGGGACGAGACATCCAGGCCACCAGGTCAGATGGGAGTCATACAACATGCAGCCAAGGTCTCCTAGCCTGAGGATGTCAGGGGACTGGACTGCAGAAAGAAACTACATCAACCAGCCAAGGTCTCCTAGCCTGAGGATGTCAAGGGACTACAGAAAGGAATTAAATCAACCAGCCAAGGTCTCTTAGCCTGAGGATGTCAAGGGACTACAGGAAGGAATTAAATCAAATACCTAAGGATACGTGTCTTGTGAGATGGCCATCATGCTAATATACGTAAGTAACCACTCCAAAAAATTGTCAAGCAAAACAGGTATTTTATTCTGTTCTAATTCTAAATATTACCACATTTGAATTCTTTCTAGCTCTTTGTAACGGTTCAACTGTGTAAAGACTGTGACCAACAACAAAAATAAGTTACCTCATAATGAACACCACAATCGTCTGTCTGCCCTTCAGAGACTTCTCCTTTCAGGTACAATTAGCAGTCTGCTGAGCAATAACCACAAAGACCCAGAGCCATATATGTAGATATTATTTACTTATATTTCTGTCTAAATATATGGCTCTGCCAAGGCCAAACTGTTCTTGATCCCTCAAACAGAAGAATACACCTCAAAGATATAGACATATTAAATTAGAAGACATATTTAAGTAATACAAAATATATTTCTACATTCATTCACTCAGTATTTGTCTAAATAAATGACTGGACATGTTAACCTTGGAACAGCGTCAGAGGAGAAGTAATAACAAATGTTTTTTATTTTAATTTGATCCAAAATAGCCTTGTCTTCGACTGTGTTGAGCAAGTCTTAAATTAGACATTTATCATGGTCTGAGCTATTCTGGGATCCTCTGAATAAACCTTGTAGCTGCAGTTTATGTATTCAAGTCTGATGACATTTGTCACACAATGTCTTGTGGCGGACAGCCTGACAAACACAGACAGCAGCACTGATAGCAAAACACAACCTACAGCTGTGACAAAAAAAAAACACACCACTGATAGCAAACCCTCAAATAATGAAACACATTAATTTTCCTGACTGCAGCTAAGAATCAGGCCTTACACGGCCTCACCGAGTCCCAAGTGGCACCCTATTCTTTATAGTGCACTACCATGGGCGCTGGTCAAACGTAGTGCACTACACAGGGAATAGGGTGCCATTTAAGACGCAGCGACTCTCTCTGCTGTAGCCTGTATTCATCATCTCTCTCCGCTCACACTGTAAATGCCATTACTATTACATAACAAACCAAACTCCAAAATAAACCTTGAAATTAAAGTAGCAGGATTTCTGGAACAGCTAGCTTCATACATACATAAACGTGCACACCTTGGCAATATGGATTTGAAATAGATCTAAATGCACTCTAATCTGAGTGAGACAGTGGATGCATCCCAAATAGCACCCTATTCCCTTTATAGTGCATGACTTTAGACCAGGGCCCATGGAATAGGGACCCTAACATTGGAATAGGGTGCCATTTGGGAAGCAAGGTGCATCTGCACTAGTTTCTCTAAGGTCGTGGAGCCACAGGCTGGGGTAGGGAGCATGAATCTGTTAGTATTTTGCCACTGTGCCGTACCCCACATGACACTCTCTGTCTCTCTGTTTCAGTAGTTAGTATTTTGCCACTGTGCCGTACCCCACATGACACTCTCTGTCTCTCTGTTTCAGTAGTTAGTATTTTGCCACTGTGCCGTACCCCACATGACACTCTCTGTCTCTCTGTTTCAGTAGTTAGTATTTTGCCACTGTGCCGTACCCCACATGACACTCTCTGTCTCTCTGTTTCAGTAGTTAGTATTTTGCCACTGTGCCGTACCCCACATGACACTCTCTGTCTCTCTGTTTCAGTAGTTAGTATTTTGCCACTGTGCCGTACCCCACATGACACTCTCTGTCTCTCTGTTTCAGTAGTTAGTATTTTGCCACTGTGCCGTACCCCACATGACACTCTCTGTCTCTCTGTTTCAGTAGTTAGTATTTTGCCACTGTGCCGTACCCCACATGACACTCTCTGTCTCTCTGTTTCAGTAGTTAGTATTTTGCCACTGTGCCGTACCCCACATGACACTCTCTGTCTCTCTGTTTCAGTAGTTAGTATTTTGCCACTGTGCCGTACCCCACATGACACTCTCTGTCTCTCTGTTTCAGTAGTTAGTATTTTGCCACTGTGCCGTACCCCACATGACACTCTCTGTCTCTCTGTTTCAGTAGTTAGTATTTTGCCACTGTGCCGTACCCCACATGACACTCTCTGTCTCTCTGTTTCAGTAGTTAGTATTTTGCCACTGTGCCGTACCCCACATGACACTCTCTGTCTCTCTGTTTCAGTAGTTAGTATTTTGCCACTGTGCCGTACCCCACATGACACTCTCTGTCTCTCTGTTTCAGTAGTTAGTATTTTGCCACTGTGCCGTACCCCACATGACACTCTCTGTCTCTCTGTTTCAGTAGTTAGTATTTTGCCACTGTGCCGTACCCCACATGACACTCTCTGTCTCTCTGTTTCAGTAGTTAGTATTTTGCCACTGTGACGTACCCCACATGACACTCTCTGTCTCCCTGTTTCAGTAGTTAGTATTTTGCCAGTGACAGACCTATTTTCACAGTCTGTCTGCTCAGACAGAGTTAGCGCGTGATTATATTCGCTATATAGTGCACTAGCAGAGCCTTTGGGAACCTGATCAAAAGTAATACACTATAAAGGGATAAGGGTATGATTTGGGACAAAAACATAGCTTTTTGTGTTTATTTACGTCACATTCTGCTGTATTATAATTGGCCTCATAGCTATCAAATCAAATCAAATCAAATTGTATTGGTCACATACACATGTTTAGAGAGTAGCAATACCCTGCTTGTTGGTTTCTTCTCAGAATAGGTCTATGCACTAATAGGCCTTTTTACACACACACACACACACACACACAGCCTACGTACCTTGACTGCCTCCATGTGTGAGACTCTGTCAAACAGCATGCCGTTAACAGTCACTATCTGATCCCCGACCCTCAGTCCTTCATACTCGGCAAAAGATCCGGGCTCTACTAGCGACACATAGATTCCCACACCGTGCTCGGAGCCTCCCCGGATACTGAACCCTAAACCCTCATTGCTCTTGCTGCGTCTCAGTGTCACTTGGCGGATCTCTCCAACAGGCTCCCCTTGCATGAAAGCCTGGGGATCTGTCCCATCAGCGGTGGTGCTGAAACCATCGGGGCAGGGGCATGCTTCTGGTGATGTGAAACAAGAAAGATCATGAGGCAGCTGAGGCTCATGCGGGTTCATAAAGTTTGAAGTGGGAATTGGGACATGGTTGTTCGCAGCATTGCCTACTTCTACTCCAAAGCTTTCAGGGTTGTTGCCACTGTTTAGTGGTAGATTATCCGCTTTAAGGTACAGGCCCTCGGAAGTATACTGGTCGAACAACAGCTGATCTGAGCGGGGAATGACCAAACGCAACATGGGGAGGAGTTGTCGTTTGTTCGGCGTGTTGAGGATTATTTTGAGGGTTTGAACCAAGTCGAAGACGTTGCGCTTAGCGTGGTAAACATTGAGACAGTGGATGAACTGTTCTCTCTCGAAGTCAGTGAGCAGCAAGTTGAGCGCGTTGTGCAGCTTCCGAACGTTGGCGGATAGCCCGCGGACGCCAGACCCCGTCCCGGAGTTACTGGCGGTCGTTGAATTGAGTGAAACGTGCTCCAAATCACTGCTCATCATCCTACAACTTTAACGTAAACACCGCACCACAGACAGGGATGGTCAGATAATCAGGCATTTATTATACTGTTGTAGAAGTCACTCCGCTCCGAAAATATATATATATGACCGCACCACGATTCTTGGAGGAAGTTACCTTTAAAAATGGTAATTGTTCCGATGCCTGTAGTTAGGGTCAAATAATAATTGCTTACCATTGTCGTCGCATCTAATATCTTCACCTATTTATGTAGAGTCCGGTGTTGTGTGTAGGTGCGTGGTAGATGATGGTGAGAAAATAATTGATTCAAAAAGTTGCTAGAAATACTCGTGCAGCTGAGAAATATTTATTGACTGGTCACAAGTTTTATTCAACGGAATATGCTCCTGGATATCCAAGAAGATGCACCAGACGCGCGCGCATTTTACGCGACAATCACAAGCAATCAAAAAGTGTCACAGGAATGTATTCCTCGGGGTTTTCCTGATCAAAACTGTTCGCAAATGGTCCCCTCTGTACCTATGTATTCGATAATTATAGCAACCAAAGTGAAAAAGCAGTTTGTTTCTCGTTCGTCTCAGTGTCCCCCCTTCCTCTGCCGGATAAGATGTTGTTCACTTGTAAACTGCGCTGACTTCCTTTGCTCGCTCAGACTTTTTCTGAATAGGAAATGACGCATTGTGTGGAGTGAGTGTGTTGCTTAGAAACTGACAGCGGTTCGCCAGGCGTTACACACAGACGCTGGGTAATACACGAGTTGGTCTCATTGAAGAAACGCACGTATATAATGGAAGTTTCCAGCTACAGTCGCATCACGCTCCAGTTCATTTAGCTTACGTAATAGTAGTTAATGATGATAGTTCCATGATGTCCATGAGATCTTCCCATTCTAGGGAGATTAGCAAAGATAGTGTTCTACTTCCTTTCAATCACGTGTATGGACCAGTACAGGGCTACAAGTCCCCATTCAGTCAACTATGTTACATATCTGACAAGTCTATTCATTATTTAGGTCATTATTTGGGCTCTTCAGTATTTGAGTTACTGCAGCTGCTGGTTCTCTATTTGTAGGGAGCTAGATTACAGTAGTCATCCAACAGCTATTGAGCTCATAAAGCTGCATTACCCATGTCTCTACACAGACCTCAACTACTCATAGCTGCACACCTTACCATGGGCTATTTATAAACATGGCTATTTTTAGGTAATTGTCTTCGCCAGCAATAACACAGCAATAAGCCTTCTGTATCCTATCTGTATATGACCTCTTCCAGATGGACTCCAGGCTCTTTGCTAAGGATAGGGTTATTAAGATAAGTGAGCAGGGATGCACAGTTAATTTGTAATAATAACAACAGTGGGCAACCAGACATATTGAAACCAAATGAGACATTCTTGTGTAATTGAGCAAGTTTACTCCCTCTTTCTCTCTCACACGCACACGCGCACACACACACACACACACACACACACACACACACACACACACACACACACACACACACACACACACACACACACACACACACACAATGTAAAACACCCCACAAACTCAAAATAACTCCAAATAGACTGATTATGTCACTACTACATTACACACTGACTGTAGAAAACATAAGGAACACATGCTCTTTCCATGAAATAGACTGACCAGGTGAATCCAGATTAAAGCTATGATCCCTTATTGATGTCACTTGTTAAATCCACTTCAATCAGTATAGATTAAGGGGAGGAGACAGGTTGTGTTGTGTTTTCATGGCACACATTGGGCCCCTTGATAAAAGTGGAGCAATGTTTGAATTCCACAGGATATCTGAACATTACCAATCAGGTGCATCCCTTCATGGCAGCAGTGTATCCATCTGCAAATTGATTCTTTCAGCAGGATAATGCCCCATGCCACAAGGCTAGGATTGTCCAGGAATGGTTCCACAAACATGACAGTGAATTCCGCTTACCGCAGTGGCCTGTCTAGTCACCAGATCTCAATCCAATTGAGATGGAACAAGCTATTCGGAGTAGAGATCTGCTACCAGCCAACTTGTCACAACTGAGGGAAGCATTGGAGTCAACATGGGCCAGCAACCCTGTGGAACGCTTCGACACCTTGTCCATGGCCTGACGAATTGAGGCTGTTCTGAGGGCAAAAGGGGGTGCAGCTCAATATTAGGAAGGTGTTCCTAACGTTTTGTACACTCAGTGTATATGCCAAGCACTGTGTAATTAAAGATCTCATGAGACCATGTTATTCCTCTACTGAGCTGTAAAACAACAACAGAATCAATCAGCTCTCTGTTGTTGAACTAAACATGTCCAATAAACTGGTCATTAGTGACGGCAGAACAGGAAATGATTATCCATCTCCTTTATGCATCTAAAATGGCACCCTATTTCCTCAAAATTAGTGCACTAATAGGGAATAAGATTCAGGATTGAACCACAGTGGCTCCCTACCAGGGAGGGAACCGACAAGCAGGCTGCCCTCCCATCGCCTCATCTTGTTGAACCCTGTCCAACTCTCAATCATATTAACAGGCTGTTAAAAGACAAGGCATAATTTACAATGAGACACAGCACATCTGTCTTAGAATATGGGCGTAGTTATTTTGTGTCTGAATTAAGGGGAAGTGGGTGAGGTAGGCCCTGTCTCTTGTGACAAGATTAATCCTCACTCCTCTAGCAGCATAGAGATACTTTTATCTCATCTCACTCTTTCAACATATCCTAGTATTTTCGGAACATGTCAATACATTTACATTTACGTCATTTAGCAAACGCTGTTATTCAGAGGGACTTACATACATTCATTTGGCCCTAATCTATGGATTTCAAATGACTGGGAATGCAGATATGCATCTGTTGGTCACAGATACCTTTAAAAACACGCTGTCGATAACAGGGAAGGTAACAAATTTGTGAAAAGAATTTGAGCGAAATAAGCTTTTTGTGTGTATGGAACAACTCTGGGATCTTTTATTTCAGTTTATGAAACATGGGATCAACACTTTACATGTTGCGTTTATATTTTCTGTTCAGTATAGAATCAGACCAGGTGTATTTAGATTGGGTATGTAGGATAGTTTTGAACGTGTCATCTCATCAACGACGTAAATATGCAGGAGTTACTCTGTAATACAGGTTCACTGATGTTGACTACATTATTCACACTCTCAAATAGATGATGTATGCACCACATAATGCATCCATTCTCCCTGGTAGGTGTGCAACAATACAATTGCCTGAGTTCTACCAGCGGGTGGGTGGGTGGACGTGAATGCTCCACATGGGAACAGACTGAGCCTAATTATTAAAGGACTCGGTTTCATAAGCCATCTGAATGGATTTCTTTGATGCTTCATTGCGCCCCTTCTTTTTTCACAACTGTCATCTGTGACGACAGCTAAAAGTACCTGACATTTTCCTGTGTGGTGACTAACTAAAGCCTAGAACACTGCACTTCTACTGCACAGCCAATTAAGGGGTGAGTACCAAATGGCACCCTATTCCCTACATAGCGCACTACTTTTGACCAGAGCCCTGTAGGCCCTGGTTAAATGTAGTGCACTACATAGGGGAAAAAGGTGCCATTTGGGACACAGACAAGGTCCTCTACCCTTATACACTTAATTCACACAGACTCAGGCTTCTATTTTTCTACCAGTCAGTCCACAGCCCTGTTAAGAAAGATTGGAAGTCCATAAA
Organism: Thymallus thymallus; assembly: GCA_023634145.1. Lineage (NCBI taxonomy): Eukaryota > Metazoa > Chordata > Actinopteri > Salmoniformes > Salmonidae > Thymallus > Thymallus thymallus. The sequence continues at coordinate 7,686,399 of CM042402.1, read as the reverse complement.
TGTTATTAACTTTGTTTAATGTGGGCACTCAATTAAAGTAGTTTTAATGGTATAATTGCATTGCATGTCCAATTTCATGAATAATTCATTTTTCAAAAAAAATACCCATTGATAGGCCTGTGATGGAAAATTATATGTTTGGGCTTTTCTAATAACCAATTTCTGTGTTCATGCATGTGACTGATTAAACGGATCCTAACTATCAGTATCTGCAATTTGGCAGTATGCACAGAACCTTGTTTTGAGAACGAAAATATATCTCACTTTCAAGGTCTCAGCTTGGAGAGAAGAAGCCTTGTGAGGTAGTGGTCTGTCACATGCATGACCCAGTATTGGTCGGTCACATGCATGAACCAAACATTAATGATTCATTAATTATGAATAAGCTAAATAATGCCAATGTAACGTGTCTGTAAGGAGCATATAAGAGATCTAACGGGACTGCCCCGATGGAGCTCCTGACAGACGTGTACCATGGTGCATCAAGTTTTGTTGGAACCTCTCCAGTTAACTGGTAATAAACAATGGTTCATTTAAGATTGACTTTGAGTGTCCCTGTGTAGAATTTCCACGACAGGCCTATAGGGTTTTCTTCAACAAAAGGGAACAACACCATTCTTAGCACTATACCTTCTTTAGTTTAAGAGGTTTACATGATCATGGAGGAAGTAACAACCATATAACAGTATGACAGTGGTACACATTCATTCACAGCAGTTGATAGTAAGTAGAAAAGGTGAATCACTAAGTTTGACCTGTTGGTCAAATGCTACCCAGCATGCCCCACTCTAATCCCTCTGAGTTGATGGGAAATGTCAGTGGCTTGGACAGGCATGCAGTAAACCCAATATGTATTTCTCCATCAGACAACCACAGAAGGACACCAAGAGATGACATGCTGCATGGTCTCAGTACTGATTCTGATGAAGGCCGTTGACAGCCGTCATCATTTTAACTCAAGTTAGATAAATAAAGTATCAAGTTTTTAGCAAGAGTTGAGCCTATTCCTTACAAATGCTCTTATGATTTGTTTGATTGCAACATGGTCATCCGATCGATGGTTGAGGGGCTCTCTCCTTCCAGGTAGGCAAAAAGTCTGGGGAAGATGCCAATGTTACCAGCACAGTGACCCTCCAGCCACTCTTCATTGACTGGCAGACAGACAGGGGGTAGAGAGGAGAGTGTGGGGGAGGCTCATTATTCAGAACAGGAGGTTACATACTTACTGTTCACTTAAAAATATAGTTATGACTGTGCACTTAAAACACACAAGACTTCATAATTTTTCCTGTTCCATTACCTTCACTGAGAATGTCAATAGTGTCTCCCTCACTGAACTCCAAATCCTCTGGGCCTTCAGCTGCATAGTCATATAGCGCCACCATCTGGTAGAGAATGGTACGGTTGCCCAGAGGGTCCTCAGTCTGGCACAGAGAAAGCAGAGGGACGTATAGGTTAGCTTTCGCTCAGCAATTAGGCACACATTCCATTGAGGCATTTCAGTTCAAAATGGGTCTGTGCTAAATACATTGTACTATAAGTCTTTGTCCCAAATGGCAGCCTATTCTGTCTACAGTGCCCTACTTTTGACCAGAGAACATAGGGTAGCCCATAGCCCATAAAATAGTGCACTTAATAGGAAATAGATAATAAAGCATCTGACCTTTACATTGTGATAACTATGGAGGAATCGTTAAGCGTTCGCTTTAAGTCTGCCTTGCACTTTAGCGACTATTCTATTGGGCCATTAAGCCTGGCAAACTAAATCAAGCCCAGTAAGTATTTGAAATGATTTCAAATAGTATTTGAACCTAGGGGCGATAGAAAGTATTTCAAACAGCACAAACTAAATGATTGCATAATAAACACTGGGATGGTAGCTAATGATTCCCTTATCACAGTGAATGATCTCAAGGAAATCTAGATGTTTTTGTTCTGAAGAATGGGCCCACTCAGGTCTCCTAACATAAGTTGTATAACTGGTATTTACTGAATGGAAATGGAGAAAACTCTCTAGAACACTCTTACTGAAACCTCTCTCACTGAAACCACACAGTCTGTCAGGAAGTTTATGAAAAAGTACAACAGGACAACAGGACACAAGTCCAATACGTTTTAGCACGGCCATCAGAGTTTTCTAAGAGGTCATTTCTTCTTACGAATATCATTCAGGTCACTCTGACATGCTGAGTCACAAAAACAAGTCTTAAATAGTCCAGAATATATTTTTACCTGACAACTGACTACCTCTCCCTCCCCTGGGCTTTGCATTGACTTAATCAGGCCAAATCATCAGCATCCTATTACACTTGAAAATGATGAGTCATAAAATAAATTAGATGTTATCCACAACTCTATCTGCATACTGTACAGTATGAAAACCCATGCAGCTAGAAGTACAGCACAGCATACTGTATTTAGTGGATTATGTCAAATGATCCTTCTTCGAGTCAGGCTGACACCAGTGGAGGCTGCAGAGGGGAGGACAGTTGATAATAATGGCCGGAATTGGAATGGAGCGAAAAGAATGGCATCAAACGCATAGAAACCATGGAAACCATGTGTTTGATGTATTTGATACCATTCCACTTATTCTGCTACCCAGTTAAGGTGCCACCAACCTCCTGTAGCTGACACACATTCTGGACAGATGTACTAATTGTTTGGACCTGATAACTTCACATAAATAAATTGCATTATCTTAATCTTCGTTTTACCTTTACATGTGTTATTTCCGACAGAGATTAAGAGTTACTCACTCAGATAAAAACACTGATTAAGTCAGACCCTTTACTCACCAGCTCAGTGGGACTGGCCACCGTGGATGGGTACCTGGGTGGCAGGGTGGAGGTGGTTGGTAGGTGGGTGGCAGAGGCATAGGAGGGTGGAGATGTCTCTCTATCTGGGCTCTCTGCAGATGAGATACAGCACAAGATTAAAAGGCTGAACACATATACAATAATCAGTGAAGAGGATTTCATGACTGTAAAATTAGCATATTTATAGTTCATGGGGCTGGCAGAATGACACCTGTTACAATATGATTTAAATTACTTTGAGATTCTTTGCGTAGTGGGGTTAAACGAGGTGAGCCTACCCTGTGAAGGTTCTTCGTGGCTGAGCTGGCTCTGTGGACGAGTGGGCGGCTTGAGGCCCGGTGGGAGGGGGATCCCACTGGGAATACTCTGTGGAGGACACAGCCAGAGTAGTCAAGGTAACACACCGCTCTCTGTGCCATCCATTAAAGCAGTGAAACATCCAGACAGGCTGGACTTATAATTGTTACACCTCTTGTGACACCTCATTCTCTTGTCATTAAAATCCAAGGGTATTCAACAACCCTGTCTGTCCTGCACATCTACAAGGGTGCAACTTTGGTACACATTAATAGGCCTACAACTTCTTTCCTGAATCCACTTTTTCCACTGTCTGTGGGTAGAGGAGAAGAGTCAAAACACATCTTACAACTCTAAAACTGAACGTTGAGAGAACAACCCAGATGAGATTAAAAACTTGAAGCTGCTCTTAAACAGATTGTCACATTCTGTTCACCACTATGGAAATAGCTACATCATCTTTGTAAAACATCAAATGCGATGAAATAAGAAACTCTAAGATGAAGATAGAAAGTCTTACTTTATTTTTTTTTCTACCTTTGGACTTGACATCCACTGGTTCCAGCAGGACCATGGGGACAAGTCCTTTCTAAACAACGAAAGAGAAACCAAAAGAAAGATGAGTGATAATCAAAATGTTTACGGCATACAGAAAGAAGGCAGGCCACAATAAAATGAGCAGGTGTTATCATGTTAGGAAAGGGGAGATGTAATGACATGGCTATTACTGATACAGACAACTAAGGGACAGCAGAGCCTCTTGTGGAAGTATTGCGTCATTCTTATGTGCTTTGTAATCCATAATAGAACCTCCCAGCTACTACTATACAATACAAGTTCATACATTACAGTGAACAACAGAACTGTGTCTACTGCTCAATTCTCTTTTTTTATAATATGTTCATTATTTTCCAATATATATATATATATTTTTTAAAGACAGAGAAACAAACATTGACATTCATTGTACTGTTGAATGGGGTGGTAGTGCTCAATTCTCAACCCTCCCTGTCACGATGTGGTGTGTCGGCAAACCAAGACGCAGCGCAGTTGAACATACTTTTAATTAGAATTATAGAAAACAAAAACAAGAATAGTACTCACAAGTGCATGCCCACACACTCCATAAACATCCAACAAGGTGTGGGACATCTCTACTTAAATAGAATCCCCAATCAGAGACAACGCATAGCAGCTGCCTCTAATTGGGGATTCAACACAAAACAAACTAGATCTAGAATTACTAGATCTGTCAGGCTCTGACCATGGCTAAATAGAGGAGCCAAAGGCCTCCTTATGGCCAGAGCCTGACACTCCCAGATAACACATATTATTTACCAGTGTAGGGAGTTAACCCCCTCTTTACAGATGTAGGGAGTTAACCCAGTCTTTACAGGTGTAGGGAGTTAACCCACTTTACAGGTATAGGGAGTAAACCCACTCTTTACCGGTATAGGGAGTTAACCCACTCTTTACCTATGTCTCTCACCTGTCCATCATGTATGACCATGGCCAGCCCATCTCTGTCCACATGACTGAAGAGAAACACCATGGCTCCCACAGGCACCGTCAGCTGCCCAGGGGCTTGGGACATGTAGGGGGTACGCAGACGCATGTAGCGAGAATCCCTACAGGGAGGCAAAGACGAAATTAGAAGTGAAGGGTTAACATGCACACTACCATGCTTATCTCGCTTGTGGTGCAGGGAGTCATTAAGAACCCCAATCAACACTGTAGAAAAATAAACACACATAATTTGACTCGTGTACATTTATTATCAATGCTTCGGTCAGAGACCTTTGTCTTAAAAATATGTTACTCGTACCACCACACTAACCATGAATGAACATCTTTTTTGGGATTCAAATATCAGTTCTGAGCTTATTTTCTCCTGGTGTCCATGACCATAAAATAATAATTACAGTTGCTGCAACGACATTCCTTTTTGGAACATAATCGAATGTCAGTGTGACTAATGTAACTTACTCCACTCCATCAACCTTGGGCTCGTAGTATCCAGGTTTCTGTTCAGAGGACAGAGTCACAGTCAGAGAGAGAGGCATAGGGCAGGACTCTGGTCAAAAGCAGTGCACTATATAGGGAACAGGGTGTTATTTGGGACTCACACTAGATGTACTTCCAATGCTATGTTAACAATGGTCTTACCTGGATCCTGAGAGGTTCAAATCCACCAAAGTCGTCGTTGGGAATCATAGATGAAATTACCTGAAAGTACAGGAAATGGTGATTCAATCTGATTCGATTGACACACACATACACACATTGACATGGACACAGGCAAGCACACACACAGAGATATGTCACTATAAATGCGCCCCAAATGGCACCCTACTCACTATGTTGTGCACTACTTTTGACCAGATCCCAATACACCCTGATCAAAAGTATTACATTATAGAAGGAATAGGGTGACATTTGGGATGCACTCTATGTTACTGTGCCTGTGTACATCAGTGTGGTGTGGCGTTACTTTACCTTTGGTTTGCCCAAGAAGTCTCTCTGTCCCAGCTGTTCTACGTCCTGTTTCCTGGGCCGGAACACCTCTCCCTCTGGCACCAGGAGGACGGGCAGCACCTCTCCCCTCTGGGGGTGGAGTCCCACACAGAAAAAGAGAGAATGAGAGAGAGAGCGAATGAGAGATAAAGACAGAGAGAGAGAGAGAGAGAGAGAGAGAAACAGAGGGTGATTCAGGACAGAGAGAAATGCATAGAACATACCACACCCTGCCAATGTCAAAGTATTATGTGGTGACAGGAGTTTTTCCATACTATGTGACTTAATCAGAGAAAAAAACTCAGGGCCTATGTGGAGGGAGGAGAATCCAACATCTGTTATTCTAGTGATGTTTCCGGTAGTGTACTTACAGAGATACTGTCTAAAGCCACTTCCACGTTCCCTCCTCGCCCCCCTCCTCCTTTCTCCTGGGAGGCGGAGAGCAGTATGTCTCTGGCTTTGTCCAACTGGTTCAATCTGGAGTGGACAGCTGCTGCGTTATACAAGACCTGGACCACCACAGAGAAACATAGTGTCTGTCCCAAATGGAACCCTATTCCCTATATAGAGCATTACTTTTGACCAGAGCCGTATGGGACGGTCTCCTAATAACACTCTCCATATCAAATCAAATGTATTTATAAAGCCCTTTTTACATCAGCAGATGTCACAAAGTGCTTATACAGAAACCCAGTCTAAAACCCCAAAGAGCAAGCAATGCAGATGTAGAAGCATGGTGGCTAGGAAAAACTCCCTAGAAAGACAGGAACCTAGGAAGACACCTAGAGAGGAACCAGGCTCTGAGGGGTGGCCAGTCCTCTTCTTGCTGTGCCGGGTGGAGATTATAAGAGTACATAGCCATTAAGCCCAGATAGGATCACACTGAAAAGTAATACTCAGCAACTGCCCATGACAGAGCCTAGCTTAATGATGCTGCAATTGAAAACATTGGTGTTTTAATCTCTGAACAGAAATACAGGCAATAAAATAAGTCATTGAAGTTTAATCTATAAAGGTCTCACAAATGTGATTAATAAAAAAACAGATGGATTTAGATGTAGGAAAAAGTGTAATCCCTATAGTCATGTCCGGAGAGACAGACATAGTGGTTAGTCCAGTTTGAGACAGACCTGGGCTAGAAATGTGGAAAATGTCTTATCTTCACTACGAAGTAAATCACCTAAACGTATTTCCCTTCATTCAATGAGGCTTTGTCATAGGGCCCTACTAGGTGGGGTATGTGGCTTTTGGACAGCACAATGGAAGTGTTGACATGATGGAACTGGAGATATTCTCAGTTGTTAATTGTGCATCCCAAATGGCACCCTATTCCCTAATAGTGCATTTCTTTTGACCAGGGCTCTATTATAGTAGGTCCCATAGACAAAATTAGTGCCCTTCAAAGAGAATAGGGTGCCATTTGGGACGTACTCTTAAAGATGCACTCCAGCCTCCTTTTCACCTCATTTATCACCTGATTTACCTAACAAAATGATGATCTCAATAGGCGTTCAAGGAATTTCATGAAATAGCACAACTGAGGGAGTGGGCCTTCCTCTATTGCTTCTCTATTGTTCTCGCAAGCATGGGAGGAGGCCGATGACATCAGACCATCAGACCTCCTTGAAGATTGCAGTTGAGTCTAAAGACACTATTTTGCTAAAAACTACCCTTGTGTGTTTTACCCATTTATACTTGGGATATTGTTTAGGAAAAGTTTAAAAAAATAGCTGGAGTGCTTCTTTAATTCAGATACCTGTCACCATTTGGAGCACTGGGCTATACATAAGTATTCAGACCCTTTACTCAGTACTTTGTTAAAGCACCATGCTTCACCCTAGGGAGGGTGCCAGGTTTCCTCCAGACGAGACACTTGGCATTCAGGCCAAAGATTTCAATCTTGGTTTTATCAGATCAGAGAATCATGTTTCTCATGGTCTGAGTCCTTTAGGTGACTTTTGGCAAACTCCAAGCGGGCCGTCATCTGCCTTTTACTGAGGAGTGGCTTCCGATGGCCAATCTACCATAAAGGCCTGATTGATGGAGTGCTGCAGAGATTGTTGTCCTTCTGGAAGGTTCTCCCATCTCCACAGAGGAACTCAGGAACTCTGTCAGAGTGACCATCAGTTTCTTGGTCACCTCCCTGACCAAGGACCTTCTGCCCCGATTGCTCAGTTTGGCTGGGTGGCCAGCTCTAGGAAGAGTCTTGGTGGTTCCAACTTCTTCCATTTAAGAATGATGGCCACTGTGTTCTTGGGGACCTTCATTTAATGCTACAGAATTTTTTTGGTACCCTTCCCCAGATTTGTGCCTTGACACAATCCTGTCTCGGAGCTCTACGGAGAATTCCTTCGACCTCATGGCTTGGTTTTTGCTCTGACATGCACTGTCAACTGTGGGACCTTATATAGACAGGTGTGTGCCTTTCCAAATCATGTCCAATCAATTGAATTTACCACAGGTGGACTCCAATCAAGTTGTAGAAACATCTCAAGGAGGATCAATGGAAACAGGATGCACCTGAGCTCAATTTCGAATCTCATAGCAAAGGCTCTAAATACTTACCGTAAATAAGGTATTTCTGTTTTTAACATTTTTATAAATTTGCAAAAATGCCTAAAAACCTGTTTTCACTTTGTCATTATGATTATTGATTATTATTATTATAATCAATTTTAGAAAAAGGCTGAAACGTAACAAAATGTGGAAAAAGTCAACAGGTCTGAATAATTTTGATTGTACTGTATATATTTGGATTGTCACATACATTTTGAATCTTGTTTCATTGTAGTGTACTCCACTACTGGTACATGGTGTACACCTGTAAGGTACAAGTACATCTATAACACCTGTAAGGTACAAGTACATCTATAACACTGTGGTGCAAGTCTACATTTATAACACTGTGGTGTTGTGATTCTGTTGTACCTGCCAGCTGTAGAGCTTGTAGCGTAGCCCCAGCTGTTTGTAGTCAATGACCGTGTTCCCTCTCATGTGTTTCTGAGCCGAGATACAGTCATTCAGAGCCTCCTCCAGCCTACACAACACACACACACACACACACACACACACACACACACAGGGACAAAGAGCGTGGGAGGGAGAGAGATGTCAGATATAATGTCTTTTGTAATCTAAAGCATTAATAGACAGCCAATTGCCTTCATAGGTAAATCAATGTCTAAATGCTGTACATACACATTGTCCTGTACATCCGGTTGTTTACTTTAATAAAAGACAGAACAACATCAGTTGCCAGAAGAGGAACCATAAAGTTGTACAGTGATCTCTTTACCTGCTAGCCATTATGAGTGTTCCAGCTCTTTGGAAAAAGCCAACTGCAAGTCGCTCATCCTTGGCTATGGTCTGGTCTAAAGCCTTCACAGGGCGACGGCATCACAGGGCGACAGATAAATATTAGACGCACTCACACACAAAGAAATCCTTTCAGAGATCAATCAATCACTCTTGACAGCAGTCCTCCAGTCTTACCTGGATGGCAGGCTCCAGTTGCCCCAGGGCAAGGTGAGCAGAGGCAGTCAGAAACAGAGTACGGGAGGTAGGTTCAGTGATCTGGTTGAGTTTAGACAGGGCCCCCTGCCAGTCCCTGGCATCCACTGCCTTCACTGCTTCATCCCACAACCGCAGCAGCTCTGTGTACAACATCCTCCTGTGATAGGAACTTGAATAAAAATAATAATAAATGAAGTTGTTAGGACAAGTGGGGATCAAAATAACTGTATACATATGACATTTTTTAATAGGCAATTTGTAGATACAGAATAGGGCTAGACAAACTCGAAAAACTAAAGGCAGGTTAAGGTCAAACTGGAATACAATGTCTCTCAAGAAGAAATTACTAAAGGCTTAGTAGTTGTACATACAAACAATACCTCACACAGAGGGGAGAATGAACCTGGGTAATATACTGATGGGGTAATGGGAAACAGCTGTTAAAATTCCGGTGGGAACGTAGAGGAGAGGTGCGTTTGTGTGGGTTGGAATCTTGATGGTTAGAGGCTGTGTCTTCTTGTTGATGTTGATGGTACATTGACATAAAGATTTACTTTTGAGGAATGGACTAGAGATCAAGTTACAGGCTTTTGCAGGTCATCCATTGTGTTGTGCTGTTTGTAATAATTGTTTTGAGAAATCGACTTACTGGTTTGCAAATGTTAAGAACGATTATAATATTATTTAAATATATGTTCAAGCAAATATTAATAATTTGAAAAATAAATATCTCTACTTACAGGCTCTCCCACACTTAATCTGGAGGCGAAAACAACGCACACCTGTTCAGGCGTGGTAAGGAGAGAAGTTTGATGGCTGAGAGTCAGGTAGATTCAATCCTATGGTCAAAGGTTCCTGTTAAGGTATTCCAGCTGAGCACATTGAGTCTCACTCAGTGTGGCAACAGCGAAGTGCAGGTAAGGGAAGTCTGGAAGCTGTGCTGTGGGCACAGTAGTGAGTGAGTCACCATCCTGCTCTACAAGGAAGTCCTCGCTCGCATTTACTGGAATGTGGGGGAGAAGCAAACAAGGCAGGGAATGCACCAGGTGTGTGTCTCAAAGATCACCCTTCACCCTATATAGTGCACTACTTTTGACCAATGCCCTATGGGTACCCTATATACAGTGTTGGGCGGATTGCTTGGAAAATGTAATCCTTACTGATTACAGTTACATGACAAATAAAGTAAGCAGTAACGTAATCCTTTGGATTACTCTAAAAGAGTAACGTAATCCATTACTTTGCAGCTAATATTCCAAAGAAGAAAGTTTTAATATTTATTATTTTCTTTCCAGAATTTTGTTCTAGAATTTTCAATATAATAAAACTAGATCTAGTCTTCTTGTAAAGCAGACTCAAACACCATGTTACAGATTATAAAATAGCTGTGTAGATTTGTTCATTTTTAGCACATTGTGAGGAGTGATTTTCTGTACAGCTGCTTGCTCTGGCCCGTCCCTTGGAACATGCTGTTTGTCAGCAGCCAAGTAGTGATCGGCACCAATATGGAAAGTCTGTAGCCTATCAATACCAGTTGTATTTTTTCCATACGAAAGGAAGAGACGTAAATGCACAATGTGCAGGGTACAGGTTTAGAAGCTTGTGCGCTAATTTCGCCACTGATTAAAGGAGACTGAGAGGAACCGACCTGCCAGCTTGGACTCAAGGGTAGACGTAACATAGTAAATGTAATTAGTAAATGCCAATTAGTAATTAGTATGCCAATTAGTAATTAGTATGCCAATTAGTAATTAGTATGCCAATTAGTAATTAATATGCCAATTAGTAATTAGTAAATGCCAATTAGTATGATATGTTACGTTTCGTGTGTTATATATTAATATGTGGATGCCCATCATACATTTCGCATTACTGTATGTTACAAAGTACAATTCATATGATATGTTACAAATTGCAATTTGTTGTGGGGAGGGTTAGCTAACAGGTGTTCAACCAGTCTGAATACAAAAAAAGCCCATCCACACCTCTGATGGCCGATCAGCTAGAGACAATAGTCTTGCTGAGTTGGGACTGTGTCAGAAGGTCTATGCACTAAACAGCAGCATCACTGAAGCGTATAACATTTTAATATTGATATTAAAATTGTAATATTGACAGTAATCCATATAGTGATCAGTTATTTTTAAGAATGTAACTGTAATCCGATTACACATAAAAAAAAAATATCTGGTCATCTTTGTAATCGGATTACATAATCCCTGTTACATGTAATCCGTTTACTACCCAACCCTACCTATATAACGCATTACATTTGACCAGAGCCGTAGACTGCACACAATAGGGAATAGGGCGCCATTTGGGACATACCCCAGGAGACAGTGGCAATAGCACGTACACTATAGCTTTTCACATGAAATGACAACAAAAATGTGCCAATTCCCACAGGGCGAGATCACCAGAAGGCTGAAGTTACACCCTGAGGTTCATTGAGTAACATCATGGCTGAGTCACACACTTATTATAACAAACTCACTATGAAACATTTCATGACTAAGAAGCATTAATTTATATTATTTTATAAGGAAGAAGGAAGAAAATGATCTAACATAGTTTCTGTGATGTTTTTACCTGGCTGTCTCCAATTTCCGCTTTCTTTGTGCAATCAACATTCCAAATGAATGATAGTTGGCTTACACTACATGGCACATACAAGAAGTATATGACATCACATCTCAGCTTTCATTTATTGCTTCAGGTTTGTACCATTTTTATATAAATCCTGTGTGAAATCATCATCCGGATAGAGGTACGATGATAGCTCTCTAAGGAAAACTAAGACGACGTGTCTGACGTGCAAACCGATATTTCATTTTCAAATTGGTTAAGATTAGATTAAGGATAAGGTTAAGGTTAGATTAAGGTCAGTTATAGTCGGGCTGTCAGTGGGATGCTGGTCAGAAAAGTCCCTCTAGTCTCTCCCCTCTAACCCCGGGGTGCTATGATGACACTAGAGGAGACTGGTGGGAAAAGCTATGGGACGGGAATGTAATAAATGGAACGGAGTCAAACATGGTTTCCACATATTTGATGCCGTTCCATTTATTCAAATCCAGCCGTTACAATGATCCTGTCCTCCTATAGTTCTTCCCACCAGCCTCCACTGGATGACACTATACCCCACAGTGTAAAACAAAGAGTAGACCTCTATCACATAGTTTGTTTCCATTTAGTGGATACCATGGAGAACTGCAACCAGAGAACTGTCACCAGAAGTGAAAAATCTCTGCAACTTTTCCTCCAGTCATGGCTCCTGTTGCATGATAGGCCCACTCGTGATAGGCCCACTCACAGAACAATCAACCCCGTAGCTATCTAAAAGCTTAGAAATGCCTATGGCATAACAAAAAAAAACGTGTTAGCCCACATCCTTTGAATAAATTCAATACCCCATTTAGAAGATGCATGGAATATGCCATCATCTGAATGTAATTTCCTTATACTTGGAGTATACCCATTATTACACTATTAATTTGAACAGACAAGATGATAGATAGCACAGCAGATTCATTGTATCATCAAGCATTTATTTTTTCAGTTTAGCTCATGTGTGACGCATTCAGAGCTCCTTCTGCAGCTCCTAGTGCCGCACCAACTGGTCGTCCAACTATTTCCGTAGCATCTCCGCATGCAGCCCCGATGTCTGCTCCAACACCTGCACTTACAAAGCAGTTTATTTTTTCAGCTTTATTTTATGTTTTTCCCTCAGCTTCTCTTCTTCTTCTTCTTCTACTTCTACTTCTTCTTCTTCTAGACGCTCTCCTTCAAACATTGCCTTCAGTTCTTCCATGGGAGGAGCTATAGGAGGAGGGGCTCACTGTAATGACTGAAATGGAATAAATGGAATGGTATCAAACACATCAAACACATGGAAACCACGTTTGAATCCGTTCCATTCATTCCATTCCAGCCATTACAATGAGCCTGTCCTCCTATAGCTCCTCCCACCAGCCTCCACTGGTGTACTGGCCCCTTCCATTCAACATGACCATAGACTTTATCTTCTCAAGCAGCTCAGTGACCTGGGAGGGATTCTGAACTTTGTTGTTAAAGGCATGATTTGTCAACCTGTCAATCAATTTGTCAATCTCTGAAGATCTGGACTCATTGAAACATTTCATTGTGTGAAGAGAACAATGGTACACTTTGTTACCTTTTCACCAGAGTTTTTGAATGATCTCCACTGTTTCCTGCTCCTCTTTTGTCTACCCAACGTAATCACAACCGGGGACACATGGGGACCAGGAGCAGAGAGAGAGATGCACATAGCAATCTTTTCCAGTGCCTCATTTGGGTTAACTTAATGTTGAAACTTTAACTTGTATTGTCTTTTTTTATTATTGAATTGAATGGTATCAGTCAATATGGGGAGGGAGAACCTCTGTGTATTTTGCACCAGGATCAGGGAACTACCACCAGACAAAATGCTGGTATCTGTATCGGCTGGGAATGAAAGGTGAAACAACATTAAATTAGCTTATACAGTATTATGTAAAGGTTGTTTATTCTACATGGACCTGTTACTATACTTGAACGTTATCAAAACAATTGCATTCTTCTCATATTACTCTGTAGGCTACTGACCTATTCAAAGATTCCTCCTGCATCTCACCATACATCTTCCTGTAGTGATTGAACTCAACCTGCAGGAGGATTGTTTGTTGTGATTGAGTGGGGTGTAACAGCTGCGGGAAAAGTTCTGACAGACGGGTGTCTTGAGCCTTGTTCAAATCCTATTTCTTTGCATAACCGATTAAAATCTGTTATTTTTCCTGCAGTCAACAGCCAAGAAGCACATGGAACTGGATATTTCAAGCCTCATTCAAATACAAAAATGATTCCTCTCCATGCGATTCGTGTCTGAACAGTCAGATCTGATTTGCCCTCAAGACATTTTTAGATTGTTATTTGGCATATCTTGTTGCTTGCTAGCTACTCTGTTGACAGTTTGACAATAACACGTGGTAGCTAACAAGCTTGTTAATTGTTTATGAGCAAATTAGTTGACTGCTGTGGCTAGCCAAAAATGATTTGTTTTGAAAGTCTGATAATTGTATCTTTTGAGGCTTTAAAAAAGTGTTCTTACACTATGATTTTGAACACTCAAGCAACTGGGAAAAGTCCATGGCAGGCATTGTTGTCACCTTAGCTTGCTGCATAACTTCTGAGTGATAGGAACCACGAGCACCACAACCAATCAGCCTATACCACTCCGCACAAACCCGTTGTTACTTTGACAACTAGCATAGCCATGTCAGCAAAATGACTGCTGTCTGAACACAAACAAATCTGATTTTTTTCACTTGTAACTTGCTGTTTGGACATTCTGTATTCCAAGATGGATTTGAACAACAAAATCCATCTTGGAATACTCACGTTTGGCTTCTGTCATGGCCACCAGCATTTCTTGAGGAGCAAGCCAAAATAACAAGGTCAATCAGATGGTGCAGTTCCCCTTTTACACTGACATGTTAGAATAGTAGAATCATAAGGTGCATTTTGGTTGTGCATCAGCAGTTTTTCTCTTGTTATGTTAGTCACTGATAGTCACTCAATTAGCCCATGTCAGCAGACATTTTTTAGATTGGTAAATTAGTCTAGCTGGACAGGAGCTCCAGAAGCCAAAACAGCCATATAGTCCATCTAAACGTGAATCGATTCTCAATTGTGGTACAGTTCTAGAAACGTAAATCCCTCTACTTTCATATCACATCAAAATAATTTCACAAATGCAAAATACACACTTACTGTACACTGTTTTAATCAGTTTTAACACAGTTGCAGCCAACAGTATTTTCTGTCTTCTGTCTGTTTTCCATAAACAAGCACTATAACGTGGAAATATGGCCGTGCCTAACCATATAAAAGGTGTGTACCCAGCAAACCAAAATTGGTTCTGTGAAAGTTCCCAGAACATTCGTTAGGTTGCTGCATATTTTCTCATAACACAAAAAACTGTCCAGTCCTGCTGATGATTATAGAATGATTAAAACATTTGCCTTATTTTGCAAGTACATTTCTAGAACACATTTACTTTGTGCTTTAAATCAAATCAGAAAAGATTTGTTCCCAAGACAAAAAACTATCCAGTTGTGCGGATGATTCTACAATGTTTCTTTTAGGATGCAAAAAAACAGGGTTTCCGGGTTTCTCATAACCAGGATATAAGCTTTATTGTAACTGTTATGTTTATGTGTCAACTCAAAAACAGAACACTTGAGTTTTCCGAATAATAACTGCATATTGGTGTGCATGTAAACGTGGTCACTGATGTTCAATCAATATACATTTTTACCTTGTCTTGGAGGTCCTCAGAACGTTTCGAAAATGTTATATTTAAGTCTTGCCTAATGTTACCTCAACATTCTCAGCATGCAGATGTATAACTCCTTGAAGCAGTTTGGAATACATCCCCATTATGTACACCTCAGATTTAATGGCAATTCGCCTTTGAGGACTGTATCGAAGGTGATATAGAGACACATGGCATTTGTATTGAATTCATAGGACATTTGAACAGCATTTAATCTGAAAATGCATTTAAAAATACAAAATGTGAATGTATAGTTACAAGGTAAAAGTAACATCAGTGAAGTATAAAAACCTACAGCAACATTTGGAACCATGTCCTTATCATCTACACAAGATCATTTCTGACACACGGCTTAGGATCAACCAGTCCACGGTGCATCTGCCCTGGAGGGGGGCTGGAGACCGGAGTGGTTGACCCCTCATTCGACCACTCCTCTGTTGTTTTCCCCACTGAGTAGCTCTGGCTTTTGGCCAGGATAGTGAGTTCAATTCCCAGGGGCACAAATATATGCAAGCACGACTGTAAGTTGCTTTGGATAAAAGTGTCTGCTTAAAGTATGTATTACTGGAATTATAATTTTGTTTTATTTTCAGTTTCTGAGCTGAGGATTGTTTTGGTGGGTAAGACTAGAGCAGGGAAGAGTGCATCAGGAAACACCATCCTGTCCTGGGACGGTGGCAGGGACAGGGACAGGAGGGACGGTGGCAGGGACAAGAGGGACGGTGGCAGGGACAAGGGCAGGGACAGGAGGGACGGTGGCAGGGACAGGGGCAGGGACAGGAGGGATGGTGGCAGGGACAGGGGCAGGGACAGGAGGGACGGTGGCAGGGACAGGGGCAGGGACAGGAGGGACGGTGGCAGGGACAAGAGGGACGGTGGCAAGGACAGGAGGGACGGTGGCAGGGAAAAGAGGGATGGTGGCAGGTACAAGAGGGACAGGGGCAGGGACAGGAGGGACGGTGGCAGGGACAAGAGGGACGGTGGCAGGGACAGGGGCAGGGACAAGAGGGACGGTGGCAGGGACAAGAGGGATGGTGGCAGGTACAAGAGGGATGGTGGTAGGGACAGGAGGGACGCTGGGGAATGAAAATGAGGTTTTCAGTGGCAGGAGGATACCACCAAATGACTTCTTCTCTCTCACACACAGGTTAAGTCATGAATGCGATTATTATCTGTATCAGGCCCGGCGTACCTGCACAGTATGTTGCAGGTGAGTTTTTCCTCTCCATGAATCACAGGCAACAGCTCTCATCTCCACGGCTCAGCTGATTGGCTCCACAGCAGCACAGCACCCCCTCCTTAGCGATGTAGCTCAATCCTCAGCAGCACCGTCTCTCCAGCAGCTCAGACCAACGGATACAAAAGACAATATACACACCAGACGTGCTGCTGCATTAGTCTTGTGGGTGCCTTCAAACCAAAACGCATGAAACGTGGTGAGGAAAAACATGTTGTAACATTTTCTTTGTCAACAATGAGCCCTATGTTGTATATTGCTGAACCATTGACCAACAGTGTCCTCTAGTGGTGCTATCTGAAAGTGAGTCACGTGAACTGGTGGGCAGGATTGTAAAGTAAGTCGTCTCTGATTCACTCAGACACTAACCTGATATGCCAGGCTGCTCAGGCCTCAAGCCACCCAGTCCACCAAAGGTCACAGCACCTTATGGAACTTTAGCATCTATCCGAAATTGACTCAAGTAGCCTACTTCCTTGACAGGATGGAAAGGAACTGTAAATATGCTGTTGAATTTCAGAAGACAGTAAATGGTAAACACACGAAATTTGACCTCTCTCGCCTCAGGTAAATTCAAAACCCTTTTATTGGTAATACATTTGAGAAGTGATGTTACAAGGCTTTTCACATTTTCCACAGGTGAGAAGTGAACAAATTCACATGAATATGACCCGGAGTGTGGAACTAGATCAGGGCCCGGTTTCCCAAAAGCATCTTAAGTTCATTGAACTGGTTCGGTAAAAGCTGAAGGATGGGGCTGGAGAAATGTAATCACTCTCAAATCCATAGACGGCGCTATGGACGCAAGGACTGATCATCCATGATATCAAAATGATCGTTTTAACCAATGTTTTGAGGCTATATAGTGTTTGTTTAAATTGTCTTTGTTTACAAACACTGGCATAAAACAAGCTTATATTTTGGGTTCTGATGGGGTACGACAGTTGAACTAAGCTCATGAGGCATTTATAAGTTATATTATTCAAGAACCAATGGGTACATATTAGCTTCTAAGTCCAGAAATGGATATAGCAACTGCTGATTGCTCCTTTAAGATGCTTTTGGGAACCCGGGCCAAGATAGTGAGTTAGTGAGGAGTTGCTCAAGGTGGCCAGACTGGAAACAACATATAGCTCAAGCACCAGAGCAACAGCCAGTCCCAATGTACTTCATAGCCCTCCTCCTTGGCCCAGCCTAACCCTTTGATGCTTGCAGGTATGAAAGGGTCTGGATAGGCATAAGCTGTGTAGTAGTGGAGCTTCCACCATATTGCCTACTCCTTACGTATCTGCAAACATGCAAGGGTCAGATCCACATACTGGTTAGGACCAAGGGCGTAGGGGTAGGGAGCATATTGGGACCAGCTGTAAGACAAGAGTTGGGCAAACAGAAAAGAGTAAGTGCATGAGCAGATAATGACCAGACAAATACCATATACCAAGACACTGTGGTGTTAATCAATCAACAGAACTGTCAGTTGTCAGTACTGTTACCTAATCAACAGAACTGTCAGGTGTCAGTACTGTTACTTAATCAACAGAACTGTCAGGTGTCAGTACTGTTACCTAATCAACAGAACTGTCAGGTGTCAGTACTATTACCTAATCAACAGAACTGTCAGGTGTCAGTACTATTACCTAATCAACAGAACTGTCAGGTGTCAGTACTGTTACCTAATCAACAGAACTGTCAGGTGTCAGTACTGTTACCTAATCAACAGAACTGTCCGGTGTCAGTACTATTACCTAATCAACAGAACTGTCAGGTGTCAATACTGTTACCTAATCAACAGACAACATAACTGTCAGGTGTCAGTGATGTTACCTAATCAACATACAACAGAACAGTGGTGTTTCAAGTGCTTTTACTTAATCAACAGAACTGTCAGGTGTCAGTACTGTTACCTAATTAACAGAACTGTCAGGTGTCAGTGGTTACCTAATCAACAGACAACATAATTGTCAGGTGTCAGTGATGTTACCCAATCAACAGACAACAGAATTGTCAGGTGTCAGTGATGTTACCTTATCAACAGAACAGAAGTGGTGTTTCAGTGCTTTTACTTAATCAACAGAACTGTCAGGTGTCAGTGCTGCACACAACATGCAACCTGAGAACACTGCTTTAGTGGGGACACATTAAGCAGCACAGGCCAGTGATGTCAGATACTTTGCTCAAAGTTTCAGCATTAGAAAACCTGTAGCATAGTCTGGGCTGGCTAATGCTAGAACAGAATGGCATCCAGGCTATAGAGTAGTTTCACATCTATAAAAAACACAGTCTTATCGGTATGAAATGCATTGATCACCTATGATTCTCTCTCTCTCCCTCTCTCTCTCTCTCTCTCATTAACAGGACATTACTATCTAAGGGAGATTAAACGTTCCCCCCATTTCAGGTAAACAAAGCACAGGATTCAAAAGAATACAGCAACAGAAATGCTTTTAATGTAATGGTGATTTGAATGACAGTAGCCCCGAGGGCGAGGCTTGTCGGTTTGACAGAATAAGAGAGTATATTGCATAGGTTGTTAATACCGGACAGTACTGTATGGAGACCCAGTAAAAACAATCCAACTGCCAAGATGACTCTCACACACCAAAAAGACCCCTAAGCACTGGGCAAAGGTCAATTTAGCCTTTTAGCTCCTGATGGCTGCAGTTGGTAAACACATGATTTGATATTGGATAGATTACTATGAAAAACCAAACGGTCCATGATGTTATAACAATAAATAACAGTAACCATGATAGAACACTACTTATATAAGGAGAATGTCACCTTTTGCCACAGCATTCTAGACCTGTATACAGAAAGGCTGCCAATGTAGTCTTCTTATCCTCTATCTATACAAATGCTTTGAACATTCAAAAATGCTACATTGCTCGACAGATCCGTGACCTGCTAGTGAAAAACATATTTTCTCAAAATGTGTATAGATCTATTTTGTAAATACATTGTATTTCAATAACTTGAAGTGCAAATTTCAGATTCTCTAAAATGTAATATTAAGAGCAAGTAACTATTTTGGCTTAAATATAAATAACACACAATTCAAGCAAATACTTATCTTTTAAAAAACATTTAAATAATTTTCAAAAATTGCATTTTACCAAACCATACTTAGTGACGCTCTGTTCAATAAGCCAGGTTATCATGGTTTAGTTAAAGCCTTAAAAGTCAGATTTTTGCACAACAGGAGTAGAGATTTGCCTCATGGTGGCATAGCTAGTAAAAACAATGTCAGCCTCCCTGAGCACAAAGTCACATCAACGCCACAATTCAAATATTGAAAAAAAAAAAAAAAAAAAAACTTGGCAAAACACACCATGCATCCTTCATGTTCTTCTTTAAGATTAAATTCACTATGAAACGAATGTAACGTCCCAAACGGCACCCTAATCCTTAATAGTGCACTATTTAGGGAAAAGGGTGCATTTGGGACGTAGCCTAAGAGTGCCTTAAATCAGTCATATTGAATCATATGTACCAAAAGCAGTACTAGTGTTTCTGGACAGTCACTTATTGTTATTATAAATTACTGTCAAAGGATATAGAATAAAGATACAGCCTCACTAACCCATTGCATTTCACACATTTCTAACACTCCAATCAAATATGTATTCTAATAGGTCTACATGACTCAAGTCCATCCATAAATTCTAGCTATTGCACAAAAAGTTACTGTATTATTATAGTTTGTACTGGTCTGTCTAGTGACAAGGCAAGTCATCTCACAGCCCATAATAAGTTAATGTTTTGGTTAAACAGCTCACATCTACTTTGTTCTCAAAAGTACAACGGCCCACCACTAGACTAGCAGTTTCACTTAGCTCAGCATACCACTGCATGTCAAATTTTTCAATGCATTGGCTTACATGTTGATACTTAGATATTTTGCTTCATTGCAGGAAGGAATGATACACCTTCACATCACTCAATTACCTTTGAATCATTTATGTGATGTCCATGGATCAAGTCTGAACATCCCCTGAAACATATCATACTGTATCCTGGTCCGAGATCTGTTGTTGCTCTTGCCAACTCCATTGCTTATTGTCAAGCCAAATCTGGTTTGACCTGATTAGTGACAAGGAGTTGGCACGACAGCACAAACAGACTGGCACTCAGGCCAACCATACCACCCATTGTCAGAAAATTGTAAATCTCTCAGATCTTACAGGAGTAATATTTTGCATGCTGCAGTGAGTCGTGGTAAGAGTATTGAGAACAACATGATCACGACATTCAGAGCACATTGAGAATTTATACATAGGTCTCGAGATAAATCAGGACCAGACCATAATTACAGACTTGACTTCACAGACACTAAAAAAGACAGCTTATAATAGTACACTTTTCTAGAAAGGCAAACAAAAATGTTGCAGTTAAATAAATATTTGGAAGAAGCACAAAGAAAATGTCCTCCTTTACTTTTTCACGTCTTCGAGTAGTGACTCACAGCAGGCAGACCGGTAGGCTCCCAAGGTGAGAGTGTCTGACCACCCACATCCATCTGGGGTGCATTCATTAGTGCCAGTGTTGTAAAACGTTTTGCAATGGAAAACATTTAACAATGAAAACGAGAATTTCTATTAGACAAATTCAGATAGGCCCTTTCGCATTTCGTTCCATTTGGGTTCATATTGAATGCACCCCTGTACCGCTACACACTACTGACGGTGATGAGCACAACCGTTGCCCTCTCTGTAACATCACCTGGGGCTTACTCATTCAGAAGGCTGAACCGTAACAAAACTTTCAGATAGAAATACATCATTTAGAACAGACATTCTGCTATGTCAGAGAGAGAACAATCATGTCAGTTCTATACATTACATTTCTATCTACATTTAAGTCATTTATTAGAAGCTCTTATGCAGAGCGACTTGCAGTAGTGAGTGTATACATTTTCATACTGTTACCCCGTGGGAATCAAACCCACAACCCTGGCGTTGCAAGCACCATGCTCTACCAACTGAGCCACACGGGACCATCTGCAACATTCTGAACGTTCAACCTTTTGAACACACCCCTGGCTAGTACTGAATCCTGGTTCCCTCGACAAACAACAGTTAGGGTGCATGTTCACATGCAGACCTGTCTTCAACTAAATGATACGGACTTGACTGCCTGCCCTGAAGTCATTCACCTCTTTCTGGAAACACTCACCTTTGATGAAATGTAGCAATTTAAGGAAACAAATGAAACTGTAATTGATATTTAAATATTGCAAAACATACAAAAACAGATTTTAAAGTGTAAACATTGTTTTGATGCCTGACAGTCTTTTTTTGTACATGGATAAATTATTTTAAATAAATCATGTGGATCTTAACTATAAATTGTTCTTATTAAAATGTAAAAAACAACAATTTTTCTAATCATGTTCATGTTAACATTGTTCTGTTTTCTGTTGTATAAATAGATATATCTGTCACATCTCCGTCTTCTGAACTGTTACATTTACACATCTTCTCCGGCTTTTCAAGGCAAAAACAATACTTGTCACAGCCGTGCTCACACACACGCGCACACACACACACACACACACACGCACAAGCACACGCACACACACACAGCGCATGCAGTGTCTACGTGCGGTTGAGTGTCTGGAAGATTCTGGAGATCTGCAGCATAACAGGCCCAGTCTCAGGGTCGTTCATCCACTGGGTGCTGTTCAGAGGGTTCTCCAACATGTCCTCAAACGCTGCATAAAGACAACAAGGGTTTTAGAGGCTATGGAAGTAATACCACCACTTTCAGAACCTGCTGTGTGACCCTACAGTATACACAGCAGAAAACATAAACGCTAACACATAAAAAGTCCTTTGTGTTTGTGTTCAACTGCTGTAGCTCCTACCGAGCAGTGTTTTGGGGTTGGTGAGGCCCAGCTGGACCACAGGGTTCTCCAGGATGGCCTGGAACAGAGGACTGTTGGTGTCGATGCCCTTATCCAGGTCCTCTGGAGATGGCTTCCTGTCCCCCAGCAGCCACTCACACTGCAGGATGACAACACGTTAACCAATCAGCAGCCACTTAGTCAACTTCTCTTAAACTAGGATGGTAAACTAGGATGGTCAATAGAGAACTAGGTCTCTTTCCCAATGACAACATGGCCAAAGGGCGTGAAAAGCCGTTCATTTATACAAGAGAGAAAGGAATTATTTAATTTATTATGCATCTAGAACGTCTCACTGAATAGTGCATCGTATAGATAGAACATATTGGGCGGAAGGTAGCCTAGCAGTTAGAGCGTTGGGCCAGTAACCGAAAGGGTGCTGGTTCAAATACCCGAGCCAACAAGGTAAAAAAGCCTGTCGATGTGTCCTTGAACCCTAATTTGCTCCAGGGGCTGACCCTGTAGGTAGGCCGTCACTGTAAATAAGAATTGCCTAGTTAAATAAAGGTTGAATTAACAAATATAAAATTAAATAAAAAGATTGCTTCTGAAAGACCTGAGTAATATACTGCATGCTAGCAGATGCCTATAAACTTCCATTCATGGCTCGAAGGCCCTCCAACTTCATTCACACTAGACAGAGACATAAAAATGGTATCCACGAGTTCATCTGACTCTGGGGAAGTATCCCTTTAAAAACGTACCGCAGAGTCCTGTTGATTGTTATTGACTCTCAGAGCGTCGACCACCTCCTTCTCACCGAAACCCATCTCCATTAACGCAATGACAGCCTGTAGAGTCAGACAGCAAAGAGTCTATTCATTTACCTGTGTGAGTTAACAGCTTATATAGTCAATACTTTCATCACGCAAGACATTTGTCATTATTCTATGAGGCTTTTATAATAATATGATCAATAGAGTTTTATCACACTATGAGTCTGATAATCACAACACAGGTGGCATTCAGGAACCGAGTCCATAACTGAGCGGCATCACGTTCTGTGTAAGCTAGCTACATGTATCAATGTAAGCTTGGTACATCCCAGGCCAGGGTCATTGGGACCCACAGTGACACTCACCCGTGAGTCGGGCCTGAACTCTCTTTTCCTTCGGATCCTCTTGAAGATCTCAGTGAGCTCGTCCTGCCTGGCTCCGGTGGCAGCGTCGTCTGTGCTGGTCTGGGAGAGGGTGCGGAGGAGGCTGGGACGGAAGGCGGAGGCCGAGATAGAATGGACCAGGGGGGGTGCTGTGGCCCCTACTGCTCCTGGGGTGTCCTGGCCAGGCAGGGGGGTGTCCACTGTGGGGTCGTCTACGTGCTCAATCAGCCACTCCATGGCCTGGGTCACTGACATGCTGCAGGATTGAGGCAGTGAAGGAGGGGCATGGTTAAACCTGTTGTTTCTGTCATTTCAGACTCTTCAGTTCAGATATGGCTCTCTTGTTGTGATTCAAACAACTGGCCATTCTGTATAAACTTCACTGATATGACCACTGACCAGTATCCTGGATGTAAGACTACACTCATTGTGTCAGTGATTCAGTGACTCCTCCTGCTGCTAAGTATTATTGATTGTGACTCACTGATTGAGTCTGAGAGCTTTGATGGCTCTGCTCTCAGGGAAACCCATCTCAGTCAGCTGCTGAAGGGCCGTCTCATCCACCCGGTCCTCCTCATCCTCATCCAGCATGGCTGACAATCACAGACAGACACACATTGTTAGTGAACTGTAATAATAGTATAACACAGTTGTCCCTCATCAATAGCCTCAGTCAGAATTCCAAAATTGTGTAGCTGGCCCGAACTCTAAAAAGGAGATTCAAGGTTTATTTTGTATTTATTTAATTCAGGGGTAGGTAGATACACAAATGTTTCTGCCTTCGTTAGTGTCATTCAACAGTAACAATATATACAAAAAGTATGTGGACAAATTAGTGGATTCAGCTATTTCAGCCACACCTGTTGCTGACAGGTGTATAAAATCGAGCACACATCCATGCAATCTCAATAGACAAACATTGGCAGTAGAATGGCCTTTCTGAAGAGTTCAGTGACTGCCATAGGATGCCACCTTTCCAACAAGTCAGTTCCTCAAATTTCTGCTCTGCTAGAGCTGCCCCAGTCAACTGTCTGCTCTGCTAGAGCTGCCCCGGTCAACTGTAAGTGCTGTTATTGTGAAGTGGGAACATCTAGGACCAACAACAGTTCAGCTGCGAAGTGGTCGGCCACACAAGCTCACAGAACGGGACCGCAGAGTGCTGAAGCGAGTAGTGAGTAAAAACTGTCTGTCCTCGGTTGCAACACTCATTAGAGTTCCAAACTGCCTCTGGAAGCAACGTCAGCACAATAACTGTTCTTTGGGAGCTTCATAAAAATGGGTTTCCATGGCAGAGCAGCTGCACACAAACCTAAGATCACCATGCGCAATGCCAAGTGTCAGCTGGAGTGGTGTAAAGCTCACCGTCATTGGACTCTGGAGCAGTGGAAAAGCGTTCTCTGGAGTGATGAATCACGCTTCACCATCTGGCAGTTCGATGGACAAATCTGGGTTTGGCGGATACCAGGACGACGATACCTTCCCCGATGCATAGTGCCAACTGTAAAGTTTGGTAGATGAGGAATAATGGTTCTGGGGCTGTTTTTCATGGATCAGGCTAGGCCCCTTAGTTCCACTGAAGGGAAATCTTAACGCTCCAGCATACAATGATATTCTAGACTATTCAGTGTTCCCAACTTTCATGTTTCAGCATGACAATGCCCCTGTGCACAAAGTGAGGTCCATTCAGCAATGGTTCTTCGAGATCGGTTTGGAAGAACTTGACTTGCCTGCACAGAGCCCTGACCTCAACCCCATTGAACACTTTTGGGATGAATTGGGACACCGACTGCGAGCCAGGCCTGGACGGCCAACAACAGTGCCCAACCTCACTAATGCTCTTATGGCTGATTGGAAGCAAGTCCCTGCAGCAATGTTCCAACATCTAGTGGAAAGCCTTGCCAGAAGAGTGGAGGCTGTTATAACAGCAAAAGGGGGGACCACCTCCATATTAATGCCCATGATTTTGAAATGAGATATTCGACGAGCAGGTGTCCATATACTTTTAGTCACGTAGTAATATACAGTTGAAGTCGGAAGTCATTAAAACTCATTTTTTAACCACTCCACAGATTTCATGTAAACAAACTATAGTTTTTGCAAGTCGGTTAGGACATCTACGTGCATGACATAAGTAATTCTTCCAACAATTGTTTACAGACAGATTATTTCAATTATAATTCACTAGATCACAATTCCAGTGTGTCAGAAGTTTACATACACTAAGTTGACGGTGCCTTTAAACAGCGTGGGAAATTCCTGAAAATTATATCATGGCTTTAGAAGCTTCTTTTGGGCTAATTGACATAATTTGAGTCAACTGGAGGTGTACCTGTGGATGCATTTCAAGGCCTACCTTCAAACTCAGTGCCTCTTTGCTCGACATCATGGGAAAATCAAAAAAAATCAGCAAAGACCTCCGAAAAAAATTGTAGACCTCCACAAGTCTGCTTCATCCTTGGGAACAATTTCCAAATGTCTGAAGGTACCACGTTCATCTGTATAAACAATAGTACGCAAGTATAAACACCATGGGACGACGTAGCCGTCATACCGCTCAGGAAGGAGACGCGTTCTGTCTCCTAGAGATGAACGTACTTTGGTGAGAAAAGTGCAAATCAATCCCAGAACAGCAGCAAAAGACCTTGTGAAGATGCTGGAGGAAACAGGTACAAAAGTATCTATATCCACAGTAATAAACCAAGTCCTATATCGACATAACCTGAAAGGCCGCTCAGCAAGAAAGAAGCCACTGCTCCAAAACCGCCATAAAAAAAGCCAGACTACGGTTTGCAATTGCACATGGGGGCAAAGATCGTACTTTTTGGAGAAATGTCCTCTGGTCTGATGAAACAAAAATAGAACTGTTTGGCAAGAATGACCATTGTTATGTTTGGAGGAAAAAGGGGGAGGCTTGCAAGCCGAAGAACACCATCCCAACCGTGAAGCACGGGGTGGCAGCATCATGTTGTGGTGGTGCTTTGCTGCAGGAGGGACTGGTGCACTTCACAAAATAGATGGCATCACGAGGAAGGAAACTTATGTGGATATATTGAAGCAACATCTCAAGACATCAGTCAGGAAGTTAAAGCTTGGTCTCAAATGAGTCTTCCAAATGGACAATGACCCCAAACATACATCCAAAGTTGTGGCAAAATGGCCAAAGGACAACAAAGTCAAGGTATTGGAGTGGCCATCACAAAGCCCTGACCTCAATCCTATAGAACATTTGTGGGCAGAACTGAAAAAGTGTGTGCGAGAAAGGAGGCCTACAAAGCTGACTCAATTACACCAGTTCTGTCAGGAGGAATGGGCCACAATTCACCCAACCAGAAACATTTGACCCAAGTTAAACAATTTAAAGGCAATCCTACCAAATACTAATTGTGTGTATGTAAACTTTTGACCCACTGGGAATGTGATGAAAGAAATAAAATAAATCACTCTTTCTATTATTATTCTGACATTTCACATTCTTAAAATAAAGTGGTGATCTTAACTGACCTAAGACAGGTAATTTTTACTAGGATTAAATGTCAGGAATTGTGAAAACTGAGTTTAAATGTATTTGGCTAAGGTGTATGTAAACTTCCGATTTCAACTGTATCACACACACACACACACACACACTACTAGTTTGCTCCAGAACCAATCTGCTCCAGGGGCTGACCCTGTAAGTAGGCCGTCATTGTAAATAAGAATTTGATCTTAACTGACTTGCCTAGTTTAATAAATACAAATATTTTTTTTTAAGTCAAAAGTTTGGACAAACCTACTCATCCAAGGGTTTTTCTTTATTTGTACTATTTTCTACATTGCAGAATAGTGAAGACATCAAAACTATGAAATAACACGTGGAATCATGTAGTAACCAAAAAAGTGTTAAACAAATCAAAACATATTTTAGATTCTTCAAAGTACCCACCCTTTGCTTTGATGACAGCTTTGTACACTGTTGGCATTCTCTCAACCAGCTTCACCTGGAATGCTTTTCCAACAGTCTTGAAAGAGTTCCCACATATGCTGAGCACTTGATGGCTGCTTTCCTTTTACTCTGCTGTCCAACTCATCCCAAACCATCTCAACTGGGTTGAGGTCCAGTGATTGTAGCCCGTACACAGCCTGGAGGTGTGTTCGGACCAAGAGACTGAGAAACTTCTACCTCAAGGCCATCAGACTGTTAAATAGCCATCACTAGCACAGAGGCTGCTGCCCTATATACATAGACTTGAAATCACTGGCTACTTTAATAATGTTTACATATTTTGCATTACTCATCTCATATGTATATACTGTATTCTATTCTGTTTTACTGCATCTTAGTCTATGCCGCTCTGACATCGTTCAACCAAATATTTAGATATTCTTAAATCCATTCCTTTACTTTAGATTAGTGCGTATTGTTGTGAATTTGTTAGAAGGCCTGATTGACGCAGTCTCCTCTGAAAAATCTATGTTGAGAAGTGTCTGTTACTTGAACTCTTTAGGTTGCAATTTAAAAGGCTGGTAACTCTAATAAACTTGACTGACCTTCATGTCTTAAAAGTAATGATGGACTGTCATTTCTCTTTGCTTATTTGAGCTGTTCTTGCCATAATATGGACTTGGTCTTTTACCAAATATGTCTATCTTCTGTATTCCAACCATACCTTGTCACAATACAACTGATTGACTCAAGCGCATTACAACTGAAAGAAATTAAACATTCACTTTTAACAAGGCACATCTGTTAATTGAAATGGATTCCAGGTGACTACCTCATGAAGCTAGTTGAGAGAATGCCAAGAGTGTGCAAAGCTGTCATCAAGGCAAAGGGTGGCTACTTTGAAGAATCTCAAATATAAAATATATTTTGATTTGTTTAACACTTTCTTGGTTACTACATGATTCAATACGTGTTATTTCATAGTTTAGATTGTTTTTAATTTTGTTTAAATAGGCAAGTCAGTTAAGAACAGATTCTTATTTGCAATGACGGCCTACACCGGCCAAACTCAGACGACGCTGGGCCAATTGTGTGCCGCCCTATCACGTCCGGTTGTGATACAGCCTGGAATTGAAACAGGGTGTCTGTAGTGATGCCTCCAGCACTGAGATGCAGTACCTTAGACCACTGCGCCACTTGGGAGCATAAAAATAAAGAAATATCCTAGAAATGTATGTATGTATGTATGTATGTATGTACAGTGGGGAGAACAAGTATTTGATACACTGCCGATTTTGCAGGTTTTCCTACTTACAAAGCATGTAGAAGTCTGTAATTTTTATCATAGGTACACTTCAACTGTGAGAGACGGAATCTAAAACAAAAATCCAGAAAATCACATTGTATGGTTTTTAAATAATTAAATTTGCATTTTATTGCATGACATAAGTATTTGATCACCTACCAACCAGTAAGAATTCCGGCTCTCACAGACCTGTTAGTTTTTCTTTAAGAAGCCCTCCTGTTCTCCACTCACTACCTGTATTAACTGCACCTGTTTGAACTCGTTACCTGTATAAAAGACACCTGTCCACACAATCAAACAGACTCCAACCTCTCCACAATGGCCAAGACCAGAGAGCTGTGTAAGGACATCAGGGATAAAATTGTAGACCTGCACAAGGCTGGGATGGGCTACAGGACAATAGGCAAGCAGCTTGGTGAGAAGGCAACAACTGTTGGCGCAATTATTAGAAAATGGAAGAAGTTCAAGATGACGGTCAATCTCCCTCGGTCTGGGGCACCATGCCAGATCTCACCTCGTGGGGCATCAATGATCATGAGGAAGGTGAGGGATCAGCCCAGAACTACACGGCAGGACCTGGTCAATGACCTGAAGAGAGCTATGACCACAGTCTCAAAGAAAACCATTAGTAACACACTACGCCGTCATGGATTAAAATCCTGCAGCGCACGCAAGGTCCCCCTACTCAAGCCAGCGCATGTCCAGGCCCGTCTGAAGTTTGCCAATGACCATCTGGATGATCCAGAGGAGGAATGGAAGAAGGTCATGTGGTCTGATGAGACAAAAATAGAGCTTTTTGGTCTAAACTCCACTCGCCGTGTTTGGAGGAAGAAGAAGGATGAGTACAACCCCAAGAATACCATCCCAACCGTGAAGCATGGAGGTGGAAACATCATTCTTTGGGGATGCTTTTCTGCAAACGGGACAGGACAACTGCACCGTATTGAGGGGAGGATGGATGGGGCCATGTATCGCGAGATCTTGGCCAACAACCTCCTTCCCTCTGTAAGAGCATTGAAGATGGGTCGTGGCTGGGTCTTCCAGCATGACAACGACCCGAAACACACAGCCAGGGCAACTAAGGAGTGGCTCCGTAAGAAGTATCTCAAGGTCCTGGAGTGGCCTAGCCAGTCTCCAGACCTGAACCCAATAGAAAATCTTTGGAGGGAGCTGAAAGTCCGTATTGCCCAGCGACAGCCTCGAAACCTGAAGGATCTGGATGGAGGAGTAGGCCAAAATCCCTGCTGCAGTGTGTGCAAACCTGGTCAAGAACTACAGGAAACGTATGATCTCTGTAATTGCAAACAAAGGTTTCTGTACCAAATATTAAGTTCTGCTTTTCTGATGTATCAAATACTTATGTCATGCAATAAAATGCAAATTAATTACTTAAAAATCATACAATGTGATTTTCTGGATTTTTGTTTTAGATTCCGTCATTCACAGTTGAAGAGTACCTATGATAAAAATTACAGACTTCTACATGCTTTGTAAGTGGGAAAACCTGCAAAATCGGCAGTGTATCAAATACTTGTTCTCCCCACTGTATGTATGTATGTATGTATGTATGTATGTATGTATGTATGTATGTATGTATGTATGTATGTATGTATGTATGTATGTATGTATGTATGTATGTATGTATGTATGTGTCCAAACCAGTCCTTGATAGCACAAGACAGGTGTAAAGGCAAATGTTTTTAGAGTGTAATAGCGTCTGCATGCTGTACCATTGGCCTTTTTGAAGAGCTCCACAGCATCAGGATTCAAGGCGAGAAGCTTCTGGGCCACTTCAATGAGAGAGACCAGGATTTTCCTGAGCTCCGTCTGAAACTGAAGGAAAATGTACAGACACATGCACACATAAACAATAATTAATACTCTCGTTTCAGGACTGAGGTTCATGGCATAACATTGAGAGCATTATCAACTTGCCAGGTCTCCCGTGGGAATGAGGTCTTCTGACCTCAATGGGATTTCCTAATTAAATAAAGGGTTACATAAACATAAAATCTTAGCATCAGGAATTTAGAACAGGCTTAATATGACCAACTTCACTCATTTTAATCTGCCTCTGATTATTATGCAGACCCATGAAATTCAGGACTAGTTGAATTTCAGTACAATAGTCAGTGGAACACTCCTCCAGTGCTTTGAACCATACATTCAGCCAGGTTATTTACAACGCTGTACAATCCTACTGTACATACGTCTCTGATGTTGTGCTGGGTGACAGTGCGGTCAGTGTGGCGGGTGGACAGGCCGGCGGTGGCCTTCAGGATGGCTTCCTTATCTGGAGCCTTGTTATCCTGCTTCTTCTGATAGACAGGGAGGAATCACACACGGACCACAATCCCAGACAGTATAAAAAGTTAGACGTAACAAGTTTCTTGAATTACTTGTCCATGGTTATATCCGTATTAACAATGCATTAAACATTTCAATATGATGAATCAGTGCCTATTGAGTTTTAGCGGCGAGTTAGATAACCCACAAACCAATACAATTAACAAGTATTATTTTTTAAATAAATCAGTTGTACCTTTTCCTCTGCAGATATGTCCGCCATTTTCGGAGGTGGTGGCGGTGGTCTCTTCTTTATCAGTAGTAGAACATCTAAAACCAAAGAAATCATTGTCACTTCCTAGCATTATTTTTTTGTTGTATTGATTGGATATCATTGTATTTTAACTTTGTGTGACTGTCCTTGTCTATAAGTGTTTTGTTGCTTGTCATGTTTTGTGTGGACTCCGGGAAGAGTAGCTGCTGCTTCTGCATAAGCTAATAAACAAATAATCATAGCTAAATGTTTGCAGTGAAAATGTAAACATTGAGACAAATTAGTGACATCCATACGAGTACCTTTATCTTTTAAATTTTCATCTGAAACGGTTTTGGTTTCCATGAGGATCCTCTCTGTGGCAGCATGGACAAGTTTGTGGTGTGTGAGTGTTTTGGGGTCTTCAAGACTTCCATGTACATACTGAAAAACAATCAAACCCCAACATTATTCCACAGGCAGGAACAAGTAGCAGCACTTTTTCCCTGGTAAAATACTAACTACAGTGTTAAAAGCAGCTTGTAATTGGTAATGTATAGGCTAGCTAGACCTACATCAACATTTCTAAAAAATGTATTCAACTAGGCATGTCAGTTAAGAATACATTCTTTTTTTTACAATGACAGCCTACCTACAAGGTCAGCCCCTGGAGCAAATTAGGTTAAAGTGCCTTGCTCAAGGACACGTTTTTCACCTTGTCGGCTCGGGTATTCGAACCAGCGACCTTTCAGTTACTGGCCCAACACTCTAACCACTAGGCTACCTGCCGCCCATTTCTGCATTGTGCCTAGCTTGCAGGTTTAGAGGCTAGACAGCTTGCGAGCCAACTTGCTAAATTATAAATAGCAGTGTCTACCCAGTTACTATAAATACGGAACCACTGACAATTTCAACTGGGCCTGCAAACAGCTACAATTTCACACCGGGCAAACACCAATGAGCAAGCAGGAAAATAAACACACAAACATACATGTTTCAAACACTTCTCTTTGAGTTTTTCAATAGTGGTATCCTCTGTAACTTCTTCCAACCACTCCGTACCCTCCATTGTACAAATGTGGATTTTTAATATTTTTCCAGCGAATATCTTCTCTTCTTGCACAAACATAGCTGTAGCCTTGTTGTGTAGCTAGATAACTACCAGTTCAGTGATGTTGGCTAGTTTGCTAACGTTAGCGCGCTAGGCTGGCGTCTTCGAAAACCAGCGACAACTGTGCAAACGCCTGCACTTATGATTTTCGGACCATTTTCGGTCAGTCTGATCGTAATTCAATACTATAGCACTATACTGGCGTTATTATGCTCAAAAATAGTTGTTTATTTTCCTTGAAGAGACGAGCAGCTAGCCGACAACCATATCTTGTTGGTAACGATTGACCTCTGAACTCTGGCAACGTATTGTTAGCCCTGTGCATAGTGGGAGTTGTAGTTAAGTTAGATCTAAAATCCTTGCCATATCCATTTTTGGACTATCGATTCTTGAAGAGTATAACTTATAAATACCTAATGAGCTTAGTTCAACTGTTGTACCCGGCAATGAGAATCCAAAAAATCCAAAGGCTACCCTAAACAATTTTAATTGACCCCCTTTTTATTTGCACTGACTCTCTTGCACTGGCTCTGCACGCTCAATGGACTCTACCCTTACACTCACAATACTACACTGACATTCCAACACACACACATACATGCACACACTACATATGCTCACACACACAAAACACACATAGGCACACTTTCACAGTCTTCACATAGGCTGCCGCTAATCTGTTTATTATCTATACTGATTGCCTAGTCACATATACCTCTACCTACATGTACATATTACCTCAATTATCTCATCTACCTCATAACCCAGCACATTGACTCAGTACCAGTACTCCTTGTATATAGTCTTGTTATTGTTCTTTTATTGTGTTACTATTTCCTAATTTTTCTTACTTTTTAACTCTGCATTGTTGGGAAAGGGCTCTTAAGTAAGCATTTCATGGTGAAGTCTACACCTGTTGTATTCGGCGCATTTGACAACTTTGCTTTGATGATTTTGAATTTTAAAATATAAACTTGTTTTACTCAACATTTTTTAAACAATGTAAATGTACACACATACTTTATAGCTTCAAAACATGGTTGAAACTATAATTTTGATATCATGGATGGTCAGACCTTCACATCAAATCAAATTAAATGCTTACTGATGGGTACTTTTCCAACAATGCAGAGTTAAAAGAAAGAATAATAATTTAAAAAATGTCTAATAGAAATAGTGACACAATGAATAAATACAAAGTGAATAACAATAATGAGTATAAAATAACATGTCTTTATACAGGGAGTACCAGTACCGAGTCAATGTGAAGGGGTACGAGGTAATTGAGGTAGCTATGTACATATAGGTAGGGGTAAATTGACTAGGCAACAGGATAGATAATAGACTGAGCTGTAGCAGCAGGTTATATGGTGAGTGTGTGTGTGTGTGTGTGTATGTGTGTGTGTAGTGGTGTAAAGTACTTAAGTAAAAAATACTTGAAAGCACTACTTAAGTCATTTGAGGTATCTGTACTTTACTTTACTGTTTATATTTTTTACAACTTTTACTTTTACTTCACTACATTCCTAAAGAAAATAATGTACTTTCTACTCCATACATTTTCCCTGAAACCCAAAAGTGCTCGTTACATTTTGAATGCTTAGCAGGACAGGAAAATTGTCTAATTCACACACTTATTTTTATTTTATTTAACCTTTATGTAACTAGGCAAATCAGTTAAGAACAACTTCTTATTTACAATGACAGCCTACCCCGGCAAAACCTGGGCCAATTGTGCGCTGCCCTATGGGACTCCCAATCACGGCCGGATGTGATACAGCCTGGATACGATCCAGGGACTGTAGTGACGCCTCTTGCACTGAAATGCAGTGTCTTAGACCACTGCGCCACTCGGGAGCCCAAATTAGGGTTAAGTGCCTTGCTCAAGGACACATTGGCAGGTTTTTTTCTACCATGTCGGCTCAGGTATTCAAACCAGCGACCTTTTGGTTACTGGCCCAACACTCTAACCGCTAGGCTACCTGTGTGTGTTGAGATGTTAGTGTATGTACTGTATGTGTGAGTGTGTTGGTAGAGTCCAGTGTGTGTGCATAGAGTCAGTGCAAGAAAGTTTGTTAAAAAAAGGGTAGTCCGGGTAGCCATTTGATTAGCTATTTAGCAGCCGTATGGCTTGGGGTAGAAGCTGTTTAGGGTCCTATTGGTTCCAGACTTGGCGTATTGGTACCGCTTGTCATGCGGTAGCAGAGAGAAAAGTCTATGGCTTTGACAATTTTTTTGGCATTCCTCTGACACCGCCTGGTATAGAGGTCCTTGATGGCAGGCAGCTTGGCCCCAGTGATCTATTGAGTCATACTCACTACCCTCTGTAACGCATTGCAGTCGGGTGCCTTGCAGTTGGCATACCAAGTGGTGATGCAGCCAGTCAAGATGCTCTCAATGGTGCAGCTGTAGAACTTTGAGGATCTGAGGGCACATGCCAAGTCTCTTCAGCCTCCTGAGAGAGAAGAGCCATTGTTGAGCCTTCTTCACGACTGTGTGGGTGTCTGTGGACCCCGAGGAACTTGAAACTCTCGACCCGCTCCAGCGTAGCCCCATAAGTGCATTTTTTAAATGTATTTATTTTATTTCACATTTATTTAACTAGGCAAGTCAGTTAAGAACAAATTCTTATTTACAATGACGGCCTACACTGGCAAAACTCAGGCGACGCTGGGCCAATTGTGCGCCACCCTATGGCACTCCCAATCACGGCTGGTTGTGATACAGTCTGTATTCGAACTAGGTTGTCTGTAGTGACGCCTCTAGCACTGAGATGCTGTGTCTTAGACCACTGTGCCACTTGGGAGCCCAAGCTCTCTCTATGAATTTGAGAGTGGTTACATTTATCCCGGCCCCAGCTTTATACCAAAACAGAGGCAGGGAGACGGCTTTGTTATTGCTTCAATTAAGGATTCTAGCTTTCACCTTGTAGTATCGAACTCAATCAGCTGTGTACTAAAAGAAAAAGCACCACCACAAGAGGGCGATATTGCCCCACTGAGGCATCCACTTTTACTTTTTCAACAGGCCACCTAATTCAGTATACACTACGATTGATTGACTCATGTGAAGAACTTATTAACAAATGCATCGTTTTTAATTAAACTGTTTCATTTAATTTGTAGAGACTCCATTCAAACGAGAGTAAGTTGTTATGGTATGGGCACATGGGCTGGTTCATTTCTGATACATTTTTGCAAACAAACATCTCAAATGGTTTCATAGCTATACCTTCTTATGCCCTTCTTTCTGAATGAATGGTTACTTTGAATCTTGCTCTGCGTTGTGTGTGTGTGTGTGTGTGTGGGATCAATGATGTGGTTGCATGATAGTATTAGGATCCACGCAGGCGCAGTGGTTAGCTACCTATGCTAACGGACAGACAGATAATTCGATTTCTATGGCAAAGCGAGGATACGGAGGTACATAAGGTGCTAATCCCTAATACTTTACGTTCTTCGGCCTAAAATGATTGACCAAATTGAAAGATAAACCTTGAATCCGGGACTATTCAGGTACGTTACTGTCTTTCGTAAACTCTGTACATTTCTGTCAGTCTGGCATTGGTAGTAAACGCTTCTCCTGGGTTTTCCCGTGGCACGGTTGTCAGACACAGGCCCCAAATTGGGTTTTGTTGCTGGGAAGGAGACTGTTCGTTCTTCTCGCTGCTGCTCCGATGTGCTGCTCGGGCAATTGAATAAGAACATCCTTATGTTAAATATTTTATACTGACCGATCTAAATGGTGGATTGACGATACAAATATTTTCAGGTATTTTCAAAGATATAGTTTGATTGAGTTAGTGAATGTCGGTTTGATTCATCCAGTTATTGTAACCTAGCATTAAGCATTAAGGTGCAGTTCGCTAGTTTAGCTGGCTAGTCATCTAACGTCAGATAGTTACCTAACGATAGCGTGCTAACAGGATAAAAACGTCTAACTTAACTAACTCAGGTCTGTGTTGGCCAAGGTGTTTTTTTTTAACTTAGCCATCAAGGCTATTTTGTAAATGCTGTACAACCCAGATTCAACGAAACAATCCAGGCAATTGTCAGCTAGATAGCTAAAGTTAGTCACCTGTCTAATGAATGGGCGCCCAATGTTAAGTTAGCTACTTTTAGCATGCTAAGTTAGCTATCATGCTACCCAGCAAGCATGAACCGGACTAGCTAGTCAGCTAAGTTGTTCTTTAAATCTTCACCTGTGGGTTAGTTAGGTAGCTGGTTAGTTAACAATTCCTCAGCGGCTCGATAGTAACTAAGGCAATACACTAATGAAATCACTTGTATGTTTAATACTGTGAAATTGTGACTGTGTTTTGTAAGGATGGATGTGGATCTGTGTGGTGGTGGGGACAGCACCCGAAGAAACATGGATTCAGCTGGTGAAGGGACAATGGAGATTGTGCCTTTGGAAATGTACGACTCAGCCAGAGCAAAAATAGACGCCAACCTGCGGTGGTTGTTCGCCAAGGCATACAGTATTGGTAAGTTATCTCACACACACAGCGAGAGAGAGAGACACTTCATAGCTCCTGGGACAATGACATAGGTATTAAAAAGGTCCCAAATAGTCACCTGTCACATAGCTATACAACTCCAATGCCTTGGTGCAAGTATTATCCCTTAACTGTTCTCACGCAGTTACTTCAGGATTTCAGCCTCTGCTATGATCCAAAGCATTATTGTATGTATGTATGTATGTATGTATGTATGTATGTATGTATGTATGTATGTATGTATGTATGTATGTATGTATGTATGTATGTATGTAGGGTTTTAATGACAAAGAAACACAACACTTCTGAAGGAAGACACAGTTGACTCATCTAGTGTCCATTGAACCTGGAATTGAAAGTGAGGTCCAGCAGTGTTTGTACCCCATCTGCATGTCTGGCAGGGTTGGGCCCAAATGTTGTTAGACAGGAAATGTGTCTCTGTTCATCCACAACTCAGACTAACAGCCGCAGTTCGACTTGGTCTAATGAGCCGTTCTTGGAACAGGCTTTGATGGCTGGAACCATGCAGAATGGATTGTATTGTCTAGATTTTCTCAATTATTATGCATAAAAATACTTTGTTTATGTGCGGAACTGACTGTGTCCCTGTATGACTTGGCAAATGATCCAACTGTTTTTGTGTAGTGGCCTTTAGCAATACAGTGAAAACTGATGAATAAATCCATTGACTCTGTCAGACTGTCATCAGGTCATGGAAAATGCAGAGCGAGAGAAATCCTTGTGACTCTTATGAAGAGTGACATAATGTTGCTGACTTGCTGAAATGATGTCAACAACCTCATTAGACAAAACAATTACCTGGAACTTTGTAAAAAGTTACTATATTTTCTAAAATGTTTTAGGTTCTTCAGAGGAAAAACAGTCAAGGTACTTTGATGTTTCTTTCTTTATTTTTTTTATTTTTTAGGTGTGATGTCTAATTCTTTCCACATATTCTCCAGCTAGGGTTGCCTGTCACTAGTGGAGGAAACCTGTCATGTGTGAGACGTGTGACCTAATTTTACTCAGAGCACTTGCTCTGGCTATGAATCTTTAATTTCTAAACAGTCATGTCAATGGAGTGTCGTCTCTGTGTGTCGTCACTGTAAGAATATAATGGTGCGCCATCCATTGTTTTCCGATCATGGCTTCTTGGATTGCCTTTCGTATTGTTATTTCTGGCTTCAAGAAGGTCGTTTTTAGTTTTTTAAAGGCCTAACTGTGCTAATCACCTCCCCGTATGATATTCACTGTACTGCAAGTGTAACAGTGTTGCTTCCATCCCTCTCCTCACCCCAACCTGGGCTTGAACCATGGACCCTCCACACATCGTCAACAATCAGCCTCAAAGCATCGTTACCTATCACCCAACAAAAGCCTCGGCCCTTGCAGAGCAAGGGAAACAACTACTTCAACGTCTCAGTGACAGCACCGCTAATTAGCAAGCACATGCATCTTTGCAGTCTGTCTACATCAGGGTTTCCCAAACTTGGTCCTCTGGACCCCAAGGGGTGCATGTTTTATTTTTTGCCCTAGCAATACACAGCTGATTCAAATAATCAACTAATCCACAAGCTTTGATCATTTGAATCAACTGTGCAGTGTTGGGCAAAAACAAAAACGTGCACCCCTTGGGGTCCTGAGGACTGAGTTTGGGGAAAAGCTGATCTACATTGTTGTTTTCTAGGCTTAGGTTCCATTTTGTCATCCTAGCATTTTGGTTTCTGCAGTCATTACAGTGATTTCATGATGTCACTCAGACACAAGCCTGCAAACAAATGATCCCATATTTGAATGGGTATTCATATAGATAGAATTGCGTTCTCCTGCTGTTTTCATTCTGTTCTCCTAGGTTTTTCTTCATGCCTAGTCCCTGTGTTCCGCTAACAGAGAGCTGTGGTCCCAGAGAGCTCCGAAACAGTAATTGGCGTTTCTTTATGACGAGCGAACACTGCCTCTCCTCTCTCTCCCTCTGGAGGAATCTCCCCACTGTCTGTCGGTCTGTCATCTGCAGCCCTAAGGGCTGTGGTTAACAGCCATGCAGGCAGAGACAGAGCATAGTAGCACTCAGTACAACATCTAATCTCTATTAGCTAAAGACATTGGAACAGAACTCTTTGACCAAAGATGAACTGGGGGTGAAACACGGTTTGATAATAGAGGGAGTGGATTGTACAGTAGCCTTGGGGATTTTGGGGACTGCCTGTGCTCAGGTGCAGCAGTAATTGGCGTCCCCATTGGGAATTGCATGTATTAGGTCTATTAAAAAAAATAAAATGCTTTTTACCTATGGCTTCTATGGCAGTACGGGAGTGTATTGGTCATGCTGCTGCACAGATTCTGGTCTGACCCTATAAAATGGCAGGAACTAGGGATGGGCGGGCAGGCTGGCTGAGACAATACATCCTCTCCCCTCTGATTGTGGGGCAGGGAGGGGGCAGGTGTGTGTATGCGAGTGGGAGCCTGCATGCGGGTGGCTGCGTCACGTGTGAGCATGCCTGTGTATCAGTTTCCGAGCGTGTGTTTTTGTCTGTGTGAGAGCGCACTGCATGCTTGCGCCTGTGTTAGTATACGCCCCCAGTGGAGACACACAAACCTGGCTGGCTCAGATCCTCACTTCACAGTGCCTACCAGCCAGTCAGAATGCTACCTGCTGGGGTAAGCTGGTGCTCTCCTCTCCTGTCTGGTCTGATGCTAATTGGGGATGCACTGCAGCCAGTCCTGGCAATGGAGAGAAAGGGTGTGTTAACCATGTCAGGCTCACTCCCTGTCCCAGTAGTTAGATACTTCAGCCTGCTGTGGCAAGAGGGGGGGGGGGGGCAGCTGCTGCCACACAGTATTAGCGTCTCCAGGAGGAATTCATACGTGAAGACCCACCCTGGTCCCAGCCACCCTGGTCCAAGCCAGGCCAGACGCCTTTTGTTTTTGCACATTCACCTCGTCTGTTCTGTTTATGGATTATTATTATTATTTATTTATTTTAAAATATATTTTTAAACCTTTTATTTAAGTAGGCAAGTCAGTTAAGAACAAATTCTTATTTACAATGACTGCCTACCCCAGCCAAACCCTCCACTAACCCGGACGACGCTGGTCCAATTGCGCACAGCCCTATGGGACTCTCGATCACGGACGGTTGGGATACTGTATCAATCAATCATTAATCCGTTCACATCATCACACAGCATAGGAGTCATTCATGATTTGAAATGCAATTAAGCATTTTAGTTTTAAAATAAAGCAAGCCTTAAATAATAAGCTTAAACGATAAATAAACGGTTCCATTTCGGAAATTGCATTCACAAATGAACGCAACTGTTTTTAGTCTTTGCTGTAATAAATGCTTGACAAAACGTTACAACAGACTCTGGTATGCTTATACTTTATTTAGCATTGTTCCAAAAGGTCAGCAAAATATATTGTAATCTAACAGCACCTGTTTGGCTCACACAACATGCACTCAGCGTCTGCTCCTTACCTTATTTTTCTTGATCTCTAATATTTTCCACATTTAGTCACATTTATTCCACACGTCTGACTTTCCCTTTACCTCCTGAGCAACCAGTAAACATTTCCCTGTTTTCAAGTTTATTTGTCATGCCTTCTGCATCCATTTTGCTGTCACGTGTTACGGTATTCAGTTTGTTGATGTGATTGATATGCTATAGTCATGGCCTGCCCTCTCATAAGGCAAGTGATCAAGACTCACTTCCAACAAACACATAAAACCTCACATAATTCTGGCCAAAAACAATGACAATTTCTCTCAACCAGTGGCATATGGGCTTTTTAGGTGAGCGCAGATGCCGCCCTTTGATAAGCAGTGCCCAATATTTTGCTTGTCCATTCCCAGTGTGCCTCTCCAGGGTGCTGTTGGAGAGACGCATCTCTGCAGCGTTGCTCCACCAATGTTCAGTCCAAAAAAATGATCTAACATAAATCATGTAGCAGATATAGGATATGGTAGAAAAGGTATGCAGCCTTTTCTGTAGCCTACAGGCTGGATATAAAATGTATTACAATGCAATGAGACTGACACTTTTTACATCATGGAGGTTTCTCCCATCAAATAAGAAATGAGCTGTCATTTTAACAAAGTAACATATCCTAAAATCAGGACGGGTCACAGTAAAATGGACAGTCACAATTGTTGTCAAGGAGTTTCACCACATTGTCATGATCATTGGATTAAAGTTTGTATCCGTCAATTTTTTTTACTATCTGATCATAGCAAAAAAGAAAATACTGCAGCCTGACATGGTAGGCTACACCCTAGTAAGCACAAGCTGGCGTCTTTTGGACATCTTTTTTTGGACCTATCCGGACGATGTCTAGGCTTACCACATAGATGGGAATTCATAAAATTATATTTTAGGCAAAACTGTAGGCTTCACCTCAGTAAGCAAGGACTGACGCCAACACTTGTTGGACTTTTTTGGGTGCAGTTCTGGACCAGCCTTGATTCCACATCCAGAGAAATAGTTTATTTTTTTGTCCGGACCAAATCTGAACCAATCATAGACGTTTGGTTCAGATTTGGTCCAAACATAGACATCAGTATATTACTTATTTTCAACATTAGTTCAGAACCAAACATGTGCCTGATTTCAACATCTGGGGAAAACAATATGTTCAATCTTCCTTCAGAACTGAAAATGAACCTGTATAATATGTATTTTCAACATAAGGAAAATACAATATCGACTCGATTTCAACGTCCGGAAAATAGGTATGTTTCAGCGTCCTTGAAAAGAAATATATATATATATATATAATACAAAAACCTTTTTACCTTCATTCGGAACCTAAACTTCAAGGTCTGGAAAATACGTATTTTAGGGTAAGTGTAATTTTGCTTCTTGGGACGTCTCGTTTTTGGTCTCCTATGGCAAAGACTGGCCCTGGCTATAGGTCAGGCCCTATTGTGCCCTGTTCGGACGGGATTAGTTTTACTGGGGAGATAGGGTAATGTAATTATGTGCATGAGCACAAAACGCCACAGCTGTAATTTTAGTCCTGTCCGAATCTGCCATGGCAGTAATATTTACATGGCAGGAGAGTAACATGGTTATGGTTCTCCATAAACTACTGTTTTTTTTTTGTCGAACTCCAATGTCCTCTGATAAAACTAGTCCCGTGCGAATCGACAACCCTGTGTTTTGAGAGAAATGTCTGAGTTTGACAGGTGTTGCTTGCGGTTTGCGCAAGAAAACAATAACTGATTCGATAAATTGAACTAAGTGCTACGCATAAGCTATAGCTATATAAATGGCCTACATGTAGCCTATCAACTTTCACAGTGAATGCTTTTGTTTGTTTTGTACGCATTAATTAATATTGCCAAATGTTTCAGTAAAACATATTTGA
This sequence comes from Thymallus thymallus, assembly GCA_023634145.1. Lineage (NCBI taxonomy): Eukaryota > Metazoa > Chordata > Actinopteri > Salmoniformes > Salmonidae > Thymallus > Thymallus thymallus. The sequence goes on along the minus strand of CM042402.1, from coordinate 7,643,944 downwards.
GCCAATTTAATGCACCCCTTGCTGTTAATAGATCGCAAAGCAACAGCATACAACTGGAACGTTAACTTTCTCGTCCATAGCCTTAAAATGCATCTCAATTGCACTGTTTAGCTCACTGGGGGCCTTTTAGGACGTACTGCACATCGCTAAAATATCAGAATGATTATGATCACACTTCCTCAATTCAAATATTATGGCGACACTACAGGAAATATAGTTTAGAACTTGGGAACCAAGCTCAAGTTATCATGGTTTCCCTATCACCTGGACATGTTGTAATACTGTCATTTCAGGCTTCTGTCATAACTGTCAATTTATTGGGGGGGGGGGGGGGAATAAAGAATTACAGGGGTCAGTTTTGAATAAAAACTAATCTTGTCCGAATCGTCCTCTGGAATAAGGGACATCCTGGAGTAACAATTACATAACCAATGTTCTCTAGTAATACTAGTCACGTAAAGAGAGCAAGGGTTGAGGGAATAGGGAATGTTTTTCCCAAAACAAATGAGGGATTTTGGTAACGAACCTTTCAGTCAGAATGGCAGTAATTAGGTTGCAGCTTCAGCTACACGGACAGCGCGATAAACACTTTGATGCAGGGCGGAGCGAGGGACAGTCACTCGCTGTATTATTTTTTTTTTAATTTATTTTTTATTTTTTTACACAGTGCTGCAATTCTGAAGCTGAGCCTGGTCGGACTCCCTCTAGTCATTTGTGTGTCTTTAATTATTTAATTAAACCGTGTGCTTAAAGCATCAGAAAAGCTCAGTGAATAGAGTTGATTTGATTAAAACACATAGGATGTGTCAATATATAGAAAAATACACATTTAAAAATGTAGACCAATTGATTGGTCGAAAGAACCGACTACTCTTGGTCGACAAAGATTTTATTTTGTCGGGGATTGCCCTTGTTCTGTTAGCTCAGCTTCACAGCCACAGCTGAAATACAGGCTGGGCTTGTCACATGCAATGGGCCGCTGGGGGTTCTCCATTCTATTGCTCTCCTTTACTGTTTCCACATTGTATGGATTTGTATGTAGGCTGTGTGTTTCCTGTTAGAGGAGTATGACAGCAACTGACATCAATTATCGTGATCCGATACCTTTTAGCATTCTATGGTGGCTTCTGGTTTGATGAGTCAGTGTAAAATGCAAAACAGACCCTTCATAGGTCATTGTTTTGTTTTCCTTCTTTGCGGTGGAAACTGTAAAGGCATTGTTGCAGACTAGTAACCTGAGAACCTATCTCTTCTCTCGCAAGCGTTACTGTCTGTTCCATGTCATGACTAGCCTATATTTACAGAGTAAACTGAAACCTCGCAGAACACATGTTTATTCTGCGAGCAGTTGCTGTTGCCACGTTCTCTTTTATTGTTGACAGATTAGGCTAGATCTTCCCTTTTTTTTAAAGTAAAACATGCATTTCACATTTTATCCACGAAACGACAAACTCTTATTGTAGCTCTGTGTGTGCATGTGTTAGTCACCAGAGCAGCGTCTCCCCTAGATTCTTCCTGAAGTAGGCACGGCGCTGCAAGCACCAAAATATTCCATTGAAACCAATAGCAACTAAATATTTTCATGCGTGTGGCAACAGAGCTAGTTGTAGGGGGTGGAACCCATCCTGTCTAAATATAAGTTGGGGCCAACACCATGCATCATATCCATCACTAAATAACCCCAACCCCCCCCATCCCCCCCCCCCCCGACAGACCACATCCCAGAGGACCTGAGGGATCCGTTCTACACAGACCAGTATGAGCAGGAGCACATCAAGCCCCCCGTCCTCCAGCTGCTGCTGTCCTGTGAGCTGTACTGCCGGGTGTGTGCCCTCATCCTGAAGACGGACCAGGCCGCCTCGCTGCAGTCACACATGTCAGTCATCCAGGCCCTCAGTCGTAAAGGGATCTACGTCATGGAGAGTGATGAAACCCCTGTCACAGATGCTGACCTCGCCTGTGTGCCCATCAAAATGGTGAGTGGGAAAGAATGAATGAATGTGTGCGTGTGGATGAGTGTAGAGGACGTATGAAAAGCAATGCGGGTGCATCTCAATTGGCTTTCTCTCCTCTCCTTAATCTGCACTGAAAACACTGGAGGTATCAAAGCATTAGGGAGGATGCCTACCGGCCAGACGGCCAGGTCTCTCCCATGAGTACAGATGAGGGAAAGGCGACAAATGAGATGCACCCAATGTCCTCTCCATGGACTAGGAAATAGGGAGGGACTCACTGTTTGTGGTGATGGAACTAGTTTGATCGACACGTGGTGTTCATGGGAGTCATTGCCAGAGGCTGCTCATGATTTGTGGACGAGTGGTGTGTTTAAAATGAGTTAGTCCCAGTGCAAAACAAACCTAAATCAAGTCTGAAAAGCACACACACACTGCCTTTCTGCTGGTGTAGTATTGCCCTTTAACTGGCCACGGATGAGATTGAGTCAAGAAGCTCAGCCTTCTGGTTGGTTATTCTTTGTGTAGGCCTACATAGAGAGAGAACTATCTCTGCCCGCTCTAGTGTTACCACTGCTGATTTTAACCTGTGAAAATGTGGCTCTTTCCTTATCGTTGCCGCAATTGAAGATTCAAATTCGACTCTGATTCATGTCCATATAAAGGCATAGAACTGGACCAGAGAGCGTGTTGTCTGTAGGCTTTACAACACAGCTTTTGGCACAGTCTGGTTTCTGTGGGTCATGTGAAAACTGATGGTTACTTATTTGACCATCATTTTCTACCAGCAGGATAAAGAAGGGTACAGACAGAGAGGTCTTAAGTTAGGCCTGTGGGGTTCCTCCACTACTTTAGACTCTCCTGTAGTGTAATCTTGTCATTACTGTACCCTTGGCCCTAACAGTGACATGTTCCATGGTGTCTGGTCAATATGGATGGTCTGGTGCTGCAGTTGCATAATGATTGATTCACTATCTCTCATCTAGTCTAGTTTTCATCCAGCCTCGTTTTTAGGACCATTGGCTTTAAATCTGCGAGTGGTATTTCGTGATTGGGCTCTCACAGCCTAGATTAATTCCTGAGATAGCACAGGGTCTGGTGAATGTTTTGACCCGTGTCACACTGTATCAGGGCAGGAAACACAGGGTTGGACTACTGACCCATACGCTCAGGGTAGTTTCCACAGCTTGGCAACATCCTAGTACAGCAACAGCTCCACTCGCTATACAGAATAAACACCACGTCACATTCTGTTGTATACATTGCACAAGCGTTTCCTTTCATAAGAGATCTTATAGATAGGTACTTTCTTTTATTGATCCCCCGAGGGGGAAATTTCTTAAACCTCTCACAATTTCACTGAAAGCACTTACAGTAGCATCACTGCATGGTGGCTTGAATACATTCTACCCTGCAATTGCCATGGAGACCCGCGTCGTCGCCAAGGTGGCTTGCTTCTGTCGGATGACCAGCTAAGAGAGAGCGAGTGACTAGCCTACTTCTAGCCCGGTGACAGACGGGCTGGTTTATAATCCTGGCAAGGCTCTATGGAAGAAGCCAGACACACACATGCTTAGTCCAGAAGTCTAAAATCCTGAGTAGAGAGAAATGGTTCTCTTTGACAGACTACACTAGGCCTGTGTGAGGGTTGAAAACCCCCCGTGTTGCTGAGTCTGCAAGGAGGCGTTTCCATGGCAATGCCTGTGTTATCTCGGTTCGGTTTCAATTGGATCATAAAAAGTATTTTATTATTTTTTTTTTTTTACCTTGCATGCAATTCCAATGCCAAAAATACTGAACATTAAAATTGCCAAAACATTGAAAATATTCCGTTTGACATTAAATATTTCAGTTGTGTATAGTACTTAGTTCTTATTTGATTACTTACTTATTTTTCACTCCTTAAACGACACCATCTCATCTCTGCTCAGGCAGTAGCAACCAAACAGCCAGACATCGTTCTCTCTCCTCCCATTCTGTACGGTCTTTGCTGCCATGCTGTTGTCGTTGTGTTAGGTCTCTTTATGTAGTGGTCTCTCTCTTGTGATGTGTTTCATCCCCCGTCTCCTCAGGAGGTCTTTTGCCTCTTGGTAGGCCGTAATTTTAAATAAGAATTTGTTCTTAATTTACTTAGTTAAAGATGCACTATGCAGAAATCGCTCCGCCATTTCCTGTTTGTTAAAATTTCAATAGTTCGCCGAATTTCAGCATGTGACAAAACTAGCATTCATTGTCTAAGCCGCTGTGAAATATATTTTCCATAACCCAAAATACTATATATTCAGCTGTTTGAAGCTGATGTACAAATCTGAAAGTTCAACGGGAAGGAAATATCTAGAACTCGCATTTCTTTATGAATTTGGTCGGCTTGCTCATGAAGTTACATATTGTAGCTTTAAATAAAAATAGTCAGCCTATTTCGCTAGGCTGGCCTGCCTAAGATAGATAGATGGATAGATAGATGGATAGATAGATGGATAGATAGATGGATAGATAGATAGATAGATAGATAGATAGATAGATAGATAGATAGATAGATAGGTAGGTACTTTATTGATCCCCGAGGGGAAATTTATTCGTCAAGCAGCTACAACAAAAACACAGGGCAGGTGCAAAATGCCAGAATGAAAATACACAAAAGACCGATACACGATACATGATGCATAGTGCGGCAGTATGAAAAAGTATAAAAATACAAGAAGTCTGGAGTGCAAAAAGCTATAAAAAGGCATTGCATAGTATGGCTGATTATGTACACTATACATTGTTACAGAGTGATAGGTGAAATTTTTAAAATAAAAATATTACAAGTTGATATAGATAAGGAATATTTGCATGGTTAACTATACTATACAGGTCGATTGCAGAGAAATACTTAAATAACTACATGTGCGTATGATATAAGTGAGGGTAATAATAGTTCACTTAATATACAGTCTGGTTAAATTAACAGGTAAGTAAATATTTGCATGGTTATATTAACTGTACTGGCAAATGACAGGAAGAGATACTTAAATAGCTAAATGTGCGTATATAATTTAGGGTAATAATAATAATTCCCTTAAAATACAGTCCTGCTGCAGAGCTGTCTGACAATCATTTTACTACTTCTTCGATGTAGATGAGGCATAGGCTACTTTCACAAACTGTCTCTATCCCTCTCACGCTCCAACTGTCTCTATCTCCTCTCACGCTCTTTCATGCAGTCTGTGTGTATTTAACCTAACATAGCAGGCATAAAAGTGCATCCATCTCTGTTCGAGCCCCCAAACAAAACATGCGCAATGTGTATCCACCTACCTCCGCCCCGCTCCCTCTGGACTGATCTGCAACACCCCCTTCCTCCCCACCTGGGCTGGCTTTCACCACCAACCAAGGGAAGAGAGCTGGAGAGACTACAACAGTGGAAAGCGGCGGGCCCTGATGGCATCTGCTTAGGGTCTGTGCTGACCAGCTCTGTGGAATACTCCAGAAGTAGACTGGAAAGGGTCCCTGTGCTGTGGAAAACATCCTGCCTGGTCCCAGTGCCCAAGAAGGCACAGCTCACTGTCCTGAATGACTTCAGACCTGTAGTGCTAACATCCCACATCATGAAGACCCTGGAAAGGTTAGTCCTCGCTCACCTCAGACCCCTGGTGTGTACATCACTGGACCCCCCTGCATCGGGGTGGATGATGCAATCATCTACCTTCTGCAGAGGGCCTACTCTCACCTGGACAATGCAGGTTGCACTGTGAGGGTTATGTTTTTTTACTTCTCCAGTGCCTTCAACACCATTCATCCTCTGCTACTGGGTGAGAAGATGAAGAGGAGGAAAGTGGAAGCGCCCTTACTCTCCTGGGTTACGGACTACCTGACCGGTAGGCCACAATATGTGCGGCTACAGAGCTGCGTGTCAGAACGGGCAGTGAGCAATACAGGGGCCACCCAGGGAACGGTCCTGTCCCCCTTCCTGTTCACCCTCTACACCTCAGCCACCTGCAGTTCGCAAAGAGCCAGAAGGCCCAAAGTGCCTATAAGAACATCCAATAGTCAAAGCTATATGAAATACAAATGGTATAGAGAGAAATAGTCGACGCGCCATAATTCCTATAATAAATTGTGGCTGAACTTGAAAGGGGTTCCTTCGTTATTTTACGGTTCATGTCTTCCATAGGGAATGTCTTGAACTATTTCCAATAAGGTCTGTGTTTCGTGCAGGTTTAAACCGCCTCAGTGTTTTGATACTTGTGTAAATATCGCTAGGATAAGGTAACGTTTGTTAACATATTTTCATAAATCCACTCTACCACTGTATTTATTATATGCAACGCAGGACAAGCTAGTTAACCTAGTAATATCATCAACCATCAACCATGTGTAGTTAACTAGTGATTATGTGTAGATTGTTTTTTTACAAGGTAAGTTTAATGCTCACTAGCAATTTACCTTGGCTCCTTGCAGCCACAAGGTACTTATGATGCTGCACTCGCGTAACAGGTGGTCAGCCTGCCAAGCAGTCTCCTCATGGATTTCAATGTAATCGGCCATAATCGGCGTCCAAAAAGGCTGATTACCAATTGTTATGAAATCGGCCCTTAATTAATCGGCTATGCCGATAATCGGTCGACCTCTACTTCCTGTAACCTGTACAGTTAATTTAACCATGCAAATATTCACTCACATGTTCATTTAACAAGAATGTATATTAAGTAAACTATTATTACCCTCACTTATATGATACGCACATTTAGCTATTTAAGTGTTTCTCTGTCATTGACCTGTATAGTTAACCAGTTGTGAGTTTATATACACTTTGGTTGAAGTCATTAACTCATTTTTCAACCACTCCACAGATTTCATGTTATCAAACTATAGTTTTGTCAAGTCGATTAGGACATCTACTTTGTGCATGACACAAGTAATTCTTCCAACAATTGGTTACAGACGGACTATTTCACTTATATAATTCACTAATTCACAATTCCAGTGGGTCAGAAGTTTACATACACTAAGTTGACTGTGCCTTTAAACAGCTTGGAAAATTCCAGAAAATTATGTCATCGCTTTAGAAGCTTCTGATAGGCTAATTGACATAATTTGAGTCAATTAGAGGTGTACTTGTGGATGTATTTCAAGGCCTACCTTCAAACTCAGTGCCTCTTTGCTCGACATAATGGGTAAATCTAAATAAATCAGCCAAGACCTCAGGGAAAAAAAAACAATTGTAGACCTCCAAGTCTGGTTCATCCTTGGGAGCAATTTCCAAACACCTGAAGGTACCACGGTCATCTATAGTACGCAAGTATAAACACCATGGGACCACGCAGCTGTCAAACCGCTCAGGAAGGAGAAGTGTTCTGTCTCCTAGAGATTACTGTACTTTGGTGTGAAAAGTGCAAATCAATCCCAGAACAAGAGCAAAGGACCTTGTGAAGATGCTGGAGGAAACAGGTACAAAAGTATCTATATCCACAGTAAAACGAGTCCTATATCGACAACCTAAGAAGCCACTGCTCCAAAACCGCCATAAAAAAGCCAGACTATGGTTTGCAACTCCACATGTGGACAAAGACTGTACTTTTTGGAGAAATGTCCTCTGGTCTGATGAAACAAAAATAGAACTGTTTGGCCATAATGACCATTGTTATGTTTGGAGGCAAAAGGGGGAGGCTTGCAAGCCAAAGAACACCATACCAACCTTGAAGCACAGGGGTGGCAGCATCATGTTGTGGTGGTGCTTTTCTGCAGGAGGGACTAGGGCACTTAACAAAGTAGATGGCATCATGAGGAAGGAAAATTATGTGGATATATTGAAGCAACATCTAAAGACATCAGTCAGGAAGTTAAAGCTTGGTCCCAAATGCGTCTTCCAAATGGACAATGACCCCAAGCATACTTCCAAAGTTGTGGCAAAAGGGATTAATGACAACAAAGTCAAGGTTTTGGAGTGGCCGTTACAAAGCCCTGACCTCAATCCTATAGAAAATCTGAAAAGACGTTTGCGAGCAAGGAGGTCTACTAACCTGACTCAGTTACACCAGTTCTGTCAGGAGGAGTGGACCAAAATTCACCCAACTTATTGTGGGAAGCTTGTGGAAGGCTTTAAGCTAACACACTGTAACAATGTATAGTGTACATATTCAGCCATTCACCCATACTATGCAATGCTTTTTGCACTCCAGACTTTTTGTGTTTTATACTTTTTCATACTGCCGCACTATGTATCGTGTATCTGTCTCTTGTGTGTTTCGTTCTGGCATTTTGCACCTTCCCTGTGTTTTTTTCGTAGCTGCTTGACGAAGAAATTTCCCTTCGGGCATCAATAAAGTATCTATTTATCCATCTATCTAATTACCACATTTCTGTGCTGAACTAGGCTGAATATTTGCTTAATGAAAACTACAACTCCGTTCAGCCCAGCGTCCCATTCTCTCGTGAATTAATTTTGACAATTAGTTGTTTAATAACTGAAAAAATAAATAAATCGCTCAGCACCAGGCATGGGACACTTGAGAGATGGCTTGAGGCAGTATAACAGTAGTCCACCCATACTCTCCTGGGTTTCTCTCTGACAGGGTTGGTGTGTCTGGCGTATTCATTGTGTCCGAACTCAAGCACATCAGTCAGGCCGTTTTTTCTTTGTCTTTTTAACTCACTCTTCTTTGACTGATACAGGGTCCTGTTTTTGAAGTGGTCTATATCTAGCTAGTGGGTAGGTGGAACGGTGCATGTTTTTTAATTTTTTTTTATTTTATTGCAGGCAGCGGTGTGTGTAGCTTATGCCTCATTAGAGTAGGGATCTGAGGCTGAGCATTGAGCAATGCTTGTATAACACATTGTTGGGTCCTATCACTGAGGGCTCTGAATAGATGTTCTCCTTTCCTATTGTGAGCTAATCAGGATATGTCCTCCATTTCCCTCAGTAGGATTAGAGCTGGGAGCTGTGCGTGTTCAGCAAAGTGTGTTTTGTGTCAGGCATGCTCTAACTGGCTAGGCTTGGGTGTACTGTGTTTTAACTCCATGACACACCGAGGTGCGTAAGTCGCATTTCAGGGAATTATACTAACTCCTGCTAAAGATTTTATATACAGTGGGGAGAACAAGTATTTGATACACTGCCGATTCTGTAGGTTTTCCCACTTACAAAGCATGTAGAAGTCTGTAATTTTTATCATAGGTACTCTTCAACTGTGAGTGACGGAATCTAAAACAAAAATCCAGAAAATCACATTGTATGATTTTTAAGTAATTAATTTGCATTTTATTGCATGACATAAGTATTTGATAGATCAGAAAAGCAGAACTTAATATTTGGTACAGAAACCTTTGTTTGCAATTACAGAGATCATACGTTTCCTGTATTTCTTGACCAGGTTTGCACACACTGCAGCAGGGATTTTGGCCCACTCCTCCATACAGACCTTCTCCAGATCCTTCAGGTTTCGGGGCTGTCACTGGGCAATACGGACTTTCAGCTCCCTCCAAAGATTTTCTATTGGGTTCAGGTCTGGAGACTGGCTAGGCCACTCCAGGACCTTAAGATGCTTCTTACGGAACCACTCCTTAGTTGCCCTGGCTGTGTGTTTCGGGTCGTTGTCATGCTGGAAGACCCAGCCACGACCCATCTTCAATGCTCTTACTGAGGGAAGGAGGTTGTTGGCCAAGATCTCGCGATACATGGCCCCATCCATCCTCCCCTCAGTACAGTGCAGTCGTCCTGTCCCCTTTGCAGAAAAGCATCCCCAAAGAATGATGTTTCCACCTCCATGCTTCACGGTTGGGATGGTGTTCTTGGGGTTGTGCTCATCCTTCTTCTTCCTCCAAACACGGCGAGTGGAGTTTAGACCAAAAAGCTCTATTTTTGTCTCATCAGACCACATGACCTTCTCCCATTCCTCCTCTGGATCATCCAGATGGTCATTGGCAAACTTCAGACGGGCCTGGACATGCGCTGGCTTGAGCAGAGGGACCTTGCGTGCCCTGCAGGATTTTAATCCATGACGGCGCAGTGTGTTACTAATGGTTTTCTTTGAGACTGTGGTCCCAGCTCTCTTCAGGTCATTGACCAGGTCCTGCCGTGTAGTTCTGGGCTGATCCCTCACCTTCCTCATGATCATTGATGCCCCACGAGGTGAGATCTTGCATGGTGCCCCAGACCGAGGGAGATTGACCGTCATCTTGAACTTCTTCCATTTTCTAATAATTGCGCCAACAGTTGTTGCCTTCTCACCAAGCTGCTTGCCTATTGTCCTGTAGCCCATCCCAGCCTTGTGCAGGTCTACAATTTTATCCCTGATGTCCTTACACAGCTCTCTGGTCTTGGCCATTGTGGAGAGGTTGGAGTCTGTTTGTTTGAGTGTGTGGACAGGTGTCTTTTATACAGGTAACGAGTTCAAACAGGTGCAGTTAATACAGGTAATGAGTGGAGAACAGGAGGGCTTCTTAAAGAAAAACTAACAGGTCTGTGAGAGCCGGAATTCTTACTGGTTCACAAGTTGCTTTTAAATGTATTTATTATCATGGTTTATTCAAACAATAATGTGTAATTAACCCAAAATAAACCAACTTTCTGAAGAAGAAATAACGGCAGGGGAATGAGTGTCCTGTGTGTGTCATGGCGTAGGGCCTATTTGTTTACCACTTAGCGACGCTAATGATAGCTTAACCGTCTTCTGGTAGATGGAAAGGTACATAGAAAGTACCCTATGCCTACTTGGCAGAATCACGATGATTTGCCTCAATCCAGTGGCCATACAGGTGTACTACTGACATAAATTAAATGTACCATTTGTCAAAATGACAGCCTAATTAGCCTACTCCTGTCTATACAGAAATCGATACAATCATAAAAAATAGCCTACTACACCAGAAAGCATGGTTTGGCCACAGAGGATCATTAGCTTCTTAAAAAAAAAAATAAGTGTGGATTGTTTTTTTAAAGCCTACAGTAAGAAGGGACTGCAATTTGGCCAGCGCACAACAAATACCGCATAGGTGATTGAGTTGTGACTGTCTGTGAAAAGTAGAGGCCCAGCCAGGCATTTTGCAATATTTCATCATAGTTTGGAAAGCAAATGGCGATTGCTTTTAAAGAGAAGACAATAAATACTCATCTGTCTTTTATAGTTATCAAAATTCTCAGCCTATACTGTTCAATTAAGTTATCTTATTGGCATCAGCAGAGCGCATTGTCCAATGATTTCTTCTTCCGGGTTAGATGGATGTCATATTGTAGGCTATTTGTTTCCCCTTCTCATAGGTCTATTATATGGATCAGACGTTTTGTTTTTAACGCTCTGTTTCTCCGTGTCAGCAGAGTAGGCTACCCTGTAATTTGTCGTATTAAAAAAGATTCTGATAATGTCTCCAGTCATTTAAAGTGTAGTAGAATTGCATGAAATGTGTTTATAAAAAGCCAAGAAACCTATCTGATATAGCTTATAGCCTAGGCCTACTGTACACCACTATGCACTCAGCCATGCATTGAACAGTCTTTTTTCCGAACAGCGATTTTGAGATAATTATCTGTGTTGTAAGCCCTAATGTATGTCATCTCTGTCCCCCTGTGTGAGGTATTAAGGCTGATTTGCTTGGACAGAGAGACTGAAGTGAGCTCTAATGTCATGGTGAGGGGCATTCCTCCCTTTGTCTTTCTATTGGATTAGGATCATCTGTAGTACATCAGAGTGCGGTCAGATGGTCACTTGTCAGTGTGCTGGCTGGATCAGGAAACAAGGAATCCAAGCCGACATGGCAGGTTATTTATTCCTAGCTGCGGCATTGTTTTATACCCTGAGGATTGTCCAGTCCAGTCATCCCATTAATTAGACTATTCTGTGGGCATCATATCCTCATGTGCCCACATCTGCCCACCCTCCAGAATGGCCACATGCCCATGAGCGATGCCCTGATGTTAAACTGTAGACAGGAATAGTTTTGTGACCTGCTCTCTCCCCTCACACAGTGTCCTGTGCCCATAGTCGATGCCCTGATTTTGGCATAACGTGATTGTTGTTCTGGCTCAGCCTGCCACCACACAGCAACAACATACCCTTGATTGATCAATACCCTGGTGGATTCTGAACTAGACCTATCCCATAATTAGGGTTACAAAGGGTCGGAAACTTTCCGGTAAATTTCCGAAATTTTTCCAGATATTTTCCATGGGAAGTTAAGCCCTGGAATTTTGGGAATGTTGCTTAAATTCCTCAAAACAGTTAGCTTATAACAGTGAACCTTTTTGTTGGATACACAAGGCATTTCTAGGTCTTGTGGCATATTTTGGTTAAACTGTCCCCAATTCAATGGAATTGCAACCCTCTGCATGCACAGTGATTCTCAAGATCTTGCACACTAATGAGATGCTATTGAGCCCACACTACTACACTGTCTGAGCCATGGACTACATGCTTTCTGGTAGGTTTTGATTACAATACTGGGTGGGGTGAATATATGACATTATCTTTTTGTTAACTAGTAAATAGTAGTCTACAACAAAGTGTGTTTTAAATCATTTCTAAGTTGTTAACAATTTCTGCTAGTTAGTTTTTCCACCATGTGGGTTTTAGCTTGCTTGAGCCTGCTAACTAAGGAGTGTTAATTCACCTGTTTCCATACATGTTTCATTTTTAAAACATGTATCTTACAAAGGAGTTGTTTAATCTAACTGCTTAACTATTTATCTGTACATGGAATTGTATTTGTTAGTTTTTTTCCCTCATTTGCCATGGGCGATCTGATGTGTGGAGACATTTCACTGCAGCTAATGTAGAAGGAAAAGCTGTGAACATTTGCAAATACTGTGCCAAATCATATGTGAAGAATGCAACAAAGATGCAGAATCATCTGGCCAAGTGCATAAAGTTCCCTCAGCGCTCACAACAAGCAACCTCTGACAAAAGTCCCTCTACTTCTATTCGAGGTGAACATAATGAATCAGACACCTTATCGATAGCAACAGCTCATGGTCCTCCTGGAATGTTTGACTCAATGGAAGAACGTAGTCAGAGAAATGATGATGAATGTCTTGCTCGAGCTGTATATGCAAATAGTTCACCTCTGATGCTCACAGGCGATGTGTATTGGAAGAGATTTCTGAACGTTCTTCGCCCAGCATACACCCCTCCAACCAGACATGCGTTATCTACTCATTTGCTGGATGCAGAGTTAAACAAGAGTTCAAGTGACGGTCAAGCAAATCATAGAGAAAGCAGACTGTATTGCAATCATCTCTGATGGGTGGTCGAATATTCGTGGGCAAGGAATAATTAACCATTATTCTGCAAGAGCACAGCCACAAGGGACAACAGACACACCGGTCTCTACATTGCAGATGAGCTGAAGGCAGTCATCAATGACCTTGGGCCACATAAGTTATTTGCACTGGTGACAGACGATGCTGCGAACATGAAGGTTGCTTGGTCTAAAGTGGAGGAGTCCTACCCTCACATCACACCCATTGGCTGTACTGCTCATGCATTGAATCTGCTCCTCAAGGACATGGCACTGAAACCAATGGATTCACTCAAGAGAGCCAAGGAATTGGTTAGGTGTGTGAAGGGTCATCAAGTTATAGCAGCAATCTACCTCACCAAGCAAAGTGAGAAGAATAAGAGCAGCACATTGAAGCTGCCCAGCAACACCCGTGTTGTCATCATGTTTGACAGTCTCCTGGAGGGAAGGAGTCTCTCCAAGAAATGGCCATATCACTGTCTGCTGTGCCGTCAAGAGGATCCTCCTGGATGATGTATTTTGGGTGAGAGTGGTAAGCAGCCTGAAATTCCTGAAACCTATAGCAGTAGCCATTGCACGGATTGAGGGAGACAATGCCATCCTGTCTTATATTCAGTCTCTGCTTGTGGGTGTAAGAGAATACATCCGTACTGCTCTGCCCACTTCACTGTTGCTCCAAGCAGAGGAAACTGCAGTTCTGAAATACATCAAAAAGCTTGAAGACTTCTGCCTGAAGCCCATACACGCCGCAGCGTACATGTTGGACCCCAAGTATGCTGGCAAGAGCATCCTGTCTGGTGAAGAGGTCAACAAGGTCTATGGTGTCATCACTACCGTGTCTCGTCACCTTGGCCTGGATAAGGGCAAGGTTCTTGGCAGTCTGGCGAAGTACACTTCCAAGCAAGGGCTTTTGGATGGAGATGCAATATGGCAGTCGTGCCAACATATCTTATCAGCCACCTGGTGGAAGGGACTTTGTGGTCTCTGTTGCCTCCATCTTTCACCAACATCAGCCGCCTCAGAGCTCAACTGGTCCTTGTTTGGGAACACACATGAAAGCACGCAACAGGCTGACCAATAAATGGGTTGAAAAATTGAGTGTACATCCTGCCAAATTTGAGGCTTTTTGAGCCTGACAACGAGCCATCCTCAACAAGGTTGGAAAGTGACTGAAGATGAGGCCTCAGTCTGATGTTCTAGAGGTGGACATTGAGGAGGTCCAGGGAGAAGACATGGAAGCCTGAGAGGAAGACAACCAAAGCTTTAGTTTCTAGACTATAATTTTACAGATGTATGTTGAAAATGTTTTTGGGAGATGCAATGGATCATTGGGATCATTCAATATTCCCTTTTGTTGTTCAGTGAAATCATCCCATGTGAAGAGTCAACTCATTTAAAGTTCAATTCGTAACTGAATTGTTTTTTAAATTTCTATTGGAAGGATTTAATAATTTGCAATTATGTATACTTATAAGGTAAAAGGTTTATGTTTCTGTCTCCATATGATATGATAAATATATCCAATGCAAATAACATCTACATTTAAATGGTATTAATTTGCATATTTCAGTGAATTCCCATTAATTCCCATGGAAAGTTACCACCTCTGAGTATTCCCCAAAATGTCAACCCTACCCATAATTGATCAATATCTTGGTGTTTTCTGAATTAGACCTTTCCAATAATTGATCAATATCTTGGTGTTTTCTGAATTAGATCTATCCCATAATTGATCAATATCTTGGTGTTTTCTTAATTGGACCTATCCCATAATTGATCAATATCTTGGTGTTTTTGTTTCCTGACCTAATCTATGCCCTCTCATCACTCCTTCAGAGTGCCCACATGCCCATGATCGATGCCCTGATGATGGCCTACACTGTGGAGATGATCAGCATAGAGAAGGTGGTGGCCTGTGTCAAACGCTTCTCCACCTTCAGCGCCTCCAAGGAGCTGCCCTTTGACCTGGAGGACGCCATGGTCTTCTGGATCAACAAGGTATGGTGGGGAACACACACACTCTCTTTCTTGAAGACTACGTAACATACAGTTGTCTATCAGTGGCGATGAGCCTGGTACTTAGAAAACAGAGCTCTAAAGAACTGAGTGTGACAGTTGCTTTGGCTTTTGTTGCAGGTGAACCTGAAGATGAGGGAGATCACAGAGAGAGAGCTGAAAGGCAAGCAGCACACTCTGGAGTCTCCCAGTCACCAGAAGGTAAGGCTCTCATGGCACTCCCACAGAGAGAGAACATGGAAACTGAAGCGCTAGAGCCAAAATGGCCCCCATGGAGCTATTTTCATGCATCCTTACGGGCGTTTGCTGCTCTCGACGCATCAACAGTCTCTGGCCTGCAGTCCATGCCTTCTGGACACATTGGCCAAATAATTGCCTTTTTTAAAACCAATTTATTTGTATTTATTCAAATTAGTCTCATGGAGTTAACATTAACCCGGAAGCAGATCCAATCCTGTCTGTGACCTCTGACCTATTGACCTTTTTGCTCCTATTCTTCCTGTCTGTCTGTCGTCGTTGTCCCCCCCCCTTTTCCCTGCAACTTGGATAGTCTCCCTCCAAATGGTATTGGAAACTAGTACCTGTAAGTTGGCTGCTAGTAATCCCCCCCTCCTCCCTCTTGCACGCATAGTTCTGTATCGATGTGTGCACACCACACCGCACCATCGTGGCTCATCCAAGCCCATTCTGTGCTGCTTGTAGCCAGTGAGTCAGCCAGCCAGTGGGAGAAGGCTGCTATCTTTGTGTTTTTCTTTGAGTTAAGAATGTCACACTGTTGTTGTCCGGTGGTTTTGACCAACTTTTGTTTTATTGGATGGTGAACTTTATTTTGGTGAACTACGTTTTCGCCCTTTCATTTCAAGCCCCTGCAGCCTATGTGCAATCATGATAGATGGTGTGTTTGTGTCTGGGAGAGGAACAGAGCGCGTGAAGAGATGTCTGGGTGAGCGCGAGAGAGACATGAATCCATCGCTTAGCTCCTGCTTTCCTTATTTGGTCGTGCTGAGATGTTGGCGCCTGTGCTGTCTCTGTCTGCTATGCCCATGTGGTCTCTCACGGTGTCCCTCTTCTTACACTCTCTGCTGTCTGTATGTATGTGTGTCTCAGTCTGATTTCATGCACGTCTTGGCCCAATGCAAGCTGGAGCCAGAGGAGCTGGAGCGCTCCATAGTGGTACAGTTCTCCTTATCCTCTGTAGACCTCACCGTTCTAGGGCTGCTGTAGGATGGATGTGAAACCTTTAGTCCTTTGGTTGTCTAGTTTATTTCACAGTAGTTACCCTTGTAGAATTAGCATGATAGTGTCAGAATAGTATTGGAGGTGTGTTGTATTATGGTAGTTACCCTTGTAAATTACCCTTATTATGCCTAAAAATGTGTAGTCAGATTGCAGTATAGTATTTAGTATAGTTCAGCCATAAGTACGGTCTTTGCCTAGAGCCATAAGTACGGTCTTTGCCTAGAGCCATAAGTACGGTCTTTGCCTAGAGCCATAAGTACGGTCTTTGCCTGGAGCCATAAGTACGGTCTTTGCCTGGAGCCATAAGTACGGTCTTTGCCTGGAGCCATAAGTACGGTCTTTGCCTGGAGCCATAAGTACGGTCTTTGCCTGGAGCCATAAGTACAGTCTTTGCCTGGAGCCATAAGTACTGTACTTGCCTGGCCAGTAGACTACAGCAGTGATGAACTCAATAAGCTAACTGCGGGGGGGGGGGTTTCCACAACACCGTTAGCCAGCAGAAGTGGGCCAGTGATTCCCATGTGTCCCTCCCTCTGTGCCAGTGGCCTGGTTTGATTGTGCTGACAGTGACACAGCATTCCCAGAGAGGTGTTTTGAAGGTGGGTGGGTGTCAGACCAACCATGGATCCATATCACCGCTCTATAAAGCAGGGGGTCCGTGACCAGATCAACAATTTGTTTTACATTTTGTTAATTATTATTACTAACAGATTAAACATATTTTGTTCAAGTGATCTGTGCAATAAGTTTAGCAGGTGTTATACAATGTAATATTATTCATATACAATTTCTGTTCTTAACCTTGGGCAACATGGTCCTGGGAGGCTCACAGAACTCCACCAATTATACATTTTTCAACTCAATACTCATTCCCCAAAATGATTTATTTAAAACATAAATGCACTGTAAATTAAGCTTTAAAACTGCTAAGTTTTCTCTCTGCCTCATGGCTAAATGTGTAGAATTACAGGATATTAGCTTGAAAACTGCCAACTTCCCAGGACCTGAGACATAGTGGTACTCTGTTTTTATGAATTTGCTATCACAAAAGGAGTGTCTGGCCCTAAGAAGTTTGAATCCCTGCTATAAAGGACCACCTAAACAGACTCAGGGAATGCCACTGAATTTATTCAGATATAAATTTATGATCTAGACCCAAAATTATACTATGTGTTGTTCACCAGGGCATCATGTCTGCTCTAGTCATGACATTTTCATTCTTCTAAACGCTGCCTTCCACTGAATAAGCACTAGGCTGTATGATATAGGCAATGACTGTGTATATGACTGGACAAAGCCGTGGATCACATGACACCATTCATTCCTAAGTGAAGACCCAAGGAAGTCTGTTAAGATGGCATATAATATGGGAGCTTTTGTAGACATAACATCTGTGTGCAGTTTGAGCTACTCCAGGAAGTGATGTCACATTGAGTATCTCAAGTTGAAATCTGACCGGGGTACTGCAGGCTGCCATTAGCAACTAAATGATTAACTTAACTTCTTCTGTGCGATTTAAAAACAAAAACAAAAAAAAAAAACATTTTTATAATCAGTTCAAGGACATAAATCTGGTGTAATAGAAGCAATTATTGGTACCTTGATTGTCTATTTATTTACATGATTGTCCACGAAGGTTGCAATTTTCCCCTCCATTATAATGGGGAATCATGTTTTCTGCAAACAATGTCTGCAGTACCGCTGTCGGCCTTGAACTTAGTTGGTTAAGAGGGGGGGGGGAGTCCTTCTCCCATGGATGGAGCCTAAAAAGCCACTTTTGTATTTCTCTCTGACTCTGTCCCTCCCCCTGGTGGTCAGGTGAGGTACCGCAGGGAGCACGCCTCGGGCCGCCAGCTGCCCTTCTTCCCCCTGCTGGAGGATCTGATGAGGGACGTGTGTGACGGGGCCGCCCTCCTCACCGTGGTCCACTACTACTGCCCCGACCTCATGAAGCTCCACGGTATGACATGGGACACCATCTGTCCTCAACAAACTAGGGGTTAATCATTCATGTTAAATATATCCTATTGCGAGAGTTTATTTTTCTCCCTGATTGGTCAGGAATCCCAGATTTGTCTGACCTCAAACAATCAGTAGTATCATATCTTAAACCTTTTTTGTAATTTAAATGGTCCATTTAGCCATAATCCAGAAGTTCTATGTTGTGGACATTATATCTGTGCGGTGTGCCTTGACTGTGCTAAGGAGGGGTGCGCACTCATTCCTATGTGACATTTCTAAACATCAGGTCATTGAGCTCCATCCTGACCTTTTGACCTCTGTGTCTATCAGATATCTGTCTGAAGGAGGTGACCTCCATAGCCGACAGTCTGTACAACATCCAACTGCTCAAGCAGTTCTCAAATGAATATCTCAACAAGAGCTTCTACCTAACCATGGAAGACATGCTCTACTCTCCACTGGTGCTCAAGGTAAAAAAGTCCTATTGGTATTTTTGTCACTTTACCTGGTTTTCCTGGTCATTGTAACTGAGTTTTTCTGTGTTTCTAAGGAAGCACTTGATTGACATTTTCATTTATGGTTTTGGCAACATGTTGTATGTCATTGTAGTTCAGAAATGTCCCCCTCTGGGATCAATAAAGTATCCCGTCCGTCTGTCTAAGTTTCTCTGACATGGTTCTTGTTTTCCCTAATCAGCACAATGTGATGGTGTTCATCGCTGAGCTCTTCTGGTGGTTTGAGACCATCAAGCCAGAATTTGTCCATCCAAGGACAGAGGAGTTCAAAGATGGTGAGGATCATCTCTCTGGGTGTGTTGGGGTCTGAATGGGATGTTCAGTATGGTTTGTATGAGCAGAGAGGGTAGCAGCCAGCTGGATGGATCGATCAACACATCTGTTGAACCTGCAGGAGAAGGAGTACTTTGACTTCTTCCTTATAGAACATGTGGTTCAACTGGAGTGTCAAGAGTCTTTATTTTCATTCCTTCCCATGACATTTCAATGCAAATGTGTAAAGATCCCCATGCCATTTCAGTAGTACTCTAATATATGGAGATGTTTAGATCTGTCTGATTAAGCTAGAATTGATTTTGGCTGAACTTGACTAGAAATGTTAATAATTAGCTGCAGTTCAAGTACACTAGTTACATTATTCTCATTGTCCACTCCTTACCCACCCACCTCTGTTTTGATTGACACCTCTCCCCTTCTCTCACAACAGCCCGAGCCGTGGCTCAGCCGAAGAGTGCCCGCCCCTCAGTGCCCATCTCCAATGTCACCAAGCGCAGCTTCCAGGTTACCCCTGGCATCCCAGAGGCCTCGCTGTCTGTTTCTGCCCAGAGCAGCCCTGATGGCAGGTACTTCCTGTACCCTGCTGAAGACTCTGACCCTCTGTAAGTTTCTCCTTCCTATCTCTCCTAGTTAGCTTGACAGGAATGAAGAGATCTTGGCTTCCACCCCACTACTTTATACTGTTGTTTTCTCCTACACTGTGTTTATCAATATTAATTAATTGATGTTTCACAGTACATCCAGCCTTGAAGAAAACATATAAATTGATAGCTTTGTAATGTCACCGCCATTTCAGTGACCATTGCTTATCGTGTGCTGGTTGGTCAGCGGGACGCTCAAAGATTAGCTGATTGGATTAAACGGACAGTAGGTCAGATGGGCAAAGGCCATAATCTCAACAGACTGGTTGTTTGCCTGTAGGGTCTGTGGTTATGGAGAAAATACTGGATGTCTGTTGCTTAGTTTGCACTTCTTATGATTCTTAAAAATGCAAGCAATAAAATCTCCCGTGATTCCCTATGCGAGAATACTAGACAGAGGATGTGGGTCAATCTGCTTTACTAAGGTGTAAAATGGGCTAATCCCTAAAATGGTGTTGGTACTTAAGACCTTCTGAATGAATTAACATTTGCCTAGAAATAATATATTAAGAACTACTGAATGGATTCACACAGCCTGGATAAAATATATCCTGCAAAGATGGACCGTGAATGTTGACTGCTACGGTACTGCTAAAAGATGGTTGTGGACTTGGTAGGTATTCTAAGTGGTTTGTGCCGTTTTGGTTATTTACAGTAATAAGGGAGGTCCTGAGGAAGCCTTCAGCCCCTCCCACCCACTCCTCCCCCTAAGGCAGAGACAGCAGAAGCAACAGCAGGGAGATGACGGATCAGGTTAAGGCACCACACTACAGTTACCATTTACTATACAAGATTATCCATAGCTTACACAAGTTACATTTAGCCTTTTCTGACGGTTGTGTCGTTTTTATTATAGTGGAATATTACGACAGCTCACATTTCAATATCAGAGATGGCTTTTCTGTTGTGTATTTTAGGTAACTGTATGATCAATGTTGTGTCTGTCTAGGCATCAGAAACCGCTCCAACTCCTTGGAGATCAAACCGCCACGAGGCTCAGTGCAGGCCTGGTCTGACAGGAGACAGAGGTGTAGTATGACCGTAACAGCAACCTCCCTTCTTGCTCTATGAAATGTTATACGATCAATGCGTATTTCAAATATGTTTTTTTCCTGACTAATAGGGTGATATTTCACCTACAAAATGTTAAATTATCTGTCATTTTGAAATTAAAACTTTTTTTTCCTCGATTTCCAATGCTGTGCGTCTCGCATGACTAATTGCTTGATTTCTCACTTCTCCCCCTCTTTTTCTCTAGGCCGACGTCTACGCTCAACCCGTACACGTTTGGCATCTCAGCAACTGACAGCGATGCTGACATTGCCTCTGGTGACAGTGTGAGTCTGGCCCGCTCCATCAGTAAAGACAGTCTGGCCTCTAACGTAGCCAACCTCACCCCCAAACACCTCGGTCTCACCCCCCAGTTCCACACCCTGATCGGACACGCCCAGGTAGGCCACGCCCCAGTCATCCCTGCCCCCCGCCGAGTCAACAGCCACGGCCTTCTTGGAAACGTCAGCATGGAGGAGGAGGAGGAGGAGGAGGAGGAGGAGGAGATGGAGGAGGAGGAGCTTGTGGCTGTGATGCGGACTGATTCGTCAGCCTCTCTCCCCAGTCAGGCAGAGGCGACACAGCTAACTGCTGGGGCTGATCCCAAGGATAGTTCTTATTTAGAACCACTGATGCCTGCTGTGTTAAAATCGGCCAAAGAGAAGTCTCTATGCCTGAACAAGGAGGAGGAGAGCGGGGAGGTGGGTCGATCACGGGGAGGGGGGTCTATCCGGAGAGTGGAGGGGGGACCTGAACTTGTGGCATCGACCAGAAGGAAAACCCCCACCAGCCTAAACCGGACCTACACTCCCGCCTCTAGTGGGGAGTTTGACTTGACTACTGAGACCTCACTGGCTGGGTCACTCCAGGGACAGGGGGTCTTCAATCCCATGGTCACCAGCAGTGTGGACCCCTCCTCCATAGAGCCAGCGGGTGGCTTCTACCTCCACTCTGACAGCGAAGACCAGAAGCCTTGGCAGGACCAGCAGCCAGACCTGGATGAGGCTGATGTGGAGGACCTGGATGAAGCCCTAACCACCAAGGACCCGACCAGGCCCAGGAAGACCTTTGACGACGAGGAGGAGGAGTCAGCCAAGCTGCAGGAGGACCTGAAGGTGAAGGAGAAGAGGGACAAGGGGGATGAAGGTGGTAGCGGTCGCTCCAGCCCCTGTCTCAGCACCCACTCCCAGGCCAGCAGCCTAGCCAGTGGAAGCGTACGCATGACCAGCTTCGCTGAGCGCAAGGCCCAGCAGCGCTTTGGCAGCAACCAAGACCTGCGAACCAGCGCCTCCAGCTCCCAAAGGACCACCCCGGACGGCTCAGAGTGCAGCGGGCCCCTGTCCCTGCCCACCTCCCGGAGGCTGAAGAGGGACCAGAGCCCCTCCTCGCCCCAGGTGGGACGGGGAGACGGGGGGACCAACGTGCTGGCTTCTGAGATGGTTCAGCTCCACATGCAGTTGGAGGAGAAGAGGAAGGCCATCGAGCACCAGAAGAAGAAGATGGAGATGCTATCCGCCAGGCAGAGACAGAAGCTGGGCAAGGCTGCCTTTCTGCACATCGTCAAGAAGGGCAAGAGCGACACCCTGCCCCACCCACTCAAACCAGACTACTACTGCAAAGAGGAACTCAATGGGGACAAACGGGGAAGCTCAAAAGATGACTCTTGCTTGGACGCACTGAGAGGGGCCAAAGAGTCTGCCACCTCGCTGGTCCCAGGTGCTCTAGAGACTGTGGCCAGGAAGGGCAGCTGTAGTCCTGGTCTGCTGCTGGATGAAGAGCTGGACCTGAACGAGTGTAACCACTCAATTGAGATGCTGAATGATGCCATCGGCAGTATCCAGCAGCAGATGATGCAGCTGTCCCTCCAGCAGGACCTGCTGATGAAACAGAATGTACAGTCCCCTCCCAGGGTCATGTATCCCTGCTCAGCCAATGAGAAGACCAGTGGATCAGAACCCAAGGCCCGACCTGCCATCCACTTTGTGGATTTGGGCAGCGGCACAGCGACCACCGGCACCACTCCTTCCAGGAAACCCCCCAAGCTGAGTTCGGCCCGGGGCCCCAGGACCAAGCCCTTAGAGCTGAAGCTGGCCAAGGAGCACGGCAGGCCGGGCCTGGCCTCAAGCAGGGCTATCACCCCCTCCCACAGCCTGGAAACGCTGCCTCACCTGAGGCAGTTTCCTGGGGGCAGGTCCCCCAGGGTGGACCACCACGATACCAGCCCCAGAACCCCCTCCACAGGTGGAGAGACATTCAGTGGGCTAGACAAGCCTGGACTCAGTGCCACCTTCAGGCTCCACGACGAGGCTAACCTGCGCACAGCGGCCCGTATCGACCCAGTGGTTGTCACCCCAGAAGTGTCCTTTGACCCGTGCCTGTCCAGTACCCTGAGGGAGGGGGAGCTGAACTCCTCCAATGGCTCAGGGAAAGAGAACATCCCCTCGGAGGAAGTGTCGAGGAGCAAAGCTCCCCTGATCGAGGTGGACCTGTCAGACCTGAAGGACCCAGAGGGGATGGAAGGAGACGGGACCATGGATAGGGAAGACGGGGAACAGAAGTCTGGTCTGGGATTCTTCTTCAAGGTACATCTGAAATGTAGTCTTATTACATTATGTGTATATGTAGACAAGATGTGTTCTACTTGAGTCATTGATTATAGCATGAAAAACACAACATTCTATGACATAGCAAACAGGAGAAGAAATTACATCATTTTAATAGTTGTATAAAAAAATCTAAAGTTCCTCTTACTAGCCACTAATGTAGAAAAAGGGGCACGAGACACGGCATTAATAAAGTTGTGTTAAATTGAATTGAGGAAATTGATACCAGTATTGATCAAGTGTTACTTTTTGTGCTGCAGGATGAACAGAAGGCAGAGGATGAACTGGCTAAGAAGAGAGCAGTGTTTCTAATAAGGCAGCAGAAGAAGGCCGAGGAGGCCCGGCTACGCAAACTGCAGCTGGAGGCTGAGACTGAACAGAAACGGGAAGAGGCCAGGTAACAAACATAGTCTCTACAACCAAATCAAAACTATGTCTGTAAGACAAGACATACTGCTCAGGTAGGATAAGACCATGTCCAAGCACTAGCGTAACAGCAACCACACCACCACAAAAACAGTTTAGAACGTTTGTGTATTCGTTCTACTTGAATATTGACTCATCGAAAATGCAGAAAAGAGCAATGGCATTCCTCTTCTGTCCTGTGTTATCAGGTCCTGTGGTATAATTCTCAAAGTAAAGTGTGTTGAGACTTGAGATGCTTTTTAAATACATTGTGACTCCGTCTATTCAAACGCAGCAGTTGTTGAGCCTGTGGTCTGTCTCTCCCCCCCAGGCGGAAGGTGGAGGAGGACAGGATGAGGAAGGAGGAAGAGAAGGCTCGTAGGGAGCTGATCAAAGAGCAGTACCTGAGGAGGAGGAAGCAGCAGGAGCTGGAGGAACAGGGCCTCGGCAGCCCCGCCAAGCCCAAGACCCCCAAGACCAAGCCCAAGAAACCCAGTCACCAGACTCACAGACCCAAGTCTGCGTTCAGCAGAGAGGAGATCTCCAGCGACACCTTCTCCTCCAAGGGCTCATCTTCCACACGTAAGAAACACCAGCCTGTTGTGTTGTCTTTCTAGTTCAGGGCTTTCTAACTCCTGGCCCAGAGGGCTGCGGTTCTGCAGACTTTTACTCTTCTGCACTAACACATCTGATCCAGCTGGGTTGGGGGAAAAGAAGCCTGCTAACACTGGTCCTTCTTATTGATCTAGGCCAGATTTATTCATGCCAATTCTCATTGAGACAATATTGCAGTCGTGCATTCCTGCGTGTGACGACAGGAGTGTAATGGGAAGACTTGGCTATACTAAGATAGCTACTCTGTTTTGGTTCACTGTAGCTGACAACCTGAGCAGTGTCCAGTCAGGCTCTAGTCTGTCCCTGGCATCTGCTGCCACCACCGAGGTAGACAGCGTCAACTCTGGAGGACCAGGCTCCCAACGGTAAGTAACCCAAATTTGTGGGTGGTTGTGAGTTTTGGATGTAATGTACAGGTTTTCAGTGTGTGTTCTATCTCTATTTGACATTTTGAAACCTCTTCTTATTTTGTTATCTCTCTGCTCTCCGTTGCCAGGGGTGAGTCTGTGGAGTCGTTCCCAGGCCTGAGTCGGAACGCCAATCGGAACACTGAGAGAGACTGGGACAACGGATCCACTGCGTCTTCCATCACCTCCATGGCAGAATACACTGGTCAGTACAAGTCGCAACATTGACCATATCAAGCTATTACACGGCCCTATAATGTTCCCATTAAACCATTGCTCTGCTCACTTTCTCCTCGTGTCTCCGTGTATGTTAGAATCTAATATTAAGACATGTCGTTCCACTGTCCTCAGGTCCAAAGCTGTTCAAGGAGCCCAGTTCCAAGTCCAACAAGCCAATCATCTTCAACGCCATCTCCCACTGCTGCCTCGCTGGCAAAGTCAACGAACCCCAGAAGAACACCCTTCTAGAGGTGAAGTATCATTTTACTGTTAAATACTATTATACAATGGTTGGTTCTAATCCTGAATGATGATTGGTTAAAACCACATTCCAGCTGGCATTGTACTGTTAAATGCTATTAACAAGCACTCCAGAACCAGTGGCAAGTGCAAACTCCAGAGAGCGTTTCCTTCTGTTGTAGTTCAGTCATTTTTTTAAACTGCAGCCAAACCCCATGCTGTGTAAATGAGCACAGTAACATGTAACACATTATTGGGCCAGAATGAACTGCTCAGCTCAATAGTATCCAGTTGTAGCACAGCAAGTTCTTGTCCAAAACACACTTGAGTTTTCCCTGACTGAAACCCTAGACCTTAGTTTTAGGTTTAAGTCTACAGTCTTTGCGGGTCAAGTAAAGAAGGGAAAACTCCAGGCCTTGCACATGACATCTGTAACTGTGATGATGCTTCTCAAGATATTTGTCAGCCATACTAACGACTCTGACCCCTCCCCCTCTATCTGACTCCAGGAGCTGGAGAGGGTAGATACCCACCACCTGATGATCCTGTTCAGGGATGGGGGCTGCCAGTTCCGTGGGGTCTACTCCTACTTCCCAGACACGGAGGAGATCCTCAAGCTGACTGGCACGGGCCCCAAGAGCATCAGCAAGAAGATGATTGACAAGCTTTACAAGTACAGCTCTGACCGCAAGCAGTTCACCGTCATCCCTGCTAAGACTGTGTCAGTCAGCATAGATGCCATCACCATCCACAACCACCTGTGGCAGACCAAGAGAACCACTGTGCCAAAGAAGAGTGGGAAATAATCCTTGGAGGCCCCTGGGGCACCCCTCCTAGGTTCCATTCCACCCTGCTCTGCTGGATAGACTGCATTGATGTCCACAGCCAATAAACTCCCTCTGTCAACGATGGCTAGACACGTGGCTCCTTCAGTTCACACTAATGTGGGGGCATGTATGGATCGATACATGTACTGGTGGCCTGCCAGTGACATTGTCATCTCTCGTGATCTCGATGTGTTCTGTTCAGGGTGTTCATCGATGGATTCATTCGGTTCTGTTTTTCTAAAGACTCTAAGAGAAGCATGTGTCATTTCTTCATGTGGTGGATGTTTTTACTGGAAGTATTTATTGATTTGGCACTGAAATGGTTGAGCTCCACTGCAGCAACATACTACTGCCTCCCTCTCTCTTGTTGAGTCCATTTGAGGGAGTGGGAGATTCTCTCACACTATGACCCATTGACCCCCTTCTCTTGTTGGAGGGGGTAGGATGTTCTCAATCTCTGCACTTCAAAATCTGACCTGAGGTGACCAGCTTACGTTCTTTTAGGACTTCTAGGACCGGTGTTCTGCAACAAAACAATCTCCAGTATAACTAACTATAACTAGCTACCAGACAAGCATTGCCAACTTTGCCTCTCCAGTTCTGCTCTGAACTGTCTCCTGTTTGTTGCTGGGCTCCTCCCAGACTATCCGCTGGCCTTCTTCACGCATCATAGTGCTACCATCAACTCTCTATTTATTCAAATGCTTCTTACCTTACGCAGAGCAGCCCGTCGTAGCACTGTCTATCTGATGTATAGAATAGTGACGATCGTTTTAAACTACTAATCCACTCTCCTTTAGCCCTTTAAAAACGATGATGAATGATAGGATTTGGTACTCTACGAAAACGTCACGATGCTCATTATTTTAGTTTTTGTGTTATTTATTTAAATTGAACAGTGTGGTTGGTTATACAGTAATTAGCACTGATGTGTTTTCCATCATAACATTACATGAATCGGTATGGCGTACGTTAGCTAGCTAGAGCTGGTGGTGTTTCTCTCCACTGGGCACTACTATGTCCTGTATAAAGGTGCACTCCACTCATGATCACGTTTCAAATGTTTTTATCATGCTATGTACCCCCTCCCTTCTACCCCCGTTAGTGATCGGCTACCCACCATAGGTGGGGTCAATTCGGGTAAAGTAAAATGGAATTGTATTTTTGTTTACTTCCTGAATTGACGGAATTGACCCCAACCCTGCTAAGCCAGCTTTTCTCCCCTACCCCAGAGAGTTGCATGCTCTTGTCTGAAGAGTGTGTGTTCCGCAGTAACCGGTTTGAATGACAGTATTTAATATATTCATAATGGGTCACTCTGTTGGACTGTGGTCTAGTTATTTACCGACCGACCTACATTAAAGAACATTCCTGAAAGGTGTCAACAAACGCTGCCACCATTTTATTTTTCTCTCTCTCTCTCTGTCCAAGTGCTGATGATTAGATTCCGTACGTTGGCCTCAAGAACAACTGTAAGTGTTGCACGTGCACTTTACTTACCGATTACAAAAAGTGGAGTTCTACTTTAAAAGGGATTTCGAAATGTAATTTCAGAAGGAAGATGGTATATTTTTCACAACTGAACTCCTGTGCACGCCAAACTGAGAAAGTTTCCTGAACTAAAACCAAACACTAAGATTTAAGACTGGGTGACCAGTCAACTATAATGACCTCCTTCCTTTACTAATACTGCAGTCTCCAAAAATATATAGAGTACATGATTATAATTTTCTGCATTAGATTTATTTTTGTATAGATCTTTTGTATGTTAGTGTGTTTTTATGTCTACTAAAAGATTATATTGTCACTATTTGTGTGTACTTCCCATCCCTGTTCATTTGACTATTTCTTTCAAATCATACCATCTATTTATTTTTAAATTGAAGCACTGAAACTGAATAAATTTTTTCAAGTTAAAACACATTTTCATATTTTTTGTTCTCATTTGTCTGTTCACATATTACTTTCTGTACACGTTTCTGCCTACATCACCAACAGTTTGTTAGTTCAGCATACAGTACCAGTCAAAAGTTTAGACACTTACTCATTCCAGGGGTTTTCTTTATTTTAAAACAATGAAATAACACACATGGAATCATGTAGTAAACAAATGGAAATATATTTGAGATTCAGTAGCCACCCTTTACATTGATGGCTTTGCACACGCTTGGCATTCTCCCAACCAGCTTCACCTGGAATGCTTTTCAATCAACAGGTGTGCCTTGTTAATTTGTGGAATTTATTTCCTTCTTAATGTGTTTTGAGCCAATCAGTTGTGTAGAGGTGGTATACAGAAGAGAGCCCTATTTTGTAAAAGAACAAGTCCATATTATGGCAATAACAGCTCAAATAAGCAAAGAGAAACGACAGTCCATCATTTCTTTAAGACATGGTCAGTCAATCCGGTAAATTTCAAGAACTTTGAAAGGTTCTTCAAGTGCAGTCGCAAAAACCATCAAGCGCTATGATGAAACTAGCTCTCATGAGGTACGCCACAGGAAAGGAAGGCCCAGAGTTACCTCTGCTGCAGAGGATAAGTTCATTAGAGTTACCAGCCTCAGAAATTGCATCCCAAATAAATGCTTCACAGAGTTCAGGTAACACACATCTCTTGCTGCAAAGAAACCACTACTAAAGGATACCAATAAGAAGAGACCTGCTTGGGCCAAGAAACACAAGCAATGGACATTACAGGTTAAAATCTGCCCTTTGGGCTGAGTCCAAATTTGAGATTTTTGGTTCCAACCGCTGTGTCTTTGTGAGACTCAGAGTAGGTGAACGGATGATCTCTGCATGTGTGGTTCCCACCGTGAAGCATGGAAGAGGTGTGTCTGCTTTGCTGGTGACCCTGTCAGTGATTTATTTCAAAGCACACTTAACCAGCATGGCTACCACGGCATTCTGCAGCAATAGGCCATCCCATCTGGTCTGCGCCTAGTGGGACTATAATTTATTTTTCAACAGGACAATGATCCAACACTCCTCCAGGCTGTGTAAGGGCTGTTTGATCAAGAAGACGAGTGATGAATTACTGTATCAGATGACCTGGCCTCCACAATCACTGGACCTCAACTAAACTGAGATGGTTTTGGATGAGTTGGACTGCAGAGTGAAGGAAAAGCAGCCAACAAGTACTCAGCATATGTGGGAACTCCTTCAGGACTGTTGGAAAAGCATTCCAGGTGAAGCTGGTTGAGAAAATGCCAAGAGTGTGCTAAGATGTTATCAAGGCAAAGGGTGGCTACAATGTAGAAAATAGTCAAAATAAAGAAAAACCCTTGAATGAGTAGGTGTCCAAACTTTTGACTGGTACTGTACATGTGTATGTTCTTGACTATTCATAGACACCTGCATATCCACAGTATAGTTTTTCATGCCTTGTTTTCACCCCACACCAGTTACCTAGGGATTATTGAAGGCATGTTTCACTTAAATATTTTCTGTGTTCCAAACTTGTTCCACCGGTGCTGGGCCAAGAAGACTGAATTTAATTGGTCAACCCAGAGCACGTCACAACAAGGGAGTTGTGCTTCTATCCTCCAGACCTCCCTCTCTCTCCCTCCGCCACTCAACTGGAACAGTGGTGAGCTCCCAGCCATGCCTCAATGGCACCCAGCATTCATAACCATGGTATACCTGCAGACATGCGTACACCTACCATGGCAACAGGCAGTTTATTTAGTGTCAGGTATTCACAGACCAGCAGATACTTTCAAACTCAGCTTTCTGGCCTCATCTGTGGTAGAATTACACATCAGTTCTGTGTAAATAGTACATATTCTGGCATGCAAGGGTTAATTCTGAGGTAGATCATTGAGAATGGGGAGTATTCCCGAGTGACGCAGCGGTACTGCATCTCAGTGCTAGATGCGTCACTGTAGACCCTGGTTCGATCCCGGTATCACAACTGGCCGTGATCGGGAGTCCCATAGGGCGGTGCACAATTGGCCCAGCGTCGTCCAGGTTAGGGGAGGCCGGGGTAGGCCGTCATTGTGAATAAGAATGTTCTTAACTGACTTGCCTAGTTAAATAATAAAATATCTTATTTAACTAGGCAAGTCAGTTGACAACCATCTGCGTTTGGATGGTTGTCAACCATGTATTTGAATTGAAAGTATACTATGACGCCAACTTACTCTTTCATACAGTGCATTCGGAAAGTATTCAGACCCCTTCCCTTTTTACACATTTTATTACGTCACAGCATTATTTTATTTTTTTTAAGTAACGGACTTGAACCCGATCAAACATCTCTGGAGAGACCTGAAAATAACTGTGCATCAACACTCCCCATCCAGCCTGACAGAGCTTGAGAAAATATGCAGAGAAGTATGGGAGAAACTCCCCAAATACAGGTTTGCAAGCTTGTACCGTCATTCCCAAGAAGACTTGAGGCTGTAGTTGCTGAATACTCATGTCAATGTGTTAGTTCAGTTTTTATTTTACTATGAATTAGCAAAATTGTATGAAAAACAGTTTTTGCATTGTCATTATGGGGTGTTGTGTGTAGATTCATGAGATGTTTTTATATTTTTTATTGAATAAGGCTGTAAAGTTACAAAATGTGGAAAAGGTCAAGGGGTCTGAATATGTTCCGAAGGCACTGTAGGTTGTAATATGGCAATTTGGGGCAGGGGGGGTGCTTGGCTTCCCCAGTGATTTTAACCACCCACCGCGACCACAGAGTTGGAGGTGACTAGCCCAGCAGCCTGTGTGGAACATTTCTGAGTGAGCCCAATACCACAGCCACGACACATACAGGCCCCAGGAATGTCCTGATGGAGATCTACACAGGGTGGAGAATGATAGAGAACCACACAGGGTGGAGACTGATTGAGAGAACCTGTATGAATATATGAAGACTTCAGAGGTAGAGAGCAGCAAAGAGATGCAAACCTGACAGGAAAAGATGATCTTACCGGTGAAGCGAGTCAGGAATGTGAGAGATGCTGAAAGGACTGAGAATCTACAAAATGGCAGCAGAAATAAAGCCCAGGCCTTTTAGGTTACAGAGACCATACCTTATCTGACTATTGCCGCTGACTCGGCCAAACCTAACCCTGACCACCACAAAGGTCAAAGGTCATGAAGGCCATTGTGAGGGTCTCCACCTGGCCCCCTACCTCGGTTCAGTGGCAGGCCCACAACGCCACACAGAGGGGGCTCAGTCTCTTCCCTGACCCTAACCTTGACTCTGTCCAAGAGGTCAAATGTCCTTGACATGCTTGGTCAATGTTACCCAGTCTCTATCCAGTGAGGTCCTTACCCAGACCCGGATCCGTCCTGCTCCAGAAAAGCCTGAAGAATTGGAGAACAAACCTCAAGAACCCCCACAGGTTTCTTCAGACTGAGCTCCCAGACAGAGTAGAGGCAAATCCTACCCAAAGGGGGTGCCAAAGAGTCACAGCAGGGAGAGAGGAGAGTGTAGTGGGGCTCCCCCTAGTGGTGGCTCCCCCTAGTGGTGGCTCCCCCTAGTGGTGGCTCCCCCTAGTGGTGGCTGCCCCTAGTGGTGGCTGCCCCTAGTGGTGGCTGCCCCTAGTGACAACAACCTGCTGCTGGATAATGAATCCACCTTTATTGACCTGCTGCGGGAGGTGGTTCAGAACCAGGGACGATGGACCAGAGACAGGTGGAAAAAGACACACCTCAGCAAATAGAGGAAGGGACAGGACAGAAGGACAAAGGATTTTATAGCACTATGTTGTATTTTTTATATGATAGTGGTGCAATCTTGTTTTTATTTAAATTGGTTTATGTATCATAACAGACAATACCCTGTGTATACTGTCAACATTAACTGAAAATTAATAGTGAATCGAATACTGAACATGTGTTACCCTGACAGAGGGTGGCCAACCCCGCCATCCTGTAAATAATGATTAACAGCAATGCTATCTCAATGATGTTTCTGAGTGATTAAACAAACGACAGGAGTGTTTATCCATTTCAATGTTCCCGGCTGTATGTAGCATTTATTGTTTCATATTTTACATCATGGTAGAGAAGTACACAGACTTCATAATAAGAAATAGTACAAAATGGATTAAACCTTTTCACAATTAATTAAAAACATGATAAAGTAAAGAGGTTTTCGATAAGTGTGGAGGACATGCATGGTCCCATATAAAGATATCAAATGATATGCTTACAAATAACAAGCGGGGAATATTATCATCCGATTCATTTTCTAGTTGTGATACTTCACACAGGTTAGAAACTGTAGGAAAAAATATCTGATTTGGCAAGCTTTATTTCAAAACATGCTTTTTTTGTGTTTGCATGCCCCTTTCTATACTACATTATGAACTTCAAAAACCACAAACAGATTTTCTATGGATTCTAATTCTATGGTGCTGATGGGATTGTTTCCATGGTGATCAACTGTACTCTTCTTCAGTCCTCCAGATCTGTAAACTACCCTTCAGGGGGCCTGGCTAGAATTGGACATATTCTATCTACACTTAAAGTAAATCAATGGAAAACTTTGTAATACTATACATCTCAAACACAGCAAGAAATACACCTTAAAGAACTTCAGTCCTGATATCAAAGTAATCATGTTGCCCAGGCCAGAATGCCATAGCGTGACTTTGCCCTCTTTATTTTCTATCTTAACTAACGTTCCCAACAACCTAATCGTATTCATGCAGTCAGGAAAAGCATGTTCATTTAGAACTTCCTGTTACATTTTTATAACAAATTAATGGAAATGGCACATATCAAAATATATTTTGTATTTTGTTGATATTTCCAGTGTTTTCCATATTGAATGTGTTATGGCGTACTATTTTTATGTGTATTTGTATGCTGGCTTCACAAAATTAATTTCCATCTAAAAGGACAAAGTCTATTGTATCGTTTACAATGACAATGATTTGACAATTTCCCCCCCGGGGGATCAATAAAGTACCTATCTATCTATCTTAAACTTTGCAAACTAAGTTGATATCGTGATTATAACACCTCTCTCTCTCTGACTGTATGGAGACTGACTCGTACTGTGCTGTGAATACTGTAGTCTGTTTTATTGTATAGTTTAGGTTTCGGGTTAAAGGGTCATGCTATAACTTTCTTAACAACCACAGAGCTTAGTGCAAAAGTATTTCCTTCTTGTATTCGTTTCTGTAATAACAACCCACATTTGTTTTTTAACCAAACAATGAGGATTAAAAGTGTTAAGAGTATTTACAATGATAAAACCACACATATTAGTTCAACAGTATCAGAAATAAAATTAACACATTAATACATCTCCTGAATAATGATTCAATATCTAAAGCACACACAATACTGCATCTACTGTTCAAGCGATTCCTGTATAAGTGAAAGGACGTATTGGAATCCAGCTTTCAACACTGTACTCCAAACCCATGTACTGGCCATACTAACAGACTTCAAGTGATAGTTAACTCCAACTCATCTTTACATTAGATTACTTTTGACATCTGAAAACATATAACAAACATTTTTTTATTTTTTTTGTAGTGAACTATCACTATAACTGTGTCTGTCTCAGATTGTGCAAAACGACATAGGTTTTCCACTGTAAGCCACTTTGAATCTCAGGATCATTGTAATGTACTGTAATGTAATATAATTTACTGTAATTCATAAAATCCTGTCAGAAATCTGGAATGATTGCACACTGGCTTAAGTAGAACACTGACAGATATAAAATAAATATCCAGATATGATATGGCACAAATAGAGTGACATGGGGCGTGGTTCTTCAATCCCTTTACGATTCTATATCTTTTTATAAGAAATGGCATGATATAAAACAAAATGGGGCCCTATATAAGATACATAGACTTCTACATGTTTGCTCATTAAAGTCTTGTCCTATATAAGATACATAGACTTCTACATGTTTGCTCATTAAAGTCTTGTCCTATATAAGATACATAGACTTCTACATGTTTGCTCATTAAAGTCTTGTCCTATATAAGATACATAGACTTCTACATGTTTGCTCATTAAAGTCTTGTCCTATATAAGATACATAGACTTCTACATGTTTGCTCATTAAAGTCTTGTGCTCCTAGGGAAAATAAGAAAATCTAAAACGAAAGTCAATGTAATTTGAAAAGTGCTCCTGTACTTTCATGATTGATATTTAAGAATACTACCATAACATCTTGATAAGGAAGAACCATTTCTGTACCAAACTCCGTACATGACTTGCTCTTATAACTGATAACCACACAGTCCACACACACACCAGGTGTGCTTGATCTAGCTCTTGTGACAACCTTCCATAGGTCCTAAAGTGCGAGCTCCACCCACCAAGCGTGCCAACGAGCTAAATCAAACGAACCTCTAAATATTAAGAGCGTCACAGGACCTCTGACATCATCCTCTCTTCTGGTTGGTTACTAGTCAAGAAGGGGGCGTGCTTCCAGTCCGCCTCTCTCTCCCTCCAGTGGCTGATGCATTGTTTCTGTTTTATCTATTGCAAAGAGGGCCGTGTCTGTCTGATGCTCTCTAAGGGGTGAAGTAGTTAGTTAATGATGAGGCACTCTTCATGCATCCTACCATAGCAGCTTGGTGAAACGTGTCTCTCTGTAAGTCTGAGAAGGTAGGGGTGGTTAGGTAAGGTTGGATGGTGGACGAGGGCAGTGTGTGAGGGGGAGGGGTCTCGTGTCTCTGTAACGTGCCGGGGGGTTGGCAATCAGGCCGCGGTGAGGCAAGGGGGTTTCAGAGGTGGGTCTCGTCCCTGGTCTCAGTGCCAAAGTCCTGCCTCATCCGGCCGCCACCGCTGCTCTGCCCTTGGGCCGGATCCTCAGGCCCGTTAGGGCCCGCCAGCGGGTCGGACCGGATGATGTACCTGGAGAGAGACGAGGGCAAAACCAACTCTATTGGGTCACATCCAGATCTTTATAGAACACACTACTAGAGAACTGTACTGTCCAAAATAGACTGCTGTGCCCAATCGGCAGCCATATTGTATACCGTACTCAGGCTAGTGTACAGTCGAAACAGCTAGGTACGGTATAGTACCGATACTGAAAAGAGAAGAAGAGGCCGCTGATCCCACCTCTCCTGCCGGTACTTACACAATGTCATTGAGCTCCAGCATGGTGTCTGGAGGAGGGTTGATGAGAACGTAGGACAGAGTGTTCTGGTGGTCGTTCATCTCATCTGGAACAGAACAGGGACAGGTCTTCACAGCTGGTCTGGCTGTACAAGTCAACATCAGCCCACTAATGCTGTTTAGCAACTGAAAGTATAAGATTCCCTGACTCCCTGATCTTCAGTAAGGGTGTAGACGGGTACAACAGTTCATATGCATATAAAACAAGTGTATATACTGTATATCTTGTATGCTACGAGTCCTGTGTTCATTTTCTTAATGTCTATTCAAATATAATCAATGGTGTGTAACTGTGCACCCCTTGATATGGCATTCCCTGATGTCCTGTGCTTGTCTTGAAGTAGGATCAAGTTGCCCCTGGTCACTGATCTAAGGTCAGGGCTGTGTGTGTTTTACCTGTTTGCGTGTAAGAGTGAGAAGCTGTGTACCTGGGACAGAATGGGACTCAAGCTTGGGGGTTGGGGGGTAAAGTGCTTCTGCTTCTCCAAACCCACCTGTGTTTGCCCCTTATAATGCCAGTCGGGGTGGGCAGGAGAGAGAGAAGGTCTAACCGTTACTGACAGGGCATGGCTGGTACAGGGTAGGCCCATGCTGCCACAAGGCAAGCGCATCCCTCCATGCGCGGTATAAGAAAGACATGCAGACACTGTCCGACTGCATCCATTCACCTTCTGCGCATTCTAGACGTCTGCATGGTCACTCACGGCAACACGTCACCATGGTTGCCATGCCAACAACACTCAGCCCCCCATATAGTAATGTTGACAGACCAACAAACACAAATAGGACATGCTCTGGCATCCGGCGGGACAGGCTCAACTAATCGAAGTGAGGCTTAACCAAACGAGGTGAGGCTCAACCAATCGAGGTGAGGCTCAACCAATCAAAGAGTGAAGCAAAATACATTGGGAGTGTGGGATTGGAAGGGGTCAAAATATAGCATCAATCTAGAATCATCTTGTAATGTCATTCAGAGGGACTGAAATGTGATGAATATTACAAATGTTTTGGTATTTAGTCTAGTCAAAGGTTTCTCTGTTAACAACCATTGTTATATTTCTAAAAGATTCCCAGTGTAGCTTTGGAGTGTTAATAGCTATGAACTGTTGACCTTCTGAACAACACAGGCATAATGCTTTCTGCTCCACTCTGTCCTGTCCCATCCCACCACCCTATAATGTATCTAACCACACTCTCCTGCCCTGAAGTAACTTGGTACTCTGTCTGGCCAACTCTCCCCTTCTATCGCCAGTCAACAAGGCTTAGTTAACACAGGTTGCAGAACACATTTGGACTACCTTTGTGTACATCAGTTGTTCAACCTAAGTGTGAACTAGGCCTATGTCTCCCAATTCAGTCCACACAATGCAGAGGACAGAGAGAAAGAAAGACTGTGTGTCTGCCACCCACCACTGCCATCATCATCATCATCATCATCATCATCATCACCCAGAGTCATGCAATTTCATTATGATTCTCCATCTAACCTGTTCTGGTCCCCTCTCCTAACGGTTGCTGAAATGCCCTGCAACTCTAAAACACTGTTAACTCACAGGCTACTGTAGTCTTGTTCAATAACACAGCATTCTGGGGGCCCGTGCGCCTGTCATTGAGGTCTATATATATTTTTTATAAATAATTTTTAACAGTAACCCTTCAAAACGTCATTCATCATCAACCTTTTTAATTTCCATATGTGCTAGGAAGCTAAGTATTTGTTTCTTGGGCTTCAGGAATGTGACTGATCACTGTGCCTCAGGCCTTGAAAAATAAATGATTGAACTGATTGAAAGTAAGTGGTTTTCGGTGAACAAAAGCCGTGGTCAAGGCTACGACGGCGCCAGTGCCGTAAATGAAGCTTACTCAGGTGTTCAAAAGCTCATATCAGACCGAGAGTCTAACGCTTCTTAGGTAGATCTTCATGAGTTTTAGTTTAGAAAACAAGCCTTCCGCAGAAGCGACAGTTACAGGGATGGTTAAACACAGCTGATTGCCATAGCAACAGGGAAACTGGTCAGAAGGGAGTGGTGCTTCAAATACAGCAGTTCTGCAACATCTGTAATTGAGCCTATCATTCTCTCTAATTGCCGGCCTCAACGCATTACAGAAAGAGATTAACTGTATAGGAAGCTCTGGAGACAGGTCGTCTGGATACTGGACAGACAATACATTGGCAGACAACAGTTCTTGAGGGCTTGTGCAAAAAAAAGCTGCTTGCGATTTCATACCGGTGAACCAGCGTTTAAGTTGTGTGGTTGCAATATCAACAGCCCTTTATCTCTGGTATATCTTGGCATGCACAATTCAAGACCAAGTTTAAATTGTGTGCAGATTACATATCCATCTTTCCAATTATGTAAAAAATAAATAGAGAACTTTCCAGGGGGTGTACTTACTTTTTCACATGACTGTATAATGCACGTCACAGGAAAGACTGTCTAGGTTGGCAATACTCAGTATAGAAAAGAGTCTGGCCCGCAACCTGGACCTACAGGCCATGGTGAAAACAACCTGGGCCTACAGGCCATGGTGAAAACAACCTGGGCCTACAGGCCGTGGTGAAAACAACCTGGGCCTACAGGCCGTGGTGAAAACAACCTGGACCTACAGGCCGTGGTGAAAACAACCTGGACCTACAGGCCGTGGTGAAAACAACCTGGACCTACAGGCCGTGGTGAAAACAACCTGGACCTACAGGCCGTGGTGAAAACAACCTAAACTACCACTGGTTCAATCCTCAACCTGTCTCTCCTTTAGAGGGACGTTGATATGCCTATATTCCCCACTTTGTTTTTCTTACAAAATATAACTATTAGAGATATTAGGAGAAAACATTCCCCTAACAACATTCTTACCTGAGCAGAACAGCACTACACTCCAACATATAGGATGTAATTGAAATGCTTTCAGACCACTTGACACATTTAAGAGAGTGATGACTACATTCAATGTGTTGCACACTGTATGTGACTACTACTGTATGTGAGATTACCTTGTAAATATCCTAGATTTACTCGGTTCATGACATCGCTCGCGGTAAGATTAGCAACATCCTCTATAAGCCAGACGGGAAAGACAGAAAAGACAAAGAAAGGAGAGAAGAAAGGATCAGGCAGCAAAAATGCAAATTGCAGTTTTCAAAGAGGGAAGTAAAAACAAACTAATATGCAAAGAAAGAAAAAATAATGTTCCCATGTTAAAAATGTAGGCTATTAAGCATTTATTTTGGAATAATTGAATGATTATTTGATTATTTATTATGTAAATATCTATGTCTGGCTCAAGCATCCAATTTCAAAGTAAGTAGTAAACTCAAGCATCCAATTACATTTTTCAGATTTTGTTTTTCTGTCTGTATTACGTAATAAGCATTTTAATCATCATGTTTTGGCATGAGGAATTATATGGAGAATTATATAGAGAAATTATTTTTTCTTTTGCAAGAGGGCGAAGGAAGCTGAGGAGAGACGGAAATAATTGAGAGGGGAGGAGATGCAGGCAAAATGCAGTCCGAGATCAAATGCTACATATGCTTCAGTCGTCCTTCCATCCATAGGCTACAAGTAACATGAAGGGTTATGCACATTCATAGAGAGGTTAAGCACATTCATAACAGGTTATGCAGGTGCATTGTCATACTGTCATGTAAAGTACTTTGAAGATTGGGGAATGAACATGGGATACTCCTCAATGTTAATGTAAGGCGTTGTGGGATGTTTATATGGTTATAGATGTTATGAGGCATTATGACACTTCTGTACACCCCTTGAAAAGGTGTTCAATGAAGTGAGGTGAACGGATGGCAAGATTGCATGGTGAACACAACAGTCAGAAGCAATACAAAACATCTTTAAAAAACCAACACAACTCAATAATATTACTACGATAGTATTTCCATCCGCTGAGATTAGTAATTAGTAATTGACTATGACAGATGACATACTGTATACTGTACCGACCCTAACTAACTAAATATGACACAGCACCCTGTAATGCCCCTCAGTAACTAAATATGACACAGCACCGTGTAATGCCCCTCAGTAACTAAATATGACACAGCACCCTGTAATGCCCCTCAGTAACTAAATATGACACAGCACCCTGTAATGCCCCTAACTAACTAAATATGACACAGCACCCTATAATGCCCCTAACTAAATAAATATGACACAGCACCCTATAATGCCCCTAACTAAATAAATATGACACAGCACCCTGTAATGCCTCTCAGTAACTACATTTGATACAGCACCCTGTAATGCCCCTCAGTAACTAAATATGACACAGCACCCTGTAATGCCCCTCAGTAACTAAATTTGATACAGCACCGTGTAATGCCCCTCAGTAACTAAATATGACACAGCACCCTGTAATGCCCCTCAGTAACTAAATATGACACAGCACCCTGTAATGCCCCTCAGTAACTAAATATGACACAGCACCCTGTAATGCCCCTCAGTAACTAAATATGACACAGCACCCTGTAATGCCCCTCAGTAACTAAATATGACACAGCACCCTGTACTGCCTCTCAGTAACTAAATTTAACACAGCACCCTGTACTGCCTCTCAGTAACTAAATATGATACAGCACCCTGTAATGCATCTCAGTAACTAAATATGAAACAGCACCCTGTAATGCCCCTCAGTAACTAAATATGACACAGCACCCTGTAATGCCCCTCAGTAACTAAATATGACACAGCACCCTGTAATGCCTCTCAGTAACTAAATATGACACAGCACCCTGTAATGCCCCTCAGTACTACCAGAGTGTCCTGTTACATTCTGCTCACCGTATCCGACAGTGGGCAGTCCCAGGTGCTTC
The DNA here is from genome assembly GCA_023634145.1 of Thymallus thymallus. NCBI lineage: Eukaryota > Metazoa > Chordata > Actinopteri > Salmoniformes > Salmonidae > Thymallus > Thymallus thymallus. Next base: position 7,603,841 of record CM042402.1, on the reverse strand, counting down.
ATGCGGTTCTTAACCAGCTCAGACAGCTCCTGTCTCTCTGAGCGCCGGTACAGGTTGAGACGCTGCTGTGAGATCCGCTCGGCGCGGCTCGGAGGTTTGGTGTTCTTACGGCTGAGACGACGCGCCCACTGGAGGCTCTTCTTCCTCAGTAAAGGGTGTTCTGATTCGCTGGTGGTGGACATCCTGTGGGTTCTGGTCTTCTCCTTCCATGACTCGCGTCTGTTGTCCCTCTGATCGTCACCACCGGTGTCCTCTACATTGATGGAGACTTGAGACTAGGGGGAGGGGGAAGGGTTAATACCATATCAACTGTGATGAGACTGGGGGGAGGGGGAGGGGTTAATACCATATCAACTGTGCTGAGACTGGGGGGAGGGGTTAATACCATATCAACTGTGCTGAGACTGGGGGGAGGGGGAGGGGTTAATACCGTATCAACTGTGATGAGACTAGGGGGAAGGGTTAATACCATATCAACTGTGATGAGACTAGGGGGAGGGGGAAGGGTTAATACCATATCAACTGTGATGAGACTGGGGGGAGGGGGAGGGGTTAATACCATATCAACTGTGATGAGACTAGGGGGAGGGGGTGGGGTTAATACCATATCAACTGTGATGAGACTAGGGGGAGGGGGTGGGGTTAATACCATATCAACTGTGATGAGACTAGGGGGAGGGGGAGGGGTTAATACCATATCAACTGTGATGAGACTGGGGGGAGGGGGAGGGGTTAATACCATATCAACTGTGATGAGACTGGGGGGAGGGGGAGGGGTTAATACCATATCAACTGTGATGAGACTGGGGGGAGGGGGAGGGGGAGGGGTTAATACCATATCAACTGGGGGGAGTAAATGTAAGCATTTATAATGCATTATGAAACAGCCCTTGGGTGACAGCGTTACCAAAGTGTTTGATGCCGAATAAAACAGACTAGCTACATGTATGCTATTCTTTTTTGTTGCACTGCACATTTCAAGAATGCCATCTTACCTGTGGGTACCCAGCCTTTAACTAGGAACGAGAGGACAGACCAAACAAACACACACCATGGATGAAAAATAAATAAAAATGAGCACAGAGTAGCATTGACAATAGCAAATATCACTGATTTGACCAATAATGTTTGCGTGCGTGAATTGCAGCACCAAATTGCTCAATGACGCATACGAAGCATCATTACAATGAATAGCAGCACAATTATAGACCATAATCTACGGATGACTCAGAGGCGGGCTTGTTCAAATACTTTTTTACAATGCGTCCTTCCTTTGATCCCATCCTTGAGCTAATCACTGATCATTATGTCATGTACAAGCAAAAGCAAGGTTACTATCCATTCCACTTACCTCAAAAAGGAAGGAAAAAAGGCCTAAATAAGGGATACTTCAGGATTTTAGCAATGAGGCCCTTTATCTACTTCCCCAGAGTCAGATTAACTGGTGGATACAACCATTTTTATCTCTCTGTGTCAAGACAAAATCCTGAAGTAGGCAAAGGAGGAAGGAAGGAAGGCAAAATGGAAGGAAGGATGCATTGAAGAGGGTCTGTGTCCATTCTGTCTTACCTCAGAGGAGGAGAACATGTGAGACTCTGTACGGTAGATGCCTATAGGAATCTCAGCACTGGAGGAACACAGCTTCTGGAACAACCTGCCATACGTCCTGATCCACAGGTCCTCCTCTGTAACCTTCATCTGGGGAGGGGCAGGGAGGTAGACATATTCAGTACACAGACAACACACACACACACACACACATACGCACCTACACCACACATGCACCTACACACACAGACACACACACATGCACTCACGCACGCATGGTACAGTAAAAACTTACACACACACACACACACACACACACACACACACACACACACACACACACACACACACACACACACACACACACACACACACACACACACACACACACACACACACACACACACACACACACACACACACACACACACACACACAGTACACAGTACACACATCCTAACATACTGTAGATATCCATACTTACTGCACACAGGTAACCCGACCCTGGCGTGGTGTCCAGGCCTAGTAGAAGTCTTGCTATGGGAATCATATAGTCCTTCACAAATGACTGTAAAAACAAGAGAAAGTATTAACAAACAGGAGGAACCAGAGACTGAAAATACAGTAGTATCTCTCGCTCTCTCTCTCAATAGAGTATTGCCTCGAGACATTGATCAGTTTTGATTTCCTCCACCTAATAGTTCAGATTTAGGGAGAGACCTAGCTGATCATAGATCTGTGACTAAGGGAGAGACCTAGCTGATCATAGATCTGTGACTAAGGGAGAGACCTAGCTGATCATAGATCTGTGACTAAGGGAGAGACTATAACCCCTGATACCCACCTGGTAGAGAAGCGTATCCAGCATGCTGATACTGAACACTCTGCCTGCAGCGAATGGCAGACGGAACATGAAGGCCAGGTTGGAACCCTTATCACGCTCTATCTGTAGGGGGAGAGGGAGGAGAGAGCAGAGAGAGGGAGAGAGAGAGAGAGAGAGAGAGAGTGCAGGTAGAGATAGGGGAGAGGGAGGAGAGAGGGGGAGGGAGGTGGAAGAGAGGAGAGGGAGAATGAGAGAGAGGAGAGGGAGCACATGAAATGTCACCATCTGGCTTGTTAACCCAGCCCAGGGCTCTATATCTTCATGTCTGAGTCTGTGTAACAGTGCACCTCCCACATGACATCCACCCAGACAGAGAGTCAGTATGAGGCCTGAAGCCTGAGATCTAAATACGGAGGAAATACATGCCCCCTTGCTGAACTCACCTTCTCTAGTTTGGAGAGAGCCAGAGAGTAGCAGTCCTTAGCTCTGAACTGCATAAATCTCATGTTGGAGGGGTGTGTCAGCTCAGTGATGATACTAAGACTGGGGAACAGCCTGGAGGGAGTGATGGGTAGAGAGGGCTCATGGGTAAGTGCCAAGCTAGCAGCGATGCATGGTTTCAGTTTTGGGATGTTGAAGAAGGAAACTTTTCTACCCTGATAGATGCTCTGATAGACGCTCTGATAGATGCTGTTTAATATAGTTTTACCCAAGGGTTTATCTATTTTACTTTCAGGAAAAACAACTACATCTAACACTTCCATCTAACACTCTCATCTGACTTTCATCTAACACTTTCATCTAACACTCTCATCTGACTTTCATCTAACACTTTCATCTAACACTTTCATCTAACACTTTCATCTGACTTTCATCTAACACTTTCATCTGACTTTCATCTGACTTTCATCGGACTTTCATCTAACACTTTCATCTGACTTTCATCTGACTTTCATCTAACACTTTCATCTGACTTTCATCTGACTTTCATCTAACACTTTCATCTGACTTTCATCTGACTTTCATCTAACACTTTCATCGGACTTTCATCTAACACTTTCATCTGACTTTTATCTAACACTTTCATCTAACACTTTCATCTGACTTTCATCGACACTTTCATCTGACTTTCATCTGACTTTCATCTAACACTTTCATCTGACTTTCATCTAACACTTTCATTTGACTTTCATCTAACACTTTCATCTGACATTCATCTGATTTTCATCTGACTTTCATCTAACACTTTTATCTGACTCATCTAACACTTTCATCTGACTTTCATCGACACTTTCATCTGACTTTCAACGGACTTTCATCTAACACTTTCATCTGACTTTCATCTAACACTTTCATCTGACTTCCATCTAACACTTTCATCGGACACTTTCATCTAACACTTTCATCTAACACTTTCATCGGACTTTCATCTAACACTTTCATCTAACACTTTCATCTAACACTTTCATCTAACACTTTCTTCTGACTTCCATCTAACACTTTCATCTAACACTTTCATCTAACACTTTCATCTGACTTTGAATTTAATTGTTTTATGTCGGTTCCATACTTGAAAAACAAATTTTAAAGACTGAGTATTTAGAATGATTTACTATACTGCAAGTAGTCCACACTATGCCGCAATAGGTTACTTGAAATCGAGACCTACAAGCAATCTGTGTGCAGTGCATTTATATCCTTAAACATAGGAGCAGGCATCTCACAGCATACCTGAACATGGTCTGTACGTTGACTATGGTCTTGGCATCTGCCATATAGTCCTCCTCAGCACTCATGGTGCTCTCCTTGTCCACCACCACCAGGTTATCAGCATAGATGATGCCACACTGCAGAAGATTGTCCAGGCTGCCACAAAGAGAACCCATCTCAACACAACACATCTTGGCAAGCTGACGCATAGAGAACCCAACACAATATATAATATTATATGACATTCATGACTTTGACATTTACCTGGCCTATAATATGTAATTAATGACACTTGTTAATTGCAAAATCCCCTGGATAGTAATGATATGATACGTCATGTGACATGATATATAGCTTATTGTTTCCTTAATGTGTAAATTAAGGAGTACTGCATAATGTCGTTGGGATGTCATTGGAATCGACAGGGTCATTGTAATTCTGGCAAGTGGGATGTTCCAGTATTGAAAGAGTAATGGACACCTACTTATCTATAGTTCCAGCCATGAAGTAGACCATTGGGAAACAGCAGATGGCTTCTAGGAAGTGGTTGTCAGGCCTGCAGGAAACACACCACTACATCAATAGGGACAGGACATAGACAACTGCAGCCACACAGTACAGTGCATACATACTAATGAGAATTAGACTATTACAAGCCTCAGCAAACTTTGCAGCAAAACAATTTTCCTTTAGCTATGCATTAAATTACAGAATGTCCTAAAATACTATACGTATTCAGCAAATATGTATTCTGTTCATTGTTTTTTGATTCTGCGACAAAATACTGCTTCCTGATAACACCTCCAGATATGCAATATAGCCCGTTGCCATGGTAACTCCTCAGGCAGTAGGTAGCTGTAAAGTGGGACTGGGATAGATATGGCGACATTGTGAAGTGTTAGTCTATGCCCCAGACTTTATGGGATCACAGAGCTCCATGGCTTTCTGTTTAGCTACACAAACTTCCCTGGAGAGTACTCTGAAGTTACTGTAATGAAATCCACACTGAATTATTATAGGAGAAAACATTACACACACACACACGCACACACACACACACACACACACACACACACACACACACACACACACACACACACACACACACACACACACACACACACACACACACACACACACACACACACACACACCCCTGAAGCTTCCCGGAGCTCCATTTATCCAACAGATATGAATAATGCAGAAATCATTTCTCATCCTGCAGCAGTTCAGTTAACTTCAGGCTGCAGCTGTATAATCACCTTTCTCTCTCTACAATTACTTCATGCCACTTGATTTCATTTATCTTCAAGCAGCCAACAATAAATCTTGGCAAAACTTTATATTACAAATAACCATCTGAGTCTAATGAATTAAAGTTGTAAACCAAGTCCTTTACCAAGTCCTATACCAAGTCCTATACCAAGTCCTTTACCAAGTCCTTTACCAAGTCCTATACCAAGTCCTATACCAAGTCCTATACCAAGTCCTATACCAAGTCCTATACCACGTCCTTTACCAAGTCCTATACCAAGTCCTATACCACGTCCTTTACCAAGTCCTTTACCAAGTCCTATACCAAGTCCTATACCAAGTCCTATACCACGTCCTTTACCAAGTCCTATACCAAGTCCTTTACCAAGTCCTTTACCAAGTCCTTTACCAAGTCCTATACCAAGTCCTATACCAAGTCCTATACCAAGTCCTATACCAAGTCCTTTACCAAGTCCTATACCAAGTCGTATACCAAGTCCTATACCAAGTCCTATACCACGTCCTTTACCAAGTCCTATACCAAGTCCTTTACCAAGTCCTTTACCAAGTCCTATACCACGTCCTTTACCAAGTCCTTTACCAAGTCCTTTACCAAGTCCTATACCAAGTCCTATACCACGTCCTTTACCAAGTCCTATACCAAGTCCTATACCAAGTCCTATACCAAGTCCTATACCAAGTCCTATACCAAGTCCTATACCAAGTCCTATACCTTTTCAAGTCTTAAATAACAAGTGTAATGCATTATGAAAACATGTATAGGTGTTATTATGCATTTAGGCTGTTTAAATGCATTACACACAGGTCGATAAATGATATGTTACATAAAATCATTAAACCATTACTACTTACGGGTAGTCTAATAGCAGTACGATAGGGTTGAGCTCTTTCCTGGGGCGGTAGTAGGCCCGCAGAGGGACGATGAAGTTATAGAGGCCGTTCCCTGCCATCTCTGCAGATACTATGATCAGCTTGTTCTTAAAACCATAGGCCTTGGCATCCTCAAAACTGTTGTGCCTGCAACCCTGGATGTGATGGAAAGTTAGGTGAAAGATAATTATGCTTCAGGGTTGTTATGATGATTTAAATATTTGTCAGTGTTATTAAGTGAAGCCTAAGGCAAGTTTTGTGTCCATAAACATATGACATTCCATTAACTATTGTGTCAACACTAGACAGTTTGTCCATAAACATATGACATTCCATTAACTATTGTGGCAACGCTAGACAGTTTGTCCATAAACATATGACATTCCATGAACTATTGTGACAACACTAGACAGCTTGTCCAAAAACATATGACATTCAATGAACTATTGTGATAACACTAGACAGTTTGTCCATAAACATATGACATTCCATGAACTATTGTGACAACACTAGACAGTTTGTCCATAAACATATGACATTCCATTAACTATTGTGGCAACACTAGACAGTTTGTCCATAAACATATGACATTCCATGAACTATTGTGACAACACTAGACAGCTTGTCCATAAACATATGACATTCCATGAACTATTGTGACAACACTAGACAGTTTGTCCATAAACATATGACATTCCATGAACTATTGTGACAACACTAGACAGTTTGTCCATAAACACATGACATTCCATGAACTATTGTGACAACACTAGACAGTTTGTCCATAAACATATGACATTCCATGAACTATTGTGACAACACTAGACAGTTTGTCCATAAACATATGACATTCCATGAACTATTGTGACAACACTAGACAGTTTGTTCATAAACATATGAAATTCCATGAACTATTGTGACAACACTAGACAGTTTGTCCATAAACATATGACATTCCATGAACTATTGTGGCAACACTAGACAGTTTGTCCATAAACATATGACATTCCATGAACTATTGTGACAACACTAGATAGTTTGTTTGCTGTATTCTATTATTTAAAGCTACGTACACTTTCTATTCATAGTCAAGTTTACAAAGAGGAGCCCATGTACAATACAATTGTTTAGACATAGTGCAACCAATACAGCTCAACACTACAGGATAGAATATAATTGTTTGCTGTCTTTGGACTGTGAGGCTTATTAACTACTACATAAGAGAACAAAATCAAGTTAGACAGTAGACTTCATCACATCCTTGTCTCTACTCACCTTGTCCAGGCGAAGGCAGCAGAACGAGGCTTTCTGTGGTAGGAGATGGCACAGGGTTGGAGAGCTGCCAATGTAGGGCGAGTTGGGAGGATATCCTTTCACAAAACTGAGGTGAAAAATGGACAACAAATACACACACTTTCAGTCAGAGAGACTTTAGGAGAGGCAATGAACCAAAACCTTTAGCGACAAGGCAATCTATTGAATAATGTATCAATACCAATCATTGACACGGCTATATGTCATTGTAAAGTATTGTACACATAATAATAATAATAATAATAATAATAATAATACATTATATTTGGCAGACGCCTTTCTAGACACTCACGGACATCCTACACAGACATAGAGGAAATCAGTTGTAGTACAGTGGGGGTAACATCAAAATAATAAACTAATGAAGTTAAAAGCTTTCTGGAAAAGGTGGGTCTTCAGTAATTTAAAAAAATAAATAACTGTGTCTGCATGTTGAATGTGTGGGGGAAGCAAGTTCCAGAGCCTAGGTGCTGAGCATGAATAGTTGATAGGTGGAAAGGGGGGATGACGAAGGCCAGCAGAGGCAGAGCGGAGGGAGTGGGAGGGGACATAGTCAGACAAAAGGTCGGAAAGGTAAGTAGGTGCACGATTATGGAGGGCTTTGTAGGTGAGGAGGAGGGTCTGGAAATCAATTCGGTAAGATACAGGAAGCCAATGAAGACTAATGAGGATGGGTTTAATGTGTTCAGATGATTTTGTACCAGTGAGGATTCTGGCCGCAGAGTTCTGAACCAGTTGTAGTCTGTTGGTGAGTTTTTTGGGGAATACCGGTGAGTAGAGTGTTGCAGTAGTCAAGCCGGGAAGTGACGAGAGCATTCATGAGTGTTTCAGTACTGGCATGTGACAGAGAGAGTCTGAGCCTGGAGATGTTGCGGAGGTGGAAAAATGAGGTCTGGGTAACTGTTTTTATGTGTGGTTCAAATGAAAGGGAACTATCCAGAGTGACACAGAGGCTTTTGACTTGAGTTGACAGAGGGGACTGGGAAACCGTCTATAGTGATGTTGATGTTGTGGTGTTTGGAGAGGATGGATTTGGAGGCAATAAGCATGACCTCTGTCTGATTACTATTTAGTTTTAAGAAGTTTGTGCTCATCCAATTGTGAATGTCTTGGAGGCAGTTGGTGAGGCAGGTAGGAGTATGGACAGATGCAGGTTTGGTGGAGAGCTGGGTGTCATCAGCATAACAGTGAAATTGAATGTTAGGGTGTCGCATAATCTTACCCAGGGGTAGGAGGTACATGATGAAGAGGAGAGGGCCAAGCACTGACCCCTGGGGGACACCTGATCTGTGATGTTTAAGTTGGACAAACTGTTGACGGTCAGTGAGGTAGGAAGAAAACCAGGAGAGTGCCATTCCTGTGATACCGGCCAGATGTTCTATGAGGAGTTGATGTGAGATGGTATCAAAAGCTGCGCTCAAGTCAAGTAAGATAAAGGTGGATAAGAGACCTGAGTCAGCGGCACGGAGCAGATCATTGATGATTTTGACCAATGCTGTTTCAGTGCTGTGTTTAGTGCGGAAACCAGACTGAAATTGTTCATATAGATTATTGCAGTCAAGATGTTGTTACATACAGTATCGAGACTGAGTGTATCCTTTTCTCAAAAGCTTGTTTATCATGACCACACAGGGGCACTGTGGGACTTCAAGATATTACAGTATGGCCCATGACATTACACAACTCTCTCCCTCTCCCTCCCTCCCTCCCTCCCTCCCTCCCTCCCTCCCTCCCTCCCTCCCTCCCTCCCTCCTCCCTCCCTCCCTCCCTCCCTCCTCCCTCCCTCCCTCCCTCCCTCCCTCCCCTCCCTCCCTCCACCTCCCTCCCTCCCTCCTCTCTCTCTCCTCTCTCTCTCTCTCTCTCTCTCTCTCCTCTCTCTCTCTCTCTCTCTCTCTCTCTCCTCTCTCTCTCTCTCTCTCTCTCTCTCTCTCTCTCTCTCTCTCTCTCTCTCTCTCTCTCTCTCTCTCTCTCTCTCTCTCTCTCTCTCTCTCTCTCTCTCTCTCTCTCTCTCAGGCAGTAGACTGGCATACCACAGTGTGTTACTTATGTAACTGTGGTCTAAGGGCTTCAATGTTATGCATTGAAAGACATAAAGAAAGGGAGAAAGAAACAGAGCGAAAGAGAGCGAGAGAGAGAATATAAGAAAAGAAAGAAATGATCCACTCTAACCCCTCCCACAAATCTTCTCTTTAATTTGGTCCTGTATAGCTCAGATGGTAGAGCATGGCACTTGCAACGCCAGGGTTGTGGGTTCGATTCCCACGGGGGACCAGAACAAAATAAAGTATGAACATGTATGCACTAACTAACTGTAAGTTGCTCTGGATAAGAGTGTCTGCTAAATGACGTAAAAGTAAAAATGTGATGGAATGGATAGAGTAGCTATGTGATTCAACCTTGAGCTGAATAGATGTTGTAAAAGCTGACTAGACATTCTCACATTGACTGTCAGTTAATGAAAACAATGATTCTAGCTACAGCCCAGTCACAAGCCATAACCAGTGAGTCCTGATCCACCATTTAGAAAACACTGCCCAAGCATTTCCAACTTCCCTTTCCCCTCCTCTACATCGCTGATTGGACACTCACTCTGACACCGACGAGCCCTCCTCGTCTGATTGGTTGGTTTCGTCCTCTGATTGGTCGCTGAGCAGGTCGCAGGGCAGGATGGAGGAGGAGTCAGCTATCTCCAGGACGGGAGCGATGCTGGGCCGTCTGCTTCCAGACCCGTTCTCTGTGGGAAGGGTCAGCTTGCTGCTGTCCTCTGGGGGGGTCTGCTGGGTTCTGGATGTCGATGGCTACTGTCCCTGAAAGAGGTGGTTAAATGGTTGTTGAGGAAGTTGGGCGGTAAGACAATGGGTTGGGAGTGTGATGTGAATGGGCACCAGTGATAGATAGATAGATAGATAGATTAGTTGTTGTAATTGTTTACAGAAACCTTAAGTTGATATACCATGAATACTATGGGGTTTAAAGGGACATTGCGCTAAAATAAATGAAATCCTGCAACGCATCCAAACCACAGATGTTGTGCTTACGTCAAAAGTGTATGTACTGTAAAACATATGACAAGTCATACATCACATTCAACGTTTTGACAGGAAAATCAAACGCAAGTACAAGTACACTAAATGCATTTTAGATAAACAGAACTAAAACAATGCAAAACTATGTGCAAAAACCCTGATTAACCCTGATTAACATCAAACACATGGTTTGATGCCATTCCATTGGCTCCGTTCCAGCCATTACTATGAGCCGTTCTCTCCCTCAGCAGCCTCCAGTCAGCAGATGAATCTCTTTCTGGAGACCTGATTGCTGCGAAAATTATTTCTAAAATGACGAACAAATTAAATGTTTTATATTGTAACACTAGATATTTTAACATCAAAGTTAAGAACTGCTCGTCTCAACCTTGATTCAGTGTCATTGTGAATATGCCTGCTCTGCTTGGTATGGTGGGCTATCAAAAAAGCTGAAAAAGAGAATGCAGGTCATGCAAAATAATGTTATCAGGTATATGCTGAATGTCCCCCCTAGGACCCACACAGGGTTACAGGAGTTCCGGGAGGTGGGCTTGTTGCCTTTGGAGTCCAGAGTGGACCAACTTAAACTTAATCATATGTTTGACATCTTAAATGATTGTGCCCCAGGTTATATGAAAACCCACATTGATATGGTCTATAACCAACACAGTTACAATACCAGAGCTAGTGTTATGTCTTGTAAAATCCCAAGAGTAAACGGTACTGCGAAGAGCACGTTTTTCAATACAGGCATTTGTCTATGGAATAGCCTCCCCTTGGAGATCAAGCAAAGACAAATTAGAAATAGCTTTAAAAAGCAGGCAAAGGTTTTAACTTGGACAAGGTTGTCTAAGTAAGAGAAACCACTCCACTGCCCCTTGTGCCCCCTACTGCTGGTCAGGTGTATTTACTTAAATGATAGGTATGATGTGTAGTGAATAGATTGTTTTAATATTAAATTAATATGGTTGGTTTTTAAGGTTAAATAAATTCAATTCGATTCAAACACATTTACGGAAAACAACAAAACTGTGGTTAAAGAAATCCTTCACCAACTACACATCGTAGTAGAACAGCAACAACAATAGACAGCAACAACAAAAGAAGTCAGCCCAGAAAAGGAAAAAAGCCAATAGTCAGACAAGAACACATGCATGACTGCACAAGCACACAAAACAACCATCACCACCGCCATGTCAATACCAACATTGCACTGTGAACGTTAGCATTGCACGTGAACGTTAGCATTGCACTGTGAACGTTAGCATTGCACTGTGAACGTTAGCATTGCACCGTGAACGTTAGCATTGCACTGTGAACGTTAGCAGTAGTTCCAGTAGTTCACTACACCACTACATGGCAAAAAAGTTATTAACTACTGAAAACACTACCAAGATTAGAATGTAGTTTAACTACCACCAACCTAGAGCAACATGTAGTGTAATTCAAATACTAGTTGTTACATGACATGTAGTTCACTACTCCCCAACACTGAGGCTCACCCATTTCTCCTCCCCTTTACTAGGCTACACCTCTTCAATCCTCACCCATGCTGGCGATGATGCTGTGTACAGGCAGCCTGGAGGGGGCGTCGTACAGCCCGGCCACCGGCAGGCCCTTGTTGTCCTTCTCCTCCTGTTTGAAGATGAAGGCGCTGTTCTCTTCCTTGGTGATGTTGATGTAGTAGCAGGTGTCTGGGGCGGCCATGATGTGGCGAGGACCAGGGTTCAGCAGGATGCTCTTGTTGTCCTCCTTCTTCACCCCGATCAGACAGACACCGTACCTGAGGGGAGATGGAGAACAGCCATCTGGTATGCTGTGCTTAGTGTAATCCAGTGGTACACAACTCTGGTTCTAAAGGGCTTCCGGCTACAGGCTATGCTGGTTTGCCTTGGTTTGACATCTCGATGCCATTAACCAAGAGACTAATACCCAGTGAGCCCATCTAATCGAAACCCAAGAATATGCCACAAATTTAGAGATATATCAATCAAGTGCCAGGGGAAATGAACACTAAGACTGTTGTCCTTAAGGTTTGCAGAGTGTCAGAGAACAGCAAGATTAACTTATACAAGCCATGGCAGGAAGTCTACTCACTTCTTGTGTGCATGGAAGGATGCATAGGTGAAACTCTTCCCATCATACTCCCCAAAGAACTTGCTGTCACAGAGGCGGATGTGGTAGACCTCATTCCCCGAGCACCGTCCGTACGTCCTCTGCCACTGTTCTGGAGACAGCTGGCCCTCCCTGTAGTCAAGAACAGAAGAAGTAGAGGAAACTCATTGTGCATTATGACCCAATGGGGACTGATGAAGTAAGGTGATAAAGATGACTGATGAAGTAAGGTGATAAAGATGACTGATGAAGTAAGGTGATAAAGATGACTGATGAAGTAAGGTGATAAAGATGACTGATGAAGTAAGGTGATAAAGATGACTGATAAAGTAAGGTGATAAAGATGACTGATGAAGTAAGGTGATAAAGATGACTGATGAAGTAAGGTGATAAAGATGACTGATGAAGTAAGTTGATAAAGATGATTGATGAAGTAAGGTGATAAAGATGACTGATGAAGTAAGGTGATAAAGATGACTGATGAAGTAAGTTGATAAAGATGACTGATGAAGTAAGGAGATAAAGATGACTGATGAAGTAATTGACTCTCTCTTTAACAGCAGCAGTTAAGAGGAGAGACTCAGCACTCTTATCCGTGATAACACCTTGACCTGAGATGTTAAAGAAACATGAAGGACAGTTAGAGCAATGTGAGGGCCTGTGACAGTGATGAACTACTAGCTATCGTGAAGAGACTTTTCACAATACTGTCTCCACCTGAACCGTAATGTGCTGGTTGAGATATTTTATTTTCTCTTTCCAGCATAGTTCCAGTAACTTGGGCTCCCGAGTAGCGCAGTTCCAATTCTCCCAACCTCATAACTACCTTTACCTAGCCCAGGTTCCCAATCTCCCAACCTTATAACTAGCTACCAAGCTCTCTCTCTCTCTCTCTCTCTCTCTCTCTCTCTCTCTCTCTCTCTCTCTCTCTCTCTCTCTCTCTCTCTCTCTCTCTCTCTCTTCTCTCTCTCTCTCTCTCTCTCTCTCTCTCTCTCTTCTTTCTCTCAACCTTTTAACCTTTTAATCAATCTGATGACTTCAGATTGTAGATCTAATTTTTTCCATAAAGAGGATAAGAATGGATTCTATGCTGCATCAAGCTGTTGATATTATAACTCTGAGTACAGCCCTATCCAGAAATCTGGCAGTGGCTTCTGATTAAATAAGATTTTCACAGAACCGCTTGTTGCAATTTCGACGAGGCTCTCTTTTTCAGATATCGTTTAGTGGACTGGAGGCAGCGCATGAAAGAGATAACGAATCCAGTTGTTTGTGTCGTCCATTTCGGGAAAATACAAGGGCCTTGCTTCCAAAATGTCTTTCAAGCTGTCAGGCATTCCCTTGGTAGTAAGAGCCTCTCGGTGGATGCTGCAGTGTACCCAAGTGGCCCCCCATAAACGTAACAGACATATACCAGGAGCTGTGCCAGGCCTGCCACGTTTGTTGACTCATCCAGCTGTAACGCATAGAATTCACTGGCTTGTATGCGAAGCAGTAATTGTTTCAAAACATCTCTTGCCATGTCACTGATGCGTCATGAAACAGTGTTGTTTGATGAAGGCATTGTCTGTATAGTTTTTTTGTCCTTTTCCCCCAGCATTGTCCCAGCCATATCCACGGCAGCAGGAAGAATTAAGTCCTCCACAATATTATGGGGCTTGCCTGTCCTAGTCACTCGGTAGCTCACCATATAAGACGCTTCTAGCCCCTTCTTATTTATCGTATCTGTTGCTTTTATACATGCCTTACTACTCGAAAGTCGTCTTAATTCTCGCTCAAAAAACTCCCGTGGCTTATTTATCAAATTGGCATGTTTCGTTTCTAAATGTCTGCGCAAGAGTGAAGGTTTCATTAGTTGTGAGATAGTACTTTTGTACATACTGTATAACACACTGTGGCTGAGGAAAGGCACTACTCCCAATATAAGTGAACCCTAAATCAATGTAGTTTTCATCATATTTGCGCCTCTTCGATGGTCTAACGTCCCTCTCTGTTGTTCGGTGCTTTCCCGGGTAAGGGGGCAGTAGCTCTTCGGCTGCATCAGATTCACAACTGTAAGTGTCCATGCTAGCTGGGCTAGGAACAAACGTAGAATTACTGATGCTAGCATTGGGTGTGCTCGTGGAAGCAGAATAACTTGTGTCGTCGACAGGTGCAGGTGTAGTATTGCTGGTAGTAACAGTACTACCAGTAGAGCTGGTATGTGTCTCTATGGATGCGGGCCTTACTTTATTTTTTATTTTTTTTAATACCATTTATCAATTTTCTAGCAAACGGAATGAGCAGAAGCTACGTTTGGCTACATACGGACCATTAGTGGAATTCCTGCAAGAGAGTAACGGTTAATGTAATTGGATGTTAATAATTTGACTGAACACTAGATGGTTTAATTTTATTTTTAGGCAGAGAAACGAGGCTATTCAGGCGAGAAAAAAAACATCACCCAAAGGTATAGGCCCGTTGGAAAATCTAAACGGACTGTTTGAAAATGTGAATCACCTCAATCACAAGAGGTTGGTGACCTTAATTAGGGAGGACGGGCTCGTCGTACTGACTAGAGCGGAATGGTATCAAATACATCAAATACATGGTTTCCATGGTTTCCAGGTGTTTGATGCCATTCCATTCGCTCCGTTCTGGACATTATTATGAGCCGTCCTCCCCTCAGCAGCCTCCACTGACCTCAATTTATAGGTTATTGTTTCACAAAACAAAACCTGCAAGGATCTCTGTATAATAATGCATTTTATTTGTAGAACACTTTCTCACAAACCCAAAGATTGAGGTTTATGGTTTCAATAGTGATAGTGAATAGTTTTCAGTAGGAGGAGAGAATCATTAAAGGGTGTTTTAATAGGTGTACTCACTGTCCTCTGGAGGTGTGCACCAGGAGTGTGACCAGGGTGGATGTGGCTGGACACACACAGTTCAGGGCCAGCATGGCATACTTGAATTCCTCCTCACAGACTACGTGATCTAACAAATAAAACAGAATACTGCAAGTCAGAGCAAATAGTCAGAGCAAATAGCTGATGTAACAACTTTGTAAGAACTGATGTAACAACAAGTCAGAGCAAATAGCTTATGTAACAACTTTATAACAACTGAAAAGGAGAGAGGGAGCAGGGGATGGAGAGAGGGAGCTGGGGATGGAGAGAGGGAGCTGGGGATGGAGAGAGGGAGCTGGGAATGGAGAGAGAGAGCTGGGGATGGAGAGAGGAAGCTGGGGATGGGGATGGAGTGATGGAGATGGGCATGGAGAGAGGGAGCTGGGGATGGAGAAATGGAGCTGGGGATGGAGAGAGGGAGCTGGGGATGGAGAGAGGGAGCTGGGGATGGAGAGATGGAGCTGGGGATGGAGAGATGGAGCTGGGGATGGAGAGATGGAACTGGGGATGGAGAGAGGGAGCTGGGGATGGGGATGGAGAGATGGAGCTGGGGATGGAGAGATGGAACTGGGGATGGAGAGAGGGAGCTGGGGATGGGGATGGAGAGATGGAGCTGGGGATGGAGAGATGGAGCTGGGGATGGAGAGATGGAACTGGGGATGGAGAGAGGGAGCTGGGGATGGGGATGGAGAGATGGAGCTGGGGATGGAGAGATGGAACTGGGGATGGAGAGAGGGAGCTGGGGATGGGGATGGAGAGATGGAGCTGGGGATGGAGAGATGGAGCTGGGGATGGAGAGAGGGAGCTGGGGATGGGGATGGAGAGATGGAGCTGGGGATGGAGAGATGGAGCTGGGGATGGAGAGATGGAGCTGGGGATGGAGGGGGGACTGAGGGGAGGGAGCAAAATAGAGAAGGGAGACAACACTAAGAGAGGAAGACAGAGAAAGAGACAGAGAGAAAGACCGCAAGGAAAGCTCACCAGCAAACTTCACATGGAATTTGTTCTCTGGTTTGAGGATCTGGACATACAGGGGGCAGTTTGGGGCAAAGTCCTTCACAGCCCAGGCCCTGAGGATGGTCTGGTGGTCCTGCAGGACAAAACAACACATATTTCCATCTGCTACTTCTAACACTTCCACCCTCAACACTGTCATCCTCACTCATCCGGAAATGTAAGTCCTGAGAACTGGCCAGTTGGACTGTTATATGCACCTTTTTTTTTTAATCAGCCGAGTGGAAAAGTAAAGAAGTTCTTAAACCGCAGGTCCAATCTCACTGAGTTACTTAGAGCGGAAATATTTAGTTCATTGCAATCATAACTCAGTTCATGTATTGAGTTATGATTGCAATGCGCTAAATATGAAGTCACAAGCCTGATAATGAACTTACAGCCGCAGTGCGGTCCACCTCGTTCCTACTGCTCAGGATAAAACAGGCTTCTGCATCATCCATCCTGTAGGAAACACACTGGGTTAACAGAAATACGCACACACACACACACACACACACACACACACACACACACACACACACACACACACACACACACACACACACACACACACACACACACACACACACACACACACACAACACACACAACACACACAACACACACACAAGGCCAAGGAAGCTTCAGACAGCAGTGCTGCAGTGGACAGGGTACATTTCACGCCGTCCCAGTTTCCCCTCATGGGGACAAGCAGTATTACCACAAATCACCACCCCTTAACATCCACCTTACGGCTACAGTAGAATCAGAGCAGCTGCATATATCAATGGCTACCTGTATTGTGTTACTGACAGGTCAGCCCCTGCCACTGCCAACACGGTTCCATGTGATTGATCTCAGCTGTGATTTGTGTTGATGCCTATGAATTTGGCTGTTGATAAGAATGAGCCGTATTGAGAAATCCCATTACACTTATATACTAGGAGAGGAGAGAACAGGACAGCCAAACAAATGAACACCTTTGGCTGCCCTTTCCTGACTTTACTGCTCTCTGATCTGTCAGCACCACAAGGTGCACAGACTCACTCATAGACGATTTATTCATATCTGAGATCAGAAAGCCTATCGACCAGTAACTGAACTGTGAGGCTCATTAGAAGTTTGTTCTGATCTGCGGTTACTACCTCAGGCCTCTGTGACCTCAAATAATGGTGTTATGAACTTCTCTGATACCCCTCGCTTCCCTTTACACTCTTAGAAACAAATAAAATGCTTTTTATAACTTAAAAGGGTTCTTCGGCTGTCCCCATAGGAAAACCCCTTTGAAGAACCCTTTTTGGCTCCAGGTAGAACCCATTTGGTACCAGGTAGAACCCTTTACACAGAGGGTTCTACATGGAACCCAAAATAGTTATACCTGGAACCAAAAAGGGTTCTAACTGGAACCAAAAATGGTTCCCCTATGGGGACAGCCAAAGAACCCTTTTAGAACCCTTTTTTTCTAAGAATGTATCATTGCAAATAGAAATGTTATAGAATGGAGCTGACAAAGACGTGATATTTCTACCTCACAACATTATTCCCTGCTGAACACTGCCCTTCTCTCCCATTGAGACGCTTTAGGCCCAGTGTGCAGTGGGTCACTCACTTGGCCCTCATGAGGTCTGTGTCTTTGAGCGCTGAGCCCTGGAGATAGATGACCCTCTGGGACCACAGGGGGATCTGGAGGATACGACGCACCTGAATGTCCATCTCCGTAGGGCACAGGATCACCACATAGTAGTCCTGCACGAGAGCAGGGTAGATACCTGTTAGATACCTAACATCAGGAGAGCAGGGTAGATACCTGTTAGATACCTAACATCAGGAGAGCAGGGTAGATACCTGTTAGATACCTAACATCAGGAGAGCAGGGTAGATACCTGTTAGATACCTAACATCAGGAGAGCAGGGTAGATACCTGTTAGATACCTAACATCAGGAGAGCAGGGTAGATACCTGTTAGATACCTAACATCAGGAGAGCAGGGTAGATACCTGTTAGATACCTAACATCAGGAGAGCAGGGTAGATACCTGTTAGATACCTAACATCAGGAGAGCAGGGTAGATACCTGTTAGATACCTAACATCAGGAGAGCAGGGTAGATACCGATTAGATACCTAACATCAGGAGAGCAGGGTAGATACCTGTTAGATACCTAACATCAGGAGAGCAGGGTAGATACCGATTAGATACCTAACATCAGGAGAGCAGGGTAGATACCTATTAGATACCTAATATCAGGAGAGCAGGGTAGATACCTATAAGATACCTAACATCTACACTGAAGGTTTGCATATATTATGATATTTTGCAAGCTAATTGCACATTTTGTTAGGAACGAGAGTTGGCTGTCAGAATAACTAGTGCGACAAATAAAACAGAATATTGAGCTCTGTCCTTTATTATTGAGCGCTGTCTTTGGAGTACACATCAAATAACATATTCCTGTAGACACCTACCAAATATCATAGCCCTCCTCTATTCCTGTAGACACCTACCAAATATCATAGCCTTCCTCTATTCATGAAGAGACATACCAAATAACATTGCCTTCCTCTATTCCTGTAGACCTACCTGTAATCTAGGGTGAGCGTAGAACTCATTGAGGAAGTCCATGAGCAGGTCTATCTTCAGAGAGCTGACACACAGGACCGCGTGTTTCTCTGTCTGGGCCCGGTGTCTGCTGTAGTTCCCTCCTGACTTCTGACGCTCCATCCACAGATAGGCCAGTTCCTCAAACTGACACATGCACAGACACAGACACGCACACGCACACACACACACACACAGGGACACACAGAGACACACAGAGACACACAGTGACACACAGTGACACACACACACACACACACACACACACACACACACACACACACACACACACACACACACACACACACACACACACACACACACACACACACACACACACACACACACACACATATACACATATAAATACATATTTAGGGTTACAACAACCTACTGTACGCTTTGTAATACACGCTTTGTAATACACTACGCTTTGTAATACACTTATGGCCTAACATGATGTGAGGGTGACAGAATGAGGAGGTGACAGAGTTAGGAGGTGACAGAGTGAAGAGGTGACAGAGTTAGGAGGTGACAGAGTAAGGAGGGTGGCAGAGTGAGGAGGTGACAGAGTAAGGAGGGTGACAGAATGAGGAGGTGACAGAGTGAGGAGGGTGACAGAGTGAGGAGGGTGACAGAGTGAGGAGGGTGACAGAGTTAGGAAGGTAACAGAGAGAGGAGGGTGACAGAGTGAGGAGGGTGACAGAGTGAGGAGGGTGACAGAGTGAGGAGGGTGACAGAGTTAGGAGGGTGACAGAGTGAGGAGGGTGACAGAGTGAGGAGGGTGACAGAGTGAGGAGGGTGACAGATTTAGGAGGTGACAGAGTGAGGAGGGTGACAGAATTAGGAGGTGACCGAGTGAGGAGGGTGACAGAGTGAGGAGGGTGACAGAGTGAGGAGGGTGACAGAATAAGGAGGGTGACAGATTTAGGAGGTGACCGAGTGAGGAGGGTGACAGAATTAGGAGGTGAACGAGTGAGGAGGGTGACAGAGTGAGGAGGGTGACAGAGTGAGGAGGGTGACAGAGTGAGGAGGGTGACAGATTTAGGAGGTGACAGAGTGAGGAGGGTGACCGAGTGAGGAGGGTGACAGAATTAGGAGGTGACCGAGTGAGGAGGGTGACAGAGTGAGGAGGGTGACAGAATAAGGAGGGTGACAGATTTAGGAGGTGACAGAGTGAGGAGGGTGACAGAATAAGGAGGGTGACAGAGTGAGGAGGGTGACAGAATAAGGAGGGTGACAGATTTAGGAGGTGACCGAGTGAGGAGGGTGACAGAATTAGGAGGTGAACGAGTGAGGAGGGTGACAGATTTAGGAGGTGACCGAGTGAGGAGGGTGACAGAGTGAGGAGGGTGACAGAGTGAGGAGGGTGACAGAATAAGGAGGGTGACAGATTTAGGAGGTGACCGAGTGAGGAGGGTGACAGATTTAGGAGGTGACAGAGTGAGGAGGGTGACAGAATAAGGAGGGTGACAGAGTTAGGAGGTGACAGAGCGAGGAGGGTGACAGAGTTAGAAGGGTGACAGAGTTAGGAGCTGACAGAGTGAGGAGGGTGACAGAGTGAGGAGGTGACCTAGTGAGGAGGGTGACAGAGATAGGAGGTGACAGAGTGAGGAGGGTGACAGAGTTAGGAGGTGACAGAGTGAGGAGGGTGACAGAGTGAGGAGGTGACCTAGTGAGGAGGGTGACAGAGATAGGAGGTGACAGAGTGAGGAGGGTGACAGAGTGAGGAGGTGACCTAGTGAGGAGGGTGACAGAGTGAGGAGGGTGACAGAGTTAGGAGGTGACAGAAAGAGAAGGGTGACAGAAAGAGAAGGGTGACAGAAAGAGAAGGGTAACAGAAAGAGAAGGGTGACAGAGTGAGGAGGGTGACAGAGTGAGGAGGGTGACAGAGTGAGGAGGGTGACAGAAAGAGAAGGGTGACAGAAAGAGAAGGGTAACAGAGTGGGGAGTGTTTGCCGTCATGCGTTGGCGTTGTTTACAACAGTTTGTTTGTTCTAGATCATGAAGTTTGTTCAAGCAGTCTTAACATTGAGGATGTTACTTCATGACTGGTTACATATATCATTTAAAAACAGCTCTTATCAGGCCCTTCTTAAAGGTCTCTTCACAATCCCCAAGTCCAGAACAGACTATGGGGGGCGCACAGTACTGCATAGAGACATGACTACATGGAACTCTATTCCACTTCAGGTAACTGATGCAAGCAGTAGAAACAAAATTTTAAAAAACGGATATGTTTATTTATTAAGTTTACTTAACAGCGGGGACTATGAAGAGACACACACACATGTACAGACAAACGCATACGCACACAAACACTAACACACACCCTCTAAACACACGTACATTGTAATATGGTTGCATGGTGGTATTATACATTTTGTACTGTGGATATGTAGTGGTCTAATAATGTTATATGATGTACTGTTTTATCTTTTGTTTTATATGTAATAATCCCTTATAAACCCCAGGAAGAGTAGCTGCTGCCTTGGTAGGAACTAATGGGGATCCCTAATAAATACAAATACAAATGAAATGTTGTGATAAAGTGTTTGAGAACCATCAACAGTAGGGTGCATTCCTTGCAGCCTCAATTATGCTTGGAAAAACGTCTGTGGTAATAGGCTATTTTCCCATTGTGCAAGCACTGTTATATTTGGTGTCACACCTGTAGCGGGAGCACCACGAGAGCCACACAGATGAGAATGACCACCAGCAGCTGAGAAGGCCAGATATGAGGTGTGACGTCACCGTAGCCCACGGTAGAGAAGGTGACGATGCAGAAATACAGAGAGTTGAACAGAGTCAGGTTCTGACTAGATGCCCTCTCTAGATGCTGGATGCCACACGCCCT